>QPKB01000010.1:5589394-6092736 GCA_003546025.1 Camphora micrantha | reverse complement strand
AATTGCCTACATTGTTGGGCCCATTCAATAAGAAATCGGGATCTATGGATTGAATCAATTGATCCACTCATTTTCTGATTTAGATCCCTTGAAAATCTAGAACCTTTTGGTTCTACTTTTGGTTCTAATAGGGTAATCCAATCTATAACGACCTTGGCACTTGATTCCATGTTTTGAACTAAATTTATCTATCCTGCCTTAATATGGATGTTGAATTCTTTTGATATATTTCGAAGTGAATCGAGGTAACTAATGACAAACTCTCTTTTGATATATTTCAAGTGAATCGAGGTAATTAATGGCCAAGTTTTTCACATATCCTCATAAGTCTGAACTAGTGGCTGCTGCAAAGACTCCTCTGTTGAATTGAGCAGTGGCTACTATTATCTTGTTGATTTCGGTCCCTTTGTGACTTGCACGTTCTATGAAGTCTCGAATAGTCGAATTAGGAGAGGTTTATATAACTTAATAAATCACTATCTATTTAAGGCTCCAAAAGTTAATGGTTTTATACATGAAGGTGGCGGATAAAAAAAAGGTGGCGGATATCAGTTGGATTGGTGGTGGTAATTTTGGTAGATTTGGTAGAATGGAAATAATACTGCATTCAAGCGCTCTTGGGGTTTATTTGGGTTGTCTATTTGTTCCTTTTTTCTTTTTTCCCTTCTATTGATTTACATTAGGATGTTTCTCCACATAAGGATGCTTGGAGGATTTAGATTCTTTTCGCTTTTGTCATTTAAATTTTTTGTGAGGTTACATGCCCCATGGGTTATTTCTACTTCAATTATCCAAATTAAATTGATTGATGTTTGAGTGTAAAAAAAAAAAAAAAGAAATTACTTTTCTTCATTTAGATAAGAATTATGTTAATTCTTTGCAAGTGATGGTTGATGGTAGTCGGCATGGATCTGTTCCCCTCTTTAATATCTACCTATTCAACATTTTATTAGACTGTATTATACTATTTGTTTTATATTTTTTAGATTTCATGGCATCTTTGGTTTTTTTTACTTAGGACCTGCGTGTTTCATGTAATTGAATACATAAGATCATGGATAAAAATAGCGGCCTAAGATTTCAGTGAGCTTGTCTATGTTGTTGCTTTATTTATATATTTTTATTTCTAATTCATTAGTCCAAGGAGTGATATTTCAACTTAGGATGAGGGATGGATCCCTGGTCCGTACTGTGAGGCTGAGGTGCCTTACGACTGATCTACGAATGGTTCAACATTTTGCTGCATTTTTTTTTGCAACTAGTACTGCATAGTGTTTCAAGGACACCCCCATTTTCACAAATTTGGACTTTTGGAAGACCACCTGGAAGCAAGGATGAAAATAGCGGTGGCGGCGGGCGTAGCGGCCCGCCGCCAAAACGATACGACGGGCGATACGTAGCGTAGCGGGGATACGTAGCGGCGTAGCGGTGCGATTTGAAAAAATCGCCAAAAAAATCTGAAAAAATTCCAGAAAATCCAGAAAATTGTAAAGTGAAAGAAAATGTAGTTCTTTTGCAAAAGTAAGTAAGAAAAGGGGGCGTAGCGGTGCCCTCAATACATGAGGTCCTGTATCGCTGTATAAATAGAAAATAATAGTAATGATGAGTTTTTTCACATGTTTTCATTTTTCTTAGTCATGTTAACTTAAAAAGTAATGGAAAGCTCATAAAAAAAAATAGAACATGAAATAAAGGCATTAGAATTAAAAAGACTTAAGAGTTAGGTACTTAGGTTAGGTACTTAGGTCATTAGTCATTAGACTCATTACTCATTACTCATTAATGAACATTAAACAATCAAATATAAATACTTCAACATTCAAGGTTCAAATTCAATCAAGTGGATGAACTATGAAGCATGAAGTGATCAACAATCAACGTTCAACGCCAATTTAGAAATGACAAATAATAGAGTTAGTGAAGGAAATAAGAATACCTTAATCACCACCAAAACGAGCGTCTACCAAGATTCAAGGGGCTATGACTATCCTCATCCCCATCATTGTTATCATTTCTAGTGGCACCATATGGAATTTTGATATTGATGAGCATTGGGATCCACAAATCCAAAGAAGGCAGCCGCACCCGCATCAAAAGAACTTGGAGGAGGTGGAGGAGGTGGATATCTACTATATTGGGTTTCACCATAGTCACCATATGAGTAGGACCCTGAAGTTGAAGACTGTTCTTCTTCTTGTCGTACTTGACCTGGCTGACCATATGGAAAATAGTCAAAATACTGTGAGGGTCCTTGTCCACTGTAACTAGGGTTCCACGATTCAGCCCATGATGCTGCTTGTTGGCCTCCATTACCTCCACCTTGTTCATTACTACCTCCAGGAGCAGGTGGTCTCCGACGCCGTTGATAACCAATGGTTCCTTCCATTCTTTCCGGAAAGTCGTGTACCTCCTCTATAGGAATGACATCTTCCTGATCATGTTGGTAGTATTCACTAGTAGCACCTGTCCCACTAGTGTCTCCCGCTCCATCTCCCCCATCTCCTCCACCATGGCTACTCGAAGAGACGGTGGTACTCGTCTTCTCAGAAGATGACATAGCATGAGCAGGTTCTTTCCCTCTTGGTTGTGGTTGCGGGCCTTGCGGCTGTGCACTTGAGCCTTCTCCTCCCAATGGGGCACCCTCTGCCCCGCCTATATCTTCATCAAGCAAATCTCTAACCTCCTCCTGAAAGTCCGGATCTGAATCTAGCAATGGATCCTCTATCTCGGCTATCCATGGGAGCAAGGGATCGTCCTCTCTAAATATGTGATCCAAACTAATAGGACAATAGTTCGGATTATCCCTTGCCCTCCTTTCTCTTGTTCTGTTTTTCAACTTCAAATTGTAATGGCAATATACAAGTTTGTTGAGTTTTTGCATGGTAAGCCGATTCCTGGACTTTGTGTGGATCAAAGAGAAAGTGCTCCAATTCCTTTCGCAGTTTGATGAAGTTGTAACTTGACTAAGGATGCGAACAGCCGCTTTCCTTAGCATTGGAGTGTCTTCTCCAAAATTCGTCCACCAATCAGCTGAAATTCAATGTAAACAAATAAAATTAGATATTCCTTAGGTCCTTCCAAGTTCCAATCAATTGAAAGATAAATAACAAAAGCCTAATAGGTCTGGTGATTGGGTACCAGGTGGCATCTTTCCAATCGCCCTCATTGCAAGAGGGTCTGCGAAGCCTCCTCTCCTTTGTGTGTATGTAGATATCTACAATGTGAAAATTCGGAATAAATTAATAAACCATACATGTTTAAGACCTATCTCAAGCATATACATTTGTCATCTCAAGACTTAAATATAAAATTCCCAATCACGAACTCACCTCTTGGATGGCTTCGATTGAATCATCAACTCCCAACAATTTTTTCAACACTTCCCTTAATCCTACCCTCAACTCTGTGTCTATTGTATCGCTGTGCTGTTGGGCATTGGGGTAGTAGAATTCGGGATTAAGGAAATAGCCTACATTGAAAACAGTTGAAATGCATAATGATTAATTGATTAAACGTCAATCAAAGAGAACTAGATAGATTTAAAAGCATCAAATAGTGATATTGTTATTGAGTACCTGCAGCATGCAATGGATGGTGCAGCTGGTCATTCCACCGGGCATCAATAATTTTTATATAATCTTCATGATATCTAACATTTTCCATGATAGCTTGCTTAGCCCGATCCATTGCTTCGTATATATATCCCATTGTTGGCTTGTCACCATCTACAAGCCGCAACACTTTAACTAAAGGCTCATAAACCTTTAATAAATTAGATACTTTTTTCCAAAATTTATTGTCCCTCATCAAGTTAGGGATCTCAAATTCCGGACCACTTGTTGCATTGCCCCATTTCGAACGAAGCCATTCCTCTGATGCAAACATCTGAATAAGCTCTGTTCTAAACCTTACAAGGCTCTCCATCGCAATGAAATGGGTGGCAAACCTAGTTGTTCCCGGACGTATCAAGGCATGGTTATTTGTGAATCTTTTCATCAAGCTCAAAAGCCATGAATGATCATAAATAAATCTGGTAATGCCTCTACATGCCTTGATAACTTCAGCAATTTTCTTCTTCTTTCCAATATCTTCCATAATGAGATCTATACAGTGTGCTGCACATGGAGTCCAAAACAGATGAGGTCTTTTATTCTCCAACATCCTACCGGCTGCCTTGAAATTGGCGCCATTATCTGTAACTATCTGTACAACATTCTCCTCTCCCACACTATCTACAACCTTATCCATAAGAGTGTATATATATTTAGCTGTCCGTCTATGTTCAGATGCATCCACGGACTTCACAAAGACACACCCAGCAACTGATTGTACCAAAAAGTTTATTAATTGTGTTTGTGTGCCGCTGGTCCACCCATCACACATAATAGTAACCCCATTCTGTTGCCACATGGGCCTAAAGTTCTCCACCCATACCTTTATTTCTTTATATTCTTCTTTGAGATACTTAGTGCCCACATCATAAACAGAGGGCGACTGTATTCCTCGGCCAGCTTCGGCGGCAACATCAAGAATTGTTTGGAAATATGGGGAATCTATTGCTGTAGGCGGTATGTTCTTGTGAATTAGCCATTTTGCTGTAGCTTTGGCTAATCTATCTCTTGCACCCTTCATCACCCCTTTCATAACACTTGATATATTTGGTTGTTTGGCCCCCTCTTTTCTATGTGCTAGAGGATCAATAGAGGGAGGAACTGCTCTTCTAGTAGAAATAATTTCTACATCAACATCCCTTTCCCGGGTGCTAAATGCCCTACGCATGGCCCCCGCAATGCCCTTGCCCCTGCTTGGCACAGCAGATGAGCCCCCTGCATCATAATATTTGCTGCTTCCAGCAAATGCACGACGTTCGTATTCTTCTTGGTGACTCATAAAGGACTCTCGGCGTGCAGCCTCCATCTGTGCATCCTCATCATCAAAACCTTCATCCCCAAATACATCATAACGGGCAGCATCAACATCTTGCTGCCTCTTTTCTTTTATCTCTATTTTTCTAGCTTTGTTTTGGCCAACCAAAGCTTTCATTTGTTCCCTGATTTCCCTTGGTACTTCGGTACAGCCCGCAACATTGCCAGAAATGTGGCCCAAATGGTGCTTGAATCTTGTAATGCCCCCATTGGTCACTTTCCCACAAAACTTGCATTTGATTTTCAACCTGTTGTTCTCAACTGCCTCACCATAGTTCCATGCGGGATCAATATCACGAGGCATCTTCAAAAATCAATTGGCAAACACAAATGCACAATAGAAGACTGAATACCTATAAATATGAACAAGTAGTATGTTAAAAATTAAAAAAACAGAAAAACATGTTAGAGGAAATATATATCTAACACTTAAGAATCATTCTCTTAACATTTGATTGGCATTCAATTACTAAAAATAATTTTTTTTTTACAAAAATAAAAAAATCCGAAAATAAAAAAAAAGAAAAAAATTGAAAAACAAGCATTACATGTTGGAATGATCTATGGGAAACATAGATCTATAATCTAGGAGCCCTTTTCAAGACATTTGATTGGCATTCAATTACTAAAATTAAATTTTTTTTATAAAAATAAAAAAATCCGAAAATAAAAAAATAAAAAAATTGTAAAACAAGCATTACATGTTGGAATGATCTATGGGAAACATAGATCTATAATCTAGGAGCCATTTTCAAGACATTTGAATGGCATTCAATTACTAAAAATAATTTTTTTTTACAAAAATAAAAAAATCCGAAAATAAAAAAAGGAAAAAAAATTGTAAAAAAAGCATTACATGTTGGAATGATCTATGGGAAACATAGATCTATAATCTAGGAGCCATTTTCAAGACATTTGAATGGCATTCAATTACTAAAAATAATTTTTTTTTACAAAAATAAAAAAATCCTAAAATAAAAAAAGGAAAAAAATTGTAAAACAAGCATTACATGTTGGAATGATCTATGGGAAACATAGATCTATAATCTAGGAGCCCTTTTCAAGACATTTGAATGGCATTCAATTACTAAAAATATTTTTTTTTAACAAAAATAAAAAAATCCGAAAATAAAAAAAGAAAAAAATTGAAAAACAAGCATTACATGTTGGAATGATCTATGGGAAACATAGATCTAACAATATGAAGCTATTTTCAAGTTGTTTCATGAGTTTTCCAAAAGTGATAATGGTTTTTTTTTTTTTAAATAACATAAATCCGAAAATAAAAATAACAATATTGAAAAAAAAACCAAAAGATATGCATGCAAGATCAAAAGGAAGCATGGATCTACAATAAAACAAGCCAATGATGCCATTATATTGTGATTCATAGTAGTTAGAGAGTGAAAATCTCAAAAGTTGAAAAAAAATTGCATACCTAGATGAAGATTCTTATTTAGAATCTTTAAAATCCTTTGATTAGTTGTATGTTGTTGATTTGGAGACAAGAAATCTTGAAAAAATGCACTTAGGGGACACTTGGGACCACTTTGGAGGAAGAAATGGGGGAAAACAGCAACTTGGGGAAGAAGAAATGGGTTTGAAACCCATTTTCGTCAAAAGGGGGGGTTTTTATAAACCCCCCGCCACGTAACGGCCGCCACGCTTGCGTAGCGGCCGATACGGGCCGCCACGCACGTGACGGCCGATATTTCGGCCGTGGCGTGGCGGTATCGCCCGCCACGGCCGATATATCGGCCGCCACGCTACGTGGCGGCCGATATTTCAATCCATGCCTGAAAGACCACCTGCTGTTTTCCCATTGTCATATTACTGGACATTAGTTTTTGTTCATACCGTCTTTTTAGTCATGCTTATTTTCTGAAACCGTTGAATCTCCTTACTGCTTTTTAGTAAAGGTTCTAATTATGGCCAAGTGTCCTTGGATGTGCAGTTCATTGGATAAGCATATTCAAGATCCAAATGTTATTTCACAAGTTGTAATTTTTTTTATTGAAATCACTGGATAAGCATATTATGTGTCTGTGACTTTTTTTTATTGAAATCAATGAACTTAACTGTGATTAGAATTTATGTTTTGAAAATTGAATCTTGGCATGTAATTTTTGGTGTTTTTTGTGTTTGTTAAGCAACGACCGTGAACTATTGATTTTTTTTTTTCAATGTGTGTTCTTCTGATTAGCTGTTTAGAGGTTTTTAATAGGCTTCTTTATGGATTTGTACAATCAGGTTAATCGACAATTTGGATCTAGTTGATATAGAGCCACATGCATGATTAGAGACGTGGGTGATTGTATTCTTTAGGAGAGATGATTTAGCCCTTGCTTTACATTCCATGTTTTCAATTTTCACTACTTTTGAACAAAAATATGTGCAAATGCTGTGAGAGGGTACCTTGAAAAGTATGTTTTGGATGAATCACGATTCCTTTTATTTAGTACAGTATTTTTATCTGAATCAGGTTATAGATTTTGATGTTAATTTGGTCTTAATTATTGTAATTTTCTTAAAACTGCAGTGTAATTGGGTGGTATCAAGAAGCAAGGAAATGGAATCAGGTAATGAGAATTTTTGAAGAAATAGCTCCTTTTTATGTTTAGCAGCATCTCATACAGCCAAAATGCATTAGTAAATTAGGAACCTATCTCTCTTTTTCGTTCTCATTTTTTTAAATTTTATAGATAAAAAAAATCTCTTGGATTGTAAGTTGTGTTTCTTATATGTATCTAATTTTTTTTAATCCTTCCTATTTTATTGAATTCTGTCTCATAGAGGAGGACCAAGAAGATAAGAATATTGTAAGGGATGGATTGGAGTGAAGCATGCAGGATTTGGAAGTTCCTTGTGAGTTGGGTGTTCATGGAGCATATCCATAATTCCTAATATCTATTATTTAATTAAAAAAATATAGACACATGCCTTGTCAATAGACCCATCTCTCAAATCAAAAGACTAATGCAACACAAGGTAACCTAGATCCGAAAACATTTCCTCATTTGGATAAATTTATCTAAAAGAAGTCCTTGGTTTTCGTTAAGACCCAATGGTATCTTCAATCAAATTAACATTGTTATTGGTCAACATTAAAAATGACTAGCACCTAATTAACAATGAAAAAAGCTTCCAAGAAGGCTTCTAAATCAGTAGTAATTAAAGAATAGTGCACATTCTGTATAAACAAATTATAAGGGATTATTTTATTTATTCCTTAAAGAGAATCAACATTTTATTTAGTCACCATAAAAAAAATACCGGACTAATTTTATTCGCTATTAATAATGACTCTTGACCAGGTCAAACATGGCTAAAGACATCTTTTTGTAAGAGTGTGTTTTTTTTTTTTGAATGGTATCTTTTCATAAGAATTGAATAGTTTGAGTAAAAGAAAATTCTATAGCAGATTCCAAGACCAAAATGAAAAGAAAGAAGAGAATTATTCTCTATAGTGCAATATCGGTAATCAAACAAACATTTCTAATCAGCATAAAATAACATCGATATTAGCACTGACCTAACAAAGGAACTGCCTCTTCTCCCTTTATTCTGACGAAGATGATGATTTCAACTCCAAGCTTCTTAGTTTTCCCTCCCTTTTTGTACGTATATTTTCTTTTTGTTTTGTTTTTGCATATTTTTTTTCTAACCATGGACAGGAAGCAGATTGGATCACATAGTCAGGTACCTTCTTCCACGTGACCCTTTGTTATTTTCTTTCCTCGCATGTTACATTTTCATATGTACTGCATTCCATGCATAACATCGAGGACGATGTTCATCTTAGGTTGTGGAGTGGGGACAAGCACACCTATCCTGTGCTAAATAGAATTTTTATACATTTTTTCTTTCTAGAAAAAAATTTTGCTTGCTAGGAATTTTTTTCGTTTTTGCTAACTTTCTTCTGGTTTAAGAGAGAAAACTTTCACAGTTATTTTTATGAACTGAAGATATTGAAAATCTTGGGAATTTTGAAAAAGTAGGCGAAATTAGATTTGGTTTGCCATTTTGTCTATGGAAAGGTATTTCGAAAAAGTGCTGAATTTTGATCCCTTCACTAAAAAACACAGTCGTATATATTTTCAAAAGTTTTAAATGCAAAGCTATGGTTTTTCACAAAAAACGCAGTTGTATATATTTTCAGATGTTTTAAATGCGAAGCTATGATTTGTTGTTTTTATGATGATATGATTAAAAATATGAAAGAAAACCAAAACTTAGTTTTACTAGTTTCCTGGTTCATCTGAGTGGATTTTTCTAGAAACCAGTGAATCAATCCAGGCACATGAAAAGGGCTGCCTATTGTTGGGGACCGTGAACAAAGTTACGTAAGATTTGGGTATGCTTCCCAATATCTATGTAACTGATTCTAGAAATGAAAATTTCCGGCCTTTTGAAAAACAGTAGTGCGAAAGTCGTCATGGTCGCCTGGAGAGGAAACCTGCTTTTTTGCTTATTCAATAGAGAGTCCTATATATTTTCTAAAGTTTTAAATGCAAAGCTATTATTTGCTAATTTTTTGGACGATTTGATTGAAAATATGAAGGAAAACCAAAACTTAGTTTTACTAGTTTCCTGGTTCATCTGGGTGGATATTTCCACATACCAGTGAATCAATTCGGGCACATGAAAAGGGCTGCCTATTGTTGGGGACCGTGGACAAAGTTACGTAAGATTTGTGTATGCTCCCCAATATCTATGTAACCGAGTCTAGAAATGAAAATTTCCGGCCTTTTGAAAAACAGTAGTGCGAAAGCCATCATGGTCGCCTCGAGTGGAAACTTGTTTTTTTGCCAAGTCTAGGTGGACCGGATTATTCGATAGAGAATTGTATATATTTTCTAAAGTTTTAAATGTGAAGCTATTATTTGCTAATTTTTTTTTATGACTTAATTGAAAATATGAATGAAAACCAAAACTTAGTTTTACTAGTTTCCTGGTTCATACTATTGAATCAATTCGGGCACATGAAAAGGGCTGCCTGTTGTTGGGGACCGTGAACGAAGTTATGTAAGATTTGGGTATGCTCCCCAATATCTATGTAACCGAGTCTAGAAATGAAAATTTCCGGCCTTTTGAAAAACAGTAGTGCGAAAGCCGTCATGGTCGCTTCGAGTGGAAACCTGCTTTTTTTCCAAGTCTAGGTGGACCAGATTATTCGATAGAGAATAGTATATATTTTCAAAAGTTTTAAATTGGAAGCTATTATTTGCTAATTTTTTTGACGATTTGATTAAAAAAATGAATGAAAACCAAACCTTAGTTTTACTAGTTTCCTGGTTCATCTGGGTGGATTTTTCCACATATCAGTGAATTAATTCGGGCACATGAAAAGGGCTACCTATTGTTGGGGACCGTGGACAAAGTTACGTAAGATTTGGGTATGCTCCCCAATATCTATGTAACCGAGTCTGGAAATGAAAATTTCCGGCCTTTTGAAAAACAGTAGTGCGAAAGCCATCATGGCCGCCTCGAGTGGAAACCTGTTTTTTTTTCCAAGTCTAGGTGGACCGGATTATTCGATAGAGAATCGTATATATTTTCTAAAGTTTTAAATGTGAAGCTATTATTTGCTAATTTTTTTTATGACTTGATTGAAAATATGAATGAAAACCAAAACTTAGTTTTACTAGTTTCCTGGTTCATCCGGGTGGATTTTTCCACATACCATTGAATCAATTCGGGCACATGAAAAGGGCTGCCTATTGTTGGGGACCGTGAACGAAGTTACTTAAGATTTGGGTATGCTCCCTAATATCTATGTAACTAAGTCTAGAAATGAAAATTTCCGGCCTTTTGAAAAACAGTAGTGCGAAAGCCGTCCTGGTCGCTTCGAGTGGAAACCTGCTTTTTTTCCAAGTCTAGGTGGACCAGATTATTCGATAGAGAATAGTATATATTTTCAAAAGTTTTAAATGCGAAGCTATTATTTGCTAATTTTTTGAACGATTTGATTTAAAAAATGAATGAAAACCAAACCTTAGTTTTACTAGTTTCCTGGTTCATCTGGGTGGATTTTTCCACATATCAGTGAATTAATTCGGGCACATGAAAAGGGCTGCCTATTGTTGGGGACCGTGGACAAAGTTACGTAAGATTTGGGTATGCTCCCCAATATCTATGTAACCGAGTCTAGAAATGAAAATTTCCGGCCTTTTGAAAAACAGTAGTGCGAAAGCCGTCATGGTCGCTTCGAGTGGAAACCTGCTTTTTTTCCAAGTCTAGGTGGACCAGATTATTCGATAGAGAATAGTATATATTTTCAAAAGTTTTAAATGCGAAGCTATTATTTGCTAATTTTTTGAACGATTTGATTTAAAAAATGAATGAAAACCAAACCTTAGTTTTACTAGTTTCCTGGTTCATCTGGGTGGATTTTTCCACATATCAGTGAATTAATTCGGGCACATGAAAAGGGCTGCCTATTGTTGGGGACCGTGGACAAAGTTACGTAAGATTTGGGTATGCTCCCCAATATCTATGTAACCGAGTCTAGAAATGA
Source organism: Camphora micrantha (assembly GCA_003546025.1). Classification (NCBI taxonomy): domain Eukaryota; kingdom Viridiplantae; phylum Streptophyta; class Magnoliopsida; order Laurales; family Lauraceae; genus Camphora; species Camphora micrantha. The sequence goes on along the minus strand of QPKB01000010.1, from coordinate 6,081,294 downwards.
AAATTTCCGGCCTTTTGAAAAACAGTAGTGCGAAAGCCGTCATGGTCGCTTCGAGTGGAAACCTGCTTTTTTTCCAAGTCTAGGTGGACCGGATTATTCGATTGAGAATCGTATATATTTTCAAAAGTTTTAAATGCGAAGCTATTATTTGCTAATTTTTTTGACGATTCCTCAAAGGTTTTAGCGGAGCTCTTAATGCTTTTTTTTTTTTTTTTATGTATGCGTACTTTTTTCACCCTACGCTATCATATTTGGCATGATTTTTGAAAATTTCTTTCCAAAGATTGGATTGACAAACCATGTTTCAAAATTGCCTAATTTCAATTTTTCTAAGAATTTGAATATATCTGATGATTATAAATTTTCTTTCAAAAAACTTCTTTCATTATTTTTGGTTTTAGGTGTTATGAATTTTGTGGGCACATATTCACTACAAACCCTTACGATGCACGAATCGTCCACTAGGGGTAACATGGGTTTAAGGGCTTGAGGGCTTGTTGCCCACGCTAAATGCAGTCGAGAGTGCCAGTGAATGTGGCTATTTTTTTCCCTTTTTTTTTTTTGCATTTACTTTTCTTAGATTAGGTAAGAGTTCTACCCTAGTTCGCATTTCTTTCTCGGGACTAGCAAAATGCTGGTTGGGGGTGTGATAATTTTTTTAAAATGCACATTTTCATCATTTATTTTTAGTAATTAAGGACTTATTCATCAAATCATGCTTGATTTTATTGGAAATTCATTATTTCATGTTTTCATGCATCAAAGTTTGAATTCAAGTCAAAATTCTTTGAAAATCATATTTTTACATGAAATCACGAATCTTTCTATTTTTAGCATGGGAAGTCAGAAATTGAGCATTACTTTTAATTCACACATGAAATGATGAATTTTCTTTTCACACATTAATTCAAGCATTGGTTCTATTGAAAAAACTTCATTGTTCAAGAGCTTTGTCTCAAGCCATATTGACATTATTCCATTTAGGAGTAGGTGTGAAGTACTTATTTTTCTCTAGTCTCATTCTAATAAATATTTATTGAGTTTATTTAATTAATTTTATCGTTCTTTTGTGGGATGTAGGGTTATGTACCAACTTATTTCGACAATTTCAGTGCAAATGTGGTAGTGGATGGGAGCACTAATAATCTTAGATGGTGGGATAAAATAGGCACATTGTTTAACTATTCCATGCGTTCTATCAAATTTTCCCTTTATTAATTTTTTATTTTCTTTGGCTAGAAAAGTTTATTTTGTGGGTCTTATTTTGCGGCTCTATGAAACAGATTACGAGGATTGTAGCATATTTAAGACCTCTAAGCTATTGTGGTGCAAATGTTTTTCTATTGGCATTCTTTCTCATCACCAAGGCTAGCTATGAAAATGTTGAAAAGATGGTAAGCAATATCTGGTTCTTTCTGAAATACTAGAGTCTTCTACTTGTTTTCTTGACAGTTTATCTTTCCCTCATTGGTGACACATTTTTCTCTTTTCAAGCGGATACGTGAACTGAAACATTATGTGCATGGTGTTCCCATTGCCCTCATTGGGACAAAACTTGGTTGGATTTTTTCTTGCCGAGTTCAGTGTGTCAACTCGTTATCACTCTCTATTGTTATCGTTGTCATGAACTGAATATGATTTTTTTTTTAAATGAACTGAATTTGTTATGGCTTCAAATCTCCAAGAATATCATTCATAGGCTTTACATCTTGTTTACAGCATTTTGTTGAATTCATTTGGTTGCTTTGTTTCATCTTTTGCTAATTCATGTACTTCTATTTACACTTTTTGCTCAGTTGAACTTTCCATTTCATTCAATTTATTTTCATAAAAATATTACAGCTTGTGTATCTCTTTAAATCGTTTGATTTATGACTTGCTATACTGACTTCATTGCTCCGGCATGAGTGCAACATACATGCTTATACTACATATAGGGGTTATAAAGTGTCATAGAGCAAAAAGTGGTACACACACCCACATTACATTAAATCCCATGTTAGAAACAGTTGTTAAATGAACGTGCAAAACTATCTAAAGTGAAAAATTAATGATTTCATACATGAACATTGCATCATCATATCTTCAGCATAACTTGGACACTGTTAAGCTTATGTTGATAGCTCTCATAACAAATTTGACCAACTGTTGTGGTATCAAATCCTTTACTTTTCTCTTTGTTCTTACTTTTTACTGCAATTTCTATTCTCAATGTTTGGATTTTTTTTTTCCTTCATTGGGTTTTTGTTGAGTTGGAGTTTTTGGGGGATGGGTTTTGTGGATTTTGCTTGGATTGCTGTTGTTTGGATCTCTCTTTAATTTGATCCTTTATATTGAATGGATTTTGTTCATGCAATTTTTTTTTTTTTTAAGCCAGGGACTACTAATTTGAGATTGTGGACTACCTTTGCTGCCAAAAGACAACAGGAAAAAAATATGATTGACTGAACAATATACTCCATGAAACGGATTTCTGAATTAGATTGACCGGTATCTTCAGTGCACTTCCTTGAATTAACTTAGTGTAGGGTTGTATGGTATATTTGGTATTGCCAGGGATATAAGAATGGAGCTGGTGCTCAATTCTGCCAGGGGTATTGGATGTGGAGTTGGTGCAAAACACTTAATTGAAGGGAGAGTAAGTCAATACAATGTTTCTCATATTTGATGTGTTATCTTCGCTCTACGTCCTTGAATTAACTTAAGTGTATGGTTGTATGGTATATTTGGTATTGCCAGGGATATTGGAATGGAGCTGGTGCTCAATTCTGCCAGGGCTATTGGATCTGGAGTGGTCGATGTTGGTGCAAAACACTTAATTGAAGGGAGAGTAAGTCAATACATTGTTTCTCATATTTGATGTGTTTCCATATTTATTTTTTGATATTAGTCAAGATCTTCACATAACATGTAAAAAATATGCCCACTTTAGTCTTTTTCAGCTATAAAATTAACTACATAACAGGTTGGTGTCTTCTATTTCACCAACTGATCTTTGACATAAATGGGTATGCTCTTAAATCAACTGATCTTTTATTACACCTTTTTGTTTCTATTGCATTTCTCCACTTAGTTGGTCTCTCTTCCTCCTCTTATCTCCTATAAAAGTACTAGGGTTTTCTTCTACTTGGAGATCCCACCATTCTCCTTGAGAAGTTCTCTAAGAGGATAATAGTGTGGAAGAACACAAAGGAAAAAGGAGATCAAAATCTGCGAAAAGAGTTTTCGTAGAGATTGAGTTTTCAGCTTCTCGATTTGAGCGCAACCAAACTCCAAAGGTATAGATCTATTATCTATTTGTTTTAGTAGATCTAGTTGTGCTTGTTTGTTTCTTGATCTAGCTTCTTGATGGATCATTTAATCTTAATGCATTAGATTAGGTTTTTAGATCTTGGGGTTGGGTTTTTGGCCTTATGGGTATTTGATCTCTGCATTAAGTGGGTCAAAAGTTTATGAATACCTATCAACGAGGCCCACCTACTTTCTACAATTGGTATCGGTGCGATCCCTATATTCTCATTGCGTTAGATCGGTCTTCTAGATCTAGTTTCTACATGAGATGTGGAGTGGATGGATTTAAGGTTGTATAAGGATCAGCTTTTGGTGTTTTTATGCATGTATTATGTTTTTTGCATGCATGAGAAGGAATTGGTTCGGCAAAAATCATTGTTTTTTTGCAAACAGCGTGTCGAGCGCTCGAATGGACCTGGTTTTAGTGAAGTGCGCATTTTCATCATGAGATGATGAATGACACCTTCTTAGCTTTAGTTCCTATTGTGTATGTGATACTAACCTTGCAGGTTGTTGTCCTCTCCATGTGGCTCCATAAGTTTTTATTTTTGTCATTATTATTGGTTATTTTGGGCAACTTGTAAAGGGCATCATGGTTTCCTTGGTTTCCCACGAAAGGGCAAGGCATGATGGTTTCCCTAAGACCCTTTTATTTTCATTAATAGATTGCCATGTAAATCTCAATTTTTGAGATATAGGAATTTTATGTATTTTTTTAATTTTTATTATTTGTAAATTCCGACGGCTTTCAAGACAAGATAGATGGTGACGATGGACTCTTAACCAAATAGTTTGGGATGGCCAAAGAGTATAGAGTTGCCCAAAGAGTTTGAGGAATCACAAAGTGTTTCGAAGACCAAGAAGTCAAAGACATCTTTCTACATTGGGCCATGTGGAGGAGATGACTTACTAAAACTATAATTTCTAATTTTGCATGGATATTTGATTAATTTAGACTTTCTATATTTGCATGGTTGCTTGCTTTATTTAGCATTTTTGTTTCTTTCCAAAATCTGATCCAAACACAACAGTTATAGTAATTGTTTAAATCAATTTAATATTTTAAAAAGGGTTATAAATTTGGAATTAGTATTGGTGGACCCATGAGATGGGCTCGCTAGAAATATAGTTTAGAGACAATATTTTTTTAGAGCCTTCTATAACCTCTTACGAACTGCCGGAAGCACTGGTTTCAGTATTAAACAACCTTAGATTTCATGTAATGAGTGCCTAACATTAGAATTGCGTGAAACACGGCTTGGAGCCAATATTTTCCTAGAGCCGCATAAAATGTGATTTCATATGAAAATCGCCCTCGAACTGCCTGAAGCACGGGTCATGTGGGTTTCTACGGTTCCATCAAAAGATAGTTCTGCATAGGTATGACAGCTGTCGATATCCCATTCTGGGTGCATCGTAAAAACAACATGCATTTGTTTTTTCCAATATGTCAGAGCTTTCTTCATATCTCTAACATTATCTAAATTGAGAATAATACCAGTTGGATCCATTGGTTTCTCTGCCATGAAGGTTCTTCCTCCAAAGATATTCTTTCCTTTTTGTTGGAAAGGTTTGCTTGGTTTGGAGTATATCGGAGTTTTGAAAACCATCATGGTTTTTTTTGTTTCTCCATTTTCTTCATCATCCCTGTCTATATGCATATTTAGGAATATGGATGGCTGAACTTCTATTTTCGAAGAAGAGTTGTTTTGCATTATCATATTCTCAATTTCTACGAAGTTTTCAGCTTTCTCAAAATTCATCATGTTAAGGCTAATTCCAGAATTTGATCCTAGGCTAGCTGATGAATTAGTCCGTAATAATTTTATTGCGAGTCTCTTTATGCTAGGAGGTTTGTCACAAGACCTTCTATGGATATTTGGTTGGGAGTTTTCAACTGTTTCTTGATTGTTGAAAAAAGATTGAGTAGGAGTATTAAACTCTCTTTCTAACTCTTCATTGGTCATTCTTTTGACCAAGGCTGGTTCTCCAAATTTCAGGCTAACATTGTTAGTTTCCTTATCTTGATGTACAAATTCAAGGAGATTGTACTTTTCTACTTTTGCAGGCTGGATTTGTGGAAAAATCCACATTTGTAGATTTTTAAACATACCTTTAGTTGCTATTTTGACAAAGGTATAGTCTACCATATTTCTAGTAGTACTAACAAGGACTTCTTCATTCAGTCTTCCGTTTTGAATTGTAGGAAGGAGGCCATCTTGGGCAAAGTTGGTGAACATTACCCTACTCTCATGGTGGATAGATAATATGCCTTTCTCAATGTTATACTGTTCATAACCTTGAGTAGCAATTACTAACTTGATATCTTTGGCGGCTTCTATTGGCAAGACAAATCCTGGTATCATGCTAAAATAGGCAACATTTTGGTACAGCTCAAGTTGTCCTATCCCTATGATACTTTTCTTGAAGTCTGCAATTCTCTCGTCTACGAGGACAGTGCAGATTCTCACATTAGGGTCTGGACTATGTAGACCTTGGAGTCTACATTGGAAGAGACCATGGGAGATGAAGGAAAATCCTTTTGTTATTCCTTCTCTTATCCAGTCTGGATGGAAGACATCAAATTTCCAAATAGGAAAAGGTCTTCATTCCTGACAGGAGGAAGTTTTTGCTCAATCATGGCTTTCTCAACAATTTGCCATTTATTTTCTCCAAATTTGTTCCAGTCCATCTTTGGTTTTTTCTTAGAGCACTTGTGCTTTAATTTTCTACCAAAGTATTTTATCTGGAGCATGTTTAGTTCTATTTGGCCTATCGGAGGCTCAATAGTTTTCAACTGGATACTCTTTCTTTGGGATATAATTGGTTTTATCCCTTGAGAAGAAGATTCAATTAATGAATTGATCTTTTCTTCTTGAGCTTGGGTAGTTTTTTCTACCGCTTCTAGAGAGGCTTGAGTAGTTCTGACCTTGTTATAAATTTCTCTTATCATGGCACATTGTGTCTTATGATTTTCAAGATTCTGGTGAAGGATATTACTGGGAACAGATGTTTCTAGTAATATCGAAGCACAAGCGTCCTCTATTAATTTGATTTTTTTATCAAAATTTAGAAGAACTTCTTCCTTAATGTCTTCTGCTAAGGCTTTTATACTTCTTTCCGCAGATAGTACAACGTCTAATATACCCTTGAAAGGGTAAGTGTGAGGGGCAGTGGCCATTTTTATTCTTATTTCTTCTATCTCCTTGTTTATCTGAGATAGTTGGTTGCCAATATTGCTTAATGCCTTATAAACATCGGAGAGCGCCTTATTATTTTCTCCACTGTTTTTTAAAGGTTTTATCTCTGCTATAATGCTGGATAAAGCCTGGCTAAGATCCAGTTGGTACTCGGTAAAGATTTGAAAAAACCTTTTCAATCCTTTTCTAAGGTTTTCTTGATTAGTACCAATATGGGTGTGCAGTTCTTCTCTAAGTTGGATTAAGCCTGTAGCTTGGAAATTTTGAGAATGTCCTATGGCTTGGTTTAACTGAATGCTAGTAAACTCTTCACCGATTAGTTTTAAGACTAATCATGGATGAGATTAAGCTATTGAGAATTAATGGTGTTTAAAAGGGGTTCCTTGAATGAACCATATTAATTGATAACAGCCTAAGCTCCATGGGTAACAATTACGGGGACTAGTAATGCACATATTAAATGTATAAATGTGATATCCATCAAGAATAACACATGCATTTGGAAACCAACGGTTACACCCGAATGGTTGATTAGGATTGAGATAGGATTGAGTAAAACCATGTGTGGTTAAGTAGTTCAACCTGAGGAGATTGATATTATTGTTATTTCCTTCCTTTATCATGAAAGGAATTGTTGAATGGAATTGAATCTATAAAAGGATTACTTATTGAAAGTTATTGACTCTTGAGTCTGGTACTACCTAACTATTGTATTAGAGCTCTAAATGAGTTCAACGAATTAATGAATGACTAATCCTGCTGCAATAGATGAATATTGGGGTGTTCCGGAGCTCCGTGGTGATACTAGTTGTTCCTGGCCCGGACACTAGTAAGTCCCACCAAATTCCGATCGTATCTTCGAGTATTGATTGATGCCTTCCATTGGAAGATGAATCATCCCTTTGAGGGGAGATAGTAAATAAAATGAATCCTTCCTTTGAGGGAAGATGGTAATGAAATGAAATACAATGCAATGAATGCTATGGTAGTTGCCATTTCGTACATGTATATTGACTGACATTGTGTCTCTTATTGTTATGGTAGAATTGTCTAAATTTCTCTAGCATTGAAACTGTTATTAATGCAATAAATCAATGATCCAATCACTGAGCTACCTATATATGAAGAGATTCCATATTATGAGAATTCTATGGAGGATCTGATATATCAGATATATACGGACGCACGTTCTGTCTTACACCTCCAATCTTTAGACAGAAATATGATGGACCTACAAAGGTTCTTTCGGAAAAGTCCTATAACTCTTCCAAATATAGATGTCATCATTGACCTGATAGGTGACAGAAGGAGAGCTTTCCTTCTTGAAGACATACTCTTTTCCACCGGGCAGAGACGAGACAACTATTGTTGAACACAGAGCCTTGCTTAGAGAAATATGCCTCTGTATGCAAACCATACAATCCCACCAAAGGTACTTTTTGTGGGAAGAATTTAAAAATGTCCATGGTGCTACTGCACAAACATATTTTGTTGAAGCATTCAACAAATTTAGAAACCATGAACAAAATTACGAGGCAGCAATACTATAAGGCCTAATCAGCTTTGTTAAGATAAAGAAGGATAATAACCAACCTTCAATTAAGAACAACCCTTCAGTTAGCCATGACTGAACCAACCTTTTATAACCAGAGACCATCCTTGGTAACCCGCATATACTCTTGGATATATGGAACCAATGACTTCAGAAAAAATAATTACATTCTCCTTACTGGAAATCATAGACCAAATTCAGAATGCTGGTTTGGTGGACTGCAGAATTTTCAACATACTCCTCACATCCATAAAACAGATCCTGGTATAAAAGATCTTGTTGCTTTAGGAACCTATCACTTAGATTGGATGTTTGAAGCAATAGGGAAACTGAGTGTTACCCAAGCAGAGATAGCTAATGAATCTATTACAAAAATAGATCCGATTAGCCACTCCGTGGACCAAATCTATAGAGAAATTCCTGAAAACTTTGGAGATGCCTTCCAACAAATGTATGTTGGTTCTTTTGAAGAAAAAACTCCAAATGAAAAAATACTTGAACACCTGGAGCAATTGAGTAGAGAAATAAATAATATTTCTCATAGACTACAAGCCATTAAAAAGGCTATTGGAGCAGATCTAGGTGGTTCACCATGAATATTGTCAAATATGATAACCCACTTAAGACTCAGGAAGCAGCTGCTGCTTCAATGGATAAATTCCTGTTTAGAATTCAAGATATAATTACCACAGGGGGGCATAAATACCTGGTTCAGAAAACACACCTAGAAAAACTTTATACTCACAAGACATACCCCAAATTCTCGTAAAAATGCAAAACCCAAAATCCATTGGACTCAAACTGTCATCGCTGGGCCAGTATCAGGTTCGCTCGAGCAAATTACTATTCGCTCGAGCGGAACAAGACAGAACGTTGTTCGCTCGAGCGGACCCACTGTTTGCTCGAGCAGACCCAAACAGAACTATGTTCGCTCGGGCGCACTAATGTTCGCTCGAGCGAACTCTTTAGAACTTCATTCCGTCCCAAATAGAACCTCGTTCGCTCGAGTGGACATACTGTTCGCTCGAGCGAACCCTTCAGAATTTCACCCGAAATTCTGATACACTCTCTTCTTCTACTTTTTTTCTCCATTAATTTCACAATCTGCACAAGATAATTGGAACCTCCTGTTCCCCCCTCATACTTCATCCATTCACATTCATTCACAATAACACTTCTAATCACTCCTTAATCACTTCATTAAACATACATAATAAATCCAAAACTCAGTGTAAAATGCATAAAATCTATGGAAATACTATGAATAATTTCAAATGATTAACACTAATCACAAGAGGTGTTTACACTTGCCTCTCTTGAAGCCAATGAACTCAAAGCCCTCTTTTATTTAGCTTGGCTTGAGACTAAAATCCCCAATTTCAAATCCTAATCCATAAAAACATACAAATGAACTCCCATCTAATCACTCCTTAATCACTTCATTAAACATTCATAATAAATCCAAAACTCAGTGTAAAATGCATAAAATCCATGGAAATACTATGAATAATTTCAAATGATTAACACTAATCACAAGAGGTGTTTACACTTGCCTCTCTTGAAGCCAATGAACTCAAAGCCCTCTTTTACTTAGCTTGGCTTGAGACTAAAATCCCTAATTTCAAACCCTAATCCATAAAAACATACAAATGAACTCCCATGAGTCATTTGTGCTAGAAATCACTACATAACCACTAATAGAACTTGGAAATTTTAAAGGAAGACCCATTACTTACTTGTAGCTCAAAGGAAATGGGTTCTTGAAATCTCTCTCAAGCTCCTCACTTCAACAATGGAGGATGGCTTGGGGAAGATGATGAAGATGAAGATGAACTCCTCAAAAACCACTTCAATCACTCATAATCTCACTCTCAATGAAGAGGAATGGAAGAGAAAGAGAGAAAATGCCTAAGGTTTCTTGAGATGGAAATGAAGAATGAGCTCATTTCATTCATTTAATTCTAATATAAGGTCTCTTCACACTAAAGCCCCCTCTCATTTGGCTTATTTACAATTAGAGTCAAATGACGCCTCACTTGGTCCATTTGAGGTTAAATGAAATCGCGTTTATTGTGAAAGTTAACGTACTCTTCGAGATACATGCGTTGGTATCAAGGATTTCCGCATTTGACGAAATACGTAAAAACCTGTATTTACGAAAAAGTCCTTAGCCTATCTTGTTTGAGTCTAAACTCATTTTAATCAATTCAATTTCACTCAAATCCATTCCATTATGCTTAATGCATCATTTGAGACTGATTTGTCTCTCTTTGGTCATTAACCTTGATTAATCCAATTATCCATGCTTAATTAGCATTAATCTCAATTAATTAGCCTTAATCACGATTAGTTCGGGTCGGGGTGTAACAGTGTCCCAGCCCCTTTGCTTCTTTTTTTATAGCTTTAAGCAACCTCCTTCCCTCCTCTTGTACTAATTAGAATATAAGTCTTACTTCCACACAAATTAGTAACCTTACTATTACCACTATTAGAAGTCTCACTTCAAATGGAAATAGTAACTTTCTAATTCCTTCATCTTAAAGTTCTAGTAGGATTAGTATCTTTCCAATAACTTGGGCTAGCGTGAGGATCACTAGGGATTCCATAGAAAGCTGGCTCTAATTGGGACACCGCGACCCCACATCTCATGTGCAATCCGGGCCCACTGTTAATTACAAATAACACCACTATATAAACGTAATTGCACTCTAGTCTTAGGAATAAATTACAATGAAGACCCTAAACTTTCCGATTACCACAAGTAGGCCACTCTATCAATATCCATGGATCAATTGGATTAAAACTGCCCCACCAATTTAAATCCACATCTTATAATCCTTGAGCTCCAATTAATCACAGTGATCATCAGTACCATCCAATTAACTCTTAATCAAGATGGGTACGCACTTACTCATGACAAATCCATTAATTGGCACAAGGGGATAATGTAGATAGATTCCATCTTGACCATTGGATGTTCCCACAGTCCTACTACCGCGTACCCAAGACACCGAGGTGTTGACCTACAATTGGCCTCACTCATTGGTGACTCAGAGCAAATGAATAGATAGAAACTTGAGTTCATCAATGTCTCAGGATTGAGAGCCTATTGTTAGGGAATTATGAGAGCAAACCTTAAACTCGAGACAGTATTCCATAAGGTGCTACTCATGGTCCTTCAATACATCCAATGTACCAGCACCGTGATCCAAAATCTTACATTCTGATGATCGAGACAAATCACACTATCTCATAGTGATCAAAGTGCTACAACCTTATTAGATGAGATACCCAATCTCATCACTGGTTGTGAAGATATTTAAGTATAAGATTTGTGACACATGTCTCCCGTGTGTGGATCTCATCCATACACATATATCACATCTAATATACTAATGGGATCAAGTTCATCTCATGAACCATTATGTCATATGTATTGGTCATGTGCATTAAGTAGTGAAACACCATTCATCTCATGAAAGGAAAGCATGATATTATTGATAAATAAAGAAATTAATCAATTTATTACATCATCTAATGGATTGAGTCCATACAATCTAACAAATTTTTCACCAATTACATCAATGTACCGTATAAATCCTGTTTGGAACAGGGCTTGTCTCTGCTCTTCCTGGATTTCATAGCTGGTTTCATCAGTAATCCAGAGTAATGGAATTGATTTACATTCTCCTCGGATAAATTCCATTCCGATTTTATTTCCAGAGGTAACCATCTGGGTCATTAGGGAGGCTGCTCGGTTGTAGAGATACATTGTTTCTGCATTCTCAGGTTCTCCTTTGGTGGCTGCCGAAAGGATGACATTAAAACTGTGCCTCTTATATGTGTAATTCTCTACTTCTCCGGCTGCTTCGGAGTATGATATTATACCTATATTGTTAATCAGTTCTCTGGCATATTGATTAACATTGGATTTTTCCTCTGTGATGAGAATTCTTGAAGTTCTCATTTGTCTCAGCGAGGCTATTATAGCCTGTTTAAACTCAATTATCCGACTATTGTTATTATTTTTCCATAAATTGTCGGCAATAAGGAGTTCTTCTCTATTGAACTCCTTTCTTATGCACCCAATAGGGAACTGCTCTGCGTGAGGACAACCCCTCAAGAATACTTTTCCCACAACATTTTTTTGGGAGTATTCTTCTTTACAAAATCCAGGAGGATATATAGTATTTGCTCTATATCTTCTATAATTCTGGGAAAGGTAAGTTTTTTCATTGGGATAGGCTGGCCCTTTTCTTTTACCCGTGTCCAGGTTTCTTCTCTGCCCTCATCAATTCTGGTGATTTTTTGTGGCGGATCGCTATTATCACTGGATCCAGCTTCACTATCTTCATTAATGGCCAATTGTCTCATTCTCTGATATTCCATAAACTTTTGGAAATCTTCATAGGTAATACCCTTTTGGTAGGGCACACCTTTTCCTCTTCCACGTTGGGGATTTCGTCCCCTGCTTCTTCCCAACATCTGTTTTACAAAGTAGTAAGTGATGTCAGGATAATTACATGGATTAGAGAATATTTTTTCCCTTGAAATGATGTCAGCAAGTTCATTATTTTTTCCTGATATATGCTTAACCTCATAGTCAAATTCATTTAAGAAGTGATGCCAATTTATCAATCTTCTTTGGGTAAATTTGGTCAGCTGTGCTGTCTTAAAAAATAGAACAAATTTAGAGTCTGTTTCTACAAGGAATCTTTTGGGCCTAAGGAATAACATGTATTTTTCTATTCCTAGGACCACTGCTAAAAGTTCCTTTTCATGAGCATGGTAGTTGATCTGGGCAGAAGTAAAAGTGCCAGATTTGTAACAGCAAATTTTGCGCTTCCTTTCTTTGTCATTGGGGCTAATTGTCATGTAAATGGCTCCCCATTGATGTTCAGAAGCATCAGTTTTTAAGACAAAAGAGTCTTCTGTGCTTGGAAGTGCTAAAGGAGGAATAGCTTTTACTATTTCTCTGAGTTCCAGGATTATTTCCTTATCTCTGTCTATCCATGAGAAAGGATTAGTTTGTTCTGTCTTTTTTAGTTTACAAGACAGACTTCCTCTGTATTTTGCTAGATCCTTTATAAAATCTCCAGCACAATTCAGAATACCTAAATAGCTCTGCAGTTGTTTTCTGGATGTGATGGTATCTGGGAATTTAAGGATTTTCTTCACAATGTGTTCTTGTAAAGTGACATTTCCTTGCTTAATATGTACTCCTAGAAAGTCACTTTCTTTCTTATAGAGTTCGTACTTGGTATCTGAGATTATTATCCCATGTTTGGAGAATTCATTCAGAATAGCATTGACATGTTTCAAATGTTCTGTCCCAGAATGTGATGCAACCAATACATCATCAATATAGACCATGCAATAATCTAAATGATCTCTGAAAATGTCATCCATTCTTCTTTAGAAGACTTGAAGGGCAATGCTAAGCCCGAAAGGCATTACAAGCCATTCATATTTCCCTCTAGGTACACTAAAGGCAGTCCAAGGAATGGAGTCTTGATGCATTCGGATTTGCCAAAATCCTGATTTGTAGTCAAATTTACTGAACCAGGTTCTTTTATCTATAAGTTGGATAAGGTTGTTTTTATCCGGGATTTTATAGGCTATGAGATTGTTATTCAGAGCTCTGTAGTCTGTGACCATGCGAGCTTTGCCTCTCTTGTTCTGAATGCTTGCAGACGAAGAAGGCCGGACTATTATGGGGACTGTTGGATGGCCTTATGAGCTTTTGACCAAGTAGCTCCTTGATTTGTGTAGAGAATTCTTTTATCTCTTGTGCACTGGCAGGAAAGACTTTACCATTTATAGTCCTTTCAGGGTCTTTAAGATTAAGTATACATTCATACTTATCTCTGTCCCATCTAGCTATAGGATCTTTTCCTAAGACTGGTTAGGTTAGCTTCTGTAGTATTTTCTTTATACTACTTTTGGGTTCAATAGGAGAATTATTATTCTTCTTTCTTTTTTTGTCATTTTGTACAGAATTTAAAAGGATCTTGTTATTCCTTTTATTAATGTTTATTTGTGCATTATGCAATATTATCTCGATGAGATAATTTTCAAGAATTGCCGACTGGTCTGTCTGGCAGGTATTGCAAGTGTAGGGTTTACATTTGCAGGAATTTTGTGTTTAGGGTTTAGGCCATTGTCGTTTAGGGTTTAGGGTTTAGGGTTTAGGGTTTAGGGTTTAGGGTTTAGGCCATTGTCGTGGTCTGTATCTTCCCTCCTAGGGTTTTGGTTTTGGGGTTAGGGTTTAGGGTTTAGGGTTTTTGGGGTTTGGGTTTTGGAGTTTAGGTTTTAGGGTTTAGGGGTTAGGGGTTAGGGTTAGGGTTAGGTTTTGGGGTTTGGGGTTTGGGGTTTGGGGTTTATGGGTTTAGGGTTAAGGGGTTAGGGTTTTTGGATTTGGGGTTTGGGGTTTCGTGTTTCGGGTTCAGGGTTCAGGGTCTTAGCACTCAAGGTTTAGGGTTTAGGGGTTAGGGGTTAGGGGTTAGGGTTTAGGGTTTAGGGTCTCGGGTCTGGGTTCTCGGGTCTCGGGTCTGTGGTCTCGGGTCTGGGGTCGGGTTTTAGGGTTTAGGGTTTAGGTCTTGGTTTTGGGGATCCATCTCCCTATTACCACCACGTTTCTGGGCATATCTGAAGGTAGGCATATATTTGGTTACCTTTGGTGTAGAGACTGAGAGTAGTTTCTAGGGTTTGGAGGTATAGAACTAGCTGTGGTTCAGGCTGGAGCTGTATTGTGTATCTGTCGAAATCTTCGAAAAAATCCATGCCTAGAATAGAATCGCTTACATTGATATTCTCGATTTTAAGGAATCGTATCTTATGTAAGGTATTCTTGATCCTGAGAAAGAGCGATTTAGTCCGTCGCTTGATTGTGAAAGGAATAGAATTCGCTCCACTGCCTATGTATGGTTTTTCTAGGGTAAACATATAGCTATCTGGGATGGCTCCTTGTTTTATGAAAGAAGTGGTTGGGCCTATATCGACAAGTGCTTCTATCTCAATGTCACCTAGGTTAGCAAGTACTAGCTTAGTAAAGAGAAGATTTCCTCTGTTGTGGTGAGTATTAACTTCAATACTGTTGTTGATTTTTACTGACTTCTGTTTTCTGTCAATAATAGTATCATCTTGGCTGAGTAAGATGCATTCGTCGACTTCCTTGTCGGAATCAATAGGTGACTCGACATTATGAGTTAGATTGATTGTATTGGCAATCTGCTTTTCTTGGAGATAGTTGAGAACTCTGTTTTCTTCTATTTCCATCCAGAGTTGTCTAGGGCTTCTAAGACAGTTTTCATAGCTCGTTGTCCTCTATTTTCCTGGAGGACAGCTAAAAAACACCATTTGTGATAGTGGAGATTATACCTTTCGCTTACGAAAAGTATGTCTTCTTCTTTTTGTTCAGTAGTTGTAGAGAATCCACATTCCTCACATAGGTGAACTTCTTCTGAGATCATGGCTTGGAATTCCATGGTTATCTCATCTAGTGGTGGAATTGCTCTAAATTTCCATTCTTTTAGAGTCCACTTCTTAGTTTTCCATTTAACTGTTTGTCCTTCAAACAAGCTATATGGAGACTTCTGGGTTGAAGGTTGTCCTTCTTCTTTGACGATAACTACATTGGAGATTATGTCATATGAAGAAGTCTGGTCTTCATGGTCTGAGGAAGATGGAAATTGTTCTTCTTCACTATCTGTGATAGCAGAGTCTACTGATCCTTCATCAATATCTCTTAGTTCTGAGTGATATAAAATATCAAGGTCACACGAGTCGGCATATGGTAATATAAGTTCTACCATATTTACTCTAATATGTTTCTTGTCCTTCTTTGGGCAAGTTGGAGCAAAATGTCCAGTTTCTCCACATGTCCAGCATTCTTTATTGCTGGAGTCTTTTACAGGAGTTTTCCTATAGTTAGGAATCCTCTTGCTGCTGGAAGTATTTTTCTTCCAGTATCTTCTTTGCTTGAGGTTTTTATGCCTCTTTTCTGGGTTTTTGAAAGTCTCAGACTTTCTAAATTTATATTTCTTCTTCTTTGATTGGAAGAAGTCTGCATCTCTTCTGTGCTTAAATTTCTTATGTTTATGCTTGGACTTCCTATGATGGTGTTCCAAGCAACCCCATTGGACTGGGATTTCACTGTCTCTTTCATCTTTGAAAGAGATTTCTGAGAAGGCTGATTCAATCAGTTTTCTTTGCTTATCGCTTCTTCTTTTTTGATCGATATAGTCTTGTGTGAAGTTTATCCTTTCTCGTAAGGTGTTATCCTTTAGATAATGGATCCCATCATATTTTCCTTTCCATTCTCGATAGGCGTGGAGAATAAATTCTCCTATGGTGGGGATTTTTCTGAAATACTCATCTTTCAGAGAATCATCTTCACATTTATAAAATATAGCTTTGAAGTTGTTGCTATATTCCTCTATGTATTTGAGATTACATATCTTAAGCTGTGCTAGTTTGAACTTTGCCTGTTCCTGCTCTTTGTTGAGAGTTAGAGTTTTCGTTTGTCCGATAAACTCTCTGGATATGAGATAAACGTAGCCATCTACGTTTCTCTTATCAGCATATTCCTCGTCATATTTATCATGGAGTTTTCTATGCTCTGCTGTAGCACCTTTCTTTAGGTACTTGATATAACTCTGCACTGTCCCTTCTAGGGATAGTTCTGCATAGGTGTGGCAACTTTTTCTGTCCCATTCTAAGTTCATGGTAAAATAGACATCCATTTGTTTCTGCCATGTGGTCAAAGCCTTCTTCATATTTCTCACACCATCAAGGTTGAGTTTAATACCAACAGGTATCATAGGCTTTTCTGCCATAAAAGTTTTCCCTTCGAAGAGATTACTTTTTTTTGGTAAGTATTCTATGGCTTTGGTTGAGTAGACTGGGGCCTTAAAAACAGCATTTGGTTTTATTACCTCGTCTCCTTCTTGATCACCATCTATGCTAATAATATTTGCCAAGATGGGTGGCTGAGCTTCTATTTTCGGAAGAGGTAATTCCTCTTTGATCATAGATTCAATTTGTCTAAAATCTTCTGCTTTGTCAAAATTCATCATATTAAGATGTACAGAGGAATTTTCTGATCCAAGGGTGGATGAAGAGCCTGTTCTCAGTAATTTGATTACTGGCTTCTTGGCACTGGGTATCTTATCTAAAGATTTCCTGTGGTAGCCTTGTTCGGCTAATCTGGCTCTAGAAAAGATAAGCTGAGTAGGAGTATTAAATTCTTCTTCTAATTCTTGGTTAGTTTTTTTGTCTACCAAGATGGGCTGCCCAAATTGTAAGGAGACATTGTTTCCTTCTTAGTGTACAAAATCTAGAAGATTGTACTTCATTTTTTGAGCAGGTTGAATTTCTGGGAAATTCCAAACTCTTAAGTTTCTCAGCATACCCTTGGTGGGTATTCTAACAAAGGTATAGTCTGTCATATCTCTTCGGGTTCTGATTAAAACTTCTTCGTTTAATCTTCCCTTTTGGATTTGTGTTAGCATACTGTCTTGGGCAAAGTTAGTGAACATAACTCTGCTCTGGTGTTGGACTGATAGGATCCCTTCCTCAATTCTATATTTTTCATAGCCTTGAGTTCCTATTATCAGTTTGATGTGTTTAGCTGCCCTTATAGGTAGAACAAATCCTGGGATAGCACTAAAATAGGCAACATTTTGATCTAGCTCTAGTTGTCCTATTCCTATAATGCTAGTCTCAAATTCTTGTACTCTTTCATCAACAAGAACTGTGCATATTTTGACATTACGATTTGGGGCATGTAGGCCTTGCATTCTACATTGGAATAATCCATGGGAGACATATTCAAAGCCTTTGTCTATTCCCATCTGTATCCAACCTGGGTCAAATACATCAAACTTTTGATATATCTGATCAACCTTTACCAGATTACCCCACCTGTTAATCTCGTAATATTTTCCTTTTGGTTTTTGTCCAAAAAGGAAAAGATCCTCATTTCTTACTGGGGGAAGTTTCTGGTCTATCATGGCTTGTTCAACGATTCGCCATTCATTTTCACCAAATTCATACCAGTTCATTTTGGGTTTCTTCCTAGAACATTTTTGTTTTAGGTTCTTACCAAAATTCTTTATGTGGATCATGTTGGAGTTCAGTCTCCCTAGCGGTTCGTTAGGAGAATTTAATTGGACATCCTGCTGGGGTAGGTGATTGCCTACTGTGGGAGTTTTGATTAATGTGTTAATCTTCTCTCCCTGCATTTTGTTAGTTTTTTCTACCTTATCTAGGCTCTTTTGGATAGAGTCTAGTTGTTGCTGTAGTTCTTTAATCATTATAACCTGTATTTTATGGTTACTTTGGCTGTGGTGGAGCATAGTATTAGGAAGATCCTTTAACGGTTGGATTTCTAATAATATGGCTGCACAAGCATCTTCCATGATTTTGATATTTCTATCAAAATTCTGGAGGATTTCCTCTTTCATGTTTTCTGCCATTCTTTCTACCTTTTGTTAAGCAGAATTGATGGCATCTGTTATGCCTTTGTATGGATACATGTGCTGGGCAGATGCTAAACTGCTTCTGGTCTGGGTTATCTCTTCTTGGAGCTTAGATAAGTAAACATTTATCTTTCCGTCTATATCTGTTAGTAAGACATATAGACTGGATATGTTTTGATGGCAGTTATCTCCTGTGTTTTTGATAGGTTTTAGCTGTGCTGCTAGACCGTTTAAGCCTTGGCTTAAGTTTCCTTGGTATTCAGTGAAAATCTGGAAGAACCTTTCAAGGCCTTTTCTTAGGTTTTCCTGGTTTATACCAATCACTTTCTCATGGTGTATTAGTTCTTCTCTAAGTTGAACTAACCCTGAGGCTAGGAAGTTCTGTGAGTTTCCTATGGCTTGATTTAGCTGAATGCTAGAGAATTTTTCTAGCTGAGTTTTCTGAATAAGAAAGCTTTGGCCTCCTTTGACTATTATATTTTGAATTCTCTGTAAGAATTCATCCATTGAAGTAGCAGCTATTTCCTGTGTTTTTATAGGGTTCTCATATGGGATAACATTCATGGGGAACCATTTAGTCCTGCGCCAGTGGCCTTTTCAACGGCACTGAGTCTATGAGAAATACTGTGTATTTCCTGTGCTAGAAGCTCGAGCTGTTTGGTCAGCTGGTTGGCAGTCTGTTTTATTTCGAAGGAGTCTTCATAAAGTTGTGTGGAGGCTTCTCCAAAATTTTCTGGGATTTGCTCATCAATTCTTGTGATGGCATTTTCTGCTAAATCTAGTTTTAGGTTAACTTCGTTGGCTATTTCTGACTGAGTTAGGCTGAGTTTGCCTATTATCTCAAATAACCAATTGGTCCTATCACTAAGATAGTTGCCCAGGTTAGCTAGATCCTGTATGCTAGGATTGGCTACAGCTATGTGTGAGATGTGTCCTGCTTTGACATCATCATCCCAACATTCATTTCTGGGTCTATGTTCCCTTTCTAGAGGGATATAGTTGTTTTGCCTGTAGTCACTGGTTTCATATATCCAGGTATATATACGGGTTAAGAGTGTAGGCCTTTGTCTATTCATTTTGAACTAGTGAAGTTCCTGAGCTAGAGGGAACCTTTTTGTTCCTGTCTGATTTTTTGCTGGGCTAATCCAACCAAAGCTTGCTGGATAGCAGCCTCGTAGGCTTGCTTATTGTTTTCGAGTCTACAGAAGCTTTGTATGAAATAATCCTGAGGAGTTTTTCCATAGATTTCAGTAAACTGATTCCATAGAATATATCTATGGTGTGCCTGTATGTGTGTCATACGAAGGTACACTTCCATGATGAGATGTCTATGCTGAAGGATGGTTGTCTATGCTGAAGGATGGTAGCATATATTTCTGAGTTTATCTCTTGGATAAATTCTTCTGCGTTGTAGTTTTGTATAATGGTTGTTATGGTTTCCAGTATATATACTATTAACTGGGGAGTCCAGTGGCAAATTGGAAAATCTCTTATAAGATTTCCAATGTTTTGCAAATAAGGACTTTCTCCAATATTGACGTTGGGTCCGTTTTTTAGGAGTACTAGAAAGTCATTTTTTGCCTGTGTTGCCAATTCTATGACTCTGCGGTCAGGCCGTTGGTATTCTTGGTGTAAGTTGACATAAGGCTTGACAAGTTCTGGGATCAAATTATTTTGGTAACCATAATTTATGGCTTCCCGAAAAGTAGCAGAATGTTCAGCCATTGTATGCACAAGCTGGTCATAAGCAGCATAATACTGTGTTGTTAGGTGATGGGTCATCACATTGGTAATAGTAGTAGTCCTATTTTCCGGGGCTACTCTTTCCATACCAGTTTTGAATAATTTGAGTCTGTGTAAGAACATCATAAGGAGATTTCTGTGGTTCTGGAAGATCTGGTCAAGATCTGTTCTCCTGTTGGCTGAATGAAGGATATCTTCTAAAAGAAGAATTCTCCTTCTCTGTGTTAAGGTCTCAATGAGGACCTCTATATTTGGGAACAAATAGTTGTATCCAGGTACAAAACCATCAACTGTCCCCTGTAGGTTCTTTATGTGCCAGTCTATAAGACGTAGGTACATGGTAGAGCGTGGATCCACATATAGTTGGTATACTGGATCTCCCATGGAATCCTCATAATAAGAAAGTTGTATATATATTGGAGGATCAGGCCTCACTATTGACGGGTTGCCAATATGTACTGTGCTTGAGTATCCCAAAGGGTTACTCATCTGTGTAAGTCTGGACGAGCCGACTAGTATACTATCAGAAATAGTCAACCAAGGTCGAATGGCTTTGATACCAACTGAGTGAGTTTTAACAAAATCAAAATTTCTATGAACAAAAGAACAAAATGTAAGACCCCGACCCGAGTGACCTCGATTAGTGTTGATTAAGTTGTGTATTAGCTCTAAGTGTGTTTAGTGTGTTTTGGTTTAGTTTGGGTTTAGAATATCTTTGTTATAGCTTTGGGGCATTTTAAGCGCCTTTGTGATTAGTGGGGTCCTTTGGGGGTTCCCTTTTATGACTTTGCGCGTACTTGGGGGATTAATTGAGATTCCTTGGATTTGTGTTTTTATCCCGTTTTATTAATCTTGTTTATCTCTACAACTTTCATATTGATACCGTTTCCGTCCCAAATCCCGAAACCCGATTTCCATTGTATTGAGGGCAAAACAGTCTTTTTACACTAAATCTGGGCCAAATATTTGAGATTCCCCGAAACCCGCGAAACATATACTTTTTGAAAATTAGAAATTTCGACGATCATTTCTTCCTTCTTCCTCAATTTCATCCGAGGTTCCAAAAACCACTATTTTAACCTTTCAAGTTTCCTGAGGAGTGGAGTCCACTTGCAAATGCTATATAAGCACCACCTTTTTCTCCCTTCTCCTTTTTCCAGCAACTCTCTCTCTCTAGCCTAAGGTTTGTCTCTTTGCTCTTCTTCTTCTCCTTGCTTTTCCATCTCCAATCACCCACCCACCTTGCATCATTTGAGAAATGGATGTGATCTTCTTCTTCCTCTCCTTCAAGGCTCTCCATTGATACTATTGTTGAAGAAAGTCTCCATCTCCAAGATCTCATTTGAGCTAACTCTCTCCATTTGGAGATTCTACAAGTGAGTGTTCTTCCTAATCTCTTAGATTTGAGTTCTTATGATCTTGGAGGAGCTCCATTTTCAATATTGGAAGCTCCCTCTTTCTATTTCTTTGTTTGACTCATTTTGGGGTTTGTTTTGGGGGTTTTGTAGAGATTGTGGATTTTGTGCTTGAGAGGGTGTTTAGAGGATCTTTTGCTTAGCTTTGGACTTGAGGCAAGTGGTTGTATAGTTACTTTGAGCTTTTAATGATTTTGATAAAATGCATTGATGATTTCCTACTACTATTGATTTGCATTGATTGAAATAAATGTGCATTAATGACTCATATTAGTTCATTTAATGGTTTTGGAAATGTGTTTGGTGGATTTCATTTATTGCTTGATTATAGTTTATATGGCTTCTTGTGATTGGGATTCTCATTCCCCTTTGTGGTTGAATGAGATGGAGGAGAAGGGGGTGTTTTGATTGATGATTATAGAAGTGTTTATGTGGAGTTTGAAGGATGTTAGAAAGGGGTATTGGGCCTCCCTTGTGGAGTGGAATTGTGGCGAAGGGAGTTGTGAAGAGTGGAAATGAAATGGGAGCAGAACTGTTGTAATGCCCCACCCTTACACACATGCATGATATTGTCCGCTTTGGCCCACGAGCCTCACGGTTTTGCTTCTAATGGGCGTCAATCCATCAAAATGCCTCATGCAAGGTAAGGGTGTAAGCTCTAACATATAACCCCATTCACTTTCCTCTCTATAGTCGATGTGGGACTCCGGGGCGTCACAATCCACCCCCCTTAAGGTTGCACGTCCCTGTGCAGTAGCCTACTAGTCTCTGTAGCCTGCCAGCCTTCTTGGCCCGCCCACATGGAGGCCAGCCCACTTACACCAGACCACGGACCCACACTCGAACTAGTCGAAAGTCAGCTCTAATACCAATTGTCACGTCCCCCAGAAAAAGAATTGGGAGAAACATGAAAAATTAAAACTTAAATTCAAATTCATGTGTTTAATACAACACAAGCTTCCAAAAAGTGGACCCACAAAAAAAATTTCAACCTGTGATTGAGTCAAAATAAATTTCATTAAATGCAACGGAAGTGTCGCGACCCCGGACCGAGACTTGGGCCCCGCGACGGTGGTTGTTGAGGTAAGATGATTAAATCTCCCATAGGTTCCCGCGGTGAGAGTTCCGAGGACACGGGAAACCAACTCACATGATCAAATAGGCGGAAGCGTGTAGCAAATCACATCATAATAAATCATAACAGAATATGAACATAAATGTCATCGAGACTAAAATATCAGAAAAGAGATATAACAAGGCATTCCCATTATAGTTCAAGTTACAAAGTTAACAAAAAGTGTTAAGTTGTTACAATCCCAAAATAAGAGGCCAACAAAGGCCAATACAATACCAAAAGTATATAAAGCCCAAAAAGTGATGCATCGGAACTTATAACCCGTCCCGACGTCTAGATGACGTCGTCGGGTTGCCACTCGCGAGCTAAGGTAGGCTCAACAGCCTTCTCTTGGCACTCCTCCTCAAAGGGATAACCTCCTGCACCTGGGCACCAAAAATACAACATCAGACACAACGGTTTGGCAAGAAATCAATTTAAGTGTAGGCATGAAAAACAATGTTAAATCGAAAACATAAAGAAACACTTTACTGAACGTAAAACAAATACTTACAGGAACACATTTCTAAATCAGAGACAAACTAGCATGTATACATAATATATATCAAGAATCGTAAATCCACAAAGAGCCCATCCTTTCTCTATCATTTGTAATGAAAAGAGTAAGCACGCACGACAAGCACGATTATACATAGTATAACACGACACGATTCCCACGAATACGGGATTTCGGCCGCGGAACCGGACACGCACGATGTGTAATAAATACACGACTAATCTACAGATAGTCCACATGTTTAAGGACCCCCGGACAGTGGATCCGACTGAAAGGGCAGTCCAAGTTCTGTGGTGTTCACTTGAATTCATGAATGCATAAAACACGCGATACAAACACGTCTGAATAAAAGGGGAAATCACTTATCAAAACAAGACACAGCACGGCTAGCCAAAATGCATAATATATATGCTCACAACTTAAGAAAAGATCCCCATTTAATACTTGAAACAAATCTTAGAACGAGCTTAAAACTTGACTTCAAAGCAAGTACACGATATTATTTGCTATAGTAAACCAACGTTCAAAACACGATAATTTCATCAAGTACATGCTAAGGCTATTTATTGACCCTTGTGTGATTGTGACTCTATTATTAAAATACAAGGATTGGTGTCCCCGAAGTTGGTACATATCTTGGAGTTCCAATTACACAATGTCAAGTTAAAGTCCTTAATATTACTTAGTTTTCAAATTTTTAAAGAATATATAAATGGGGTAAAAATCCTCCCAAGAAGGAAAATTTCAGTTGGCCCGGTCGACCTGGCCCTTGGTCGGTCGACCCCTTACACAGCGAGCCCGGTCGACCCGGCCCAGGCTCGGTCGACCGACAGTTGTAACTTAAAAAGGGTGCACAGTGATTTGGTCAGGTTCCAGGGAACCTGACCTTGTGTCGCCGGTCGACCGCGTGCACTGCGGAAACATAACTGCAAGTTCTGTATCTGCAGTGAATGGATCCAAATCCATTCCCCCCTTCTTTGAACCTGATATGCAACCAAACCATGCATGTTACAAGTCCATTCTACTCCCAACAATCCCTCAAATCAAGCCATTAACATTAAAACCCATTTCATAATCATTCAATCCCATTCTTATCATAACAAATCCAAACTTCAAAAAGGTAAGGCCTAATTAAAAATGATGAAATCTGAAAGTTTGGAAAGTTAATTAGCATGCTTGCAATTTCTAGAGTAAAATCACAACATGGAAATCTAGCAAAACAAAACATTAATACTAAATGACAAATCATATGGAAATTTCAAGAGAAATAGTGAAATCCATGAACACACATGCACAACAACCTATAGAGATTACTTGCCTTTGCCCAAGTGCTAACAAAACTCTCCTTCAAGCACTCCTACCCAAGAGCCAAGCCAAGAACTACAAAAACCCCATGAAACCCATTCAAAACTCACCCAAAAATGTAAACAAGCAACCCATTTCGAAATAGGTGTTGAAAGTTAGAAAAACATGATCATTAGGAGTCAAAAGAACTCCATTGAAGAGGTGGGTAGGAGCTCTTACCTAGAGGTGCCCAAACAAGATGCAAAGAAGGAAATGGAGAGCTTGCCCAACTAGAAATCCAACAAAAATGGCATCAATGAAAAGCTTGGGATGAGAGGAAGAAGATGATGGTCTTGGAAACTCTTTTGGAGATCTCTATCTCATGCATTCAAGAGGAGAAGATGAAGATAAAAAGAGGGTTTTCTCAGCCCTAGGTCAAGAAAGTTGCAGGAATTTGCAAATGGAGAGGAAGATAAGGGGAAAAGGTTTTAAGTGTTTGCAAGTGGGACCCACAAGAGAGCATTCTCGTATCAAGGAAAACATGACCTTGCGGGCCTTGGATGAGGTCGACGAAGAAGGATAAAACGATTCTTGAAATATCTAGTTTCCGAAAAGTATATTTTTGACACGGTTTTGAGATCTCGAAAATTGTGTCCAGATTTAAGTGTGAAAAGGCTATTTTACCCTTTTGGCCAAAATTTGAGTTTCTGGGCTACAAACACAGACGGGCTAAACACGAAAGTTGTACATAATCATAAAACCATTCAAATGAAATGAAATTCACGATTAACACAAAACCAAACACGATCTTCCCATGCTTGCACGTACACCCAGGCCTTCTTGAGTGTGCTTAGTTAACACTAAACGTTCTCGAAACTCCCCAAAGCTATGATCAGGACTAAAACTAATCATACTCTAACCCACGGTAACTAACCCGATTAAGACTAAGCACACACTAAGAAAACACTATTGGGTTAATCCTGGGTTGGGGTTTGACAGGAAGCTTGATTTAATTGGACTTTACAGTTAGCACGTAAAGCCTTTTTAACGGAATTCGCAATCCTCACCACGTCCTATTGTTTCTATCCATTTTAATATCTGAAGATCGTGATGGGCTCAGCCAGTGCAAGTGGTCATACCTCCCAGGGAAATGGATCCAAATGATATCTACGAGAAATTCAGGAAGAGGGTTCCTCCTGAGTTTCACGGGTCAGAAGATCTCATGGTAGCAGATGACTTTATAGAGCAGTTGGAGCAGATCTTTGCAGTTTTCCTCTGTACCCAGAAGCAACGAGTTAACTTGTCAGCCTACATGTTTAGAGGTATAGCTCTTAAATGGTGGAATTTAGTGAAGATGGTAGTGCAAGTAGATGCAGTGGCTGAAGAGAATGCATGGGAAACATTCACTAAGGAGTTCATGGATAAATTCATTCCCAAATATGTCAAGGACTAGTGGAAGAGAGATTTTCAGAACTTAGTGCAAGGTGACATGTTAGTGCAGCAGTATGAACAGCAGTTCACAAGATTGGCAAGTATGCACCTACACTAGTTGTTCTAGAGGAAGAGAAAATCAGGCGTTTTCTCGATGGGTTATCAGCTGATATTTATATGATGATTGGAGACAATCAACGCTTGACATTCCAGGAGACTGTGAAAAGTGCATATTGGGCTGAGGGTGCACTAAAAAAGAAGGCAGCAGAACGGCAAGCCAAAAACCAGCAACATCAGTTGAGACAATCTTCTAGTCAGGGCAACCCGAAGAAACCGAAGTTTCAAGGTCAACCCTCAGGTGGTCAGAGACAACAGTGTGGGCGGTGTGGAAAGAATCACCCTACTGAGCAGTGCTACAGGGAGACTGGAGCATGTTTTCATTGTGGACAGATTGGCCATCAAGTTCGCGATTGTCCCAATGGCGGTAATCAGTCCCCAGCGTCCCAGCTAGCAGCTTCTCGTGCTCCTGCAGAACAACCTTGGAGGACAGCACTTCCGCAGGGACCACAGCAGATTTATCGAGCCCCACAACAACAGTACCGAGCACCAGCTCCTCAATACCAGCAATATAGGGGTGCAGCGCCACAGCAGCAAAGGCCAACTCTAGGACAGCATAGGCCAGTACAGGGACAGCAGAGGCCAGCTCAGGGACAGCAGAGGCAATTCCAGCATCAGAGACAGCAGCAACCAGTGGGTCAACTAAGAGCACCTAGGCCAGTGCAAGGGCAGTAGAACCAAGCTCAGCAGATGGGTAGAGTCTATGTAGTTACTCATGAGGATGCAGATGCTTCTGCAGAGGTTGTGGAAGGTATTGTTCTAATCTCAGAGGTAGAAGCTAAGGCCATATTTGACCCTGGCTCTACACATTCCTTTGTTTCCCATGATTTTGCTAGACATATCAAGGCGGCTATAGTGAGATTAGATGTTGCTTTAGTAGTGGGTACCCCAGTGGGTAAGCAGGTTCGTTGCCACCAATATTTTCCGAATACCCGAGTCCAGGTTGGAGATTTCATTTTACCTGCCAATTTGATACTTCTAACGATGAAGGATTTTGATGTCATACTTGGTATGGATTGGCTAGCTACCTATAGAGCAGTGATGGATTGTTTTAACAAAACCATCAAGTTGTCGTTGCATTCAGACACTATTGAATTTGTTGGGCGAAGGAGACCGATTCCGACATGTCGAATCTCGGCATTGAAAGCTGAAAGATTATTGAAATCTGGATGTGAAGGATACTTAGCGTTTATCACAGAGGATAAACAGTCCAAAGGGGTGGAGGATATTCCAATGGTCTGTGAGTTCCCGGATGTTTTCCCGGATGAAATTCCAGGCTTACCTCCAGTCAAGGAGATAGACTTTTCGATTGAATTGGTGCCAGGGACAGCTGCAATATCTAGAGCTCCATATAGAATGGCTCCAGCAGAACTCAGAGAGTTGAAAACTCAATTGCAGGATTTGTTGGACAAGGGATTTGTGAGACCAAGTGTATCACCTTGGGGTGCACCGGTCCTGTTTGTGAAGAAGAAGGATGGCTCCATGAGAATGTGCATCGATTATAGACAACTCAATCAGGTCACAATCAAGAACAAATACCCTCTCCCAAGGATCGATGAATTGTTTGATCAGCTTCAGGGAGCTGAATATTTCTCAAAGATAGACTTGAGATCGGGATATCATCAACTTCGAGTTCGAGATCAAGATATTCAAAAGACAGCATTCAGAACGAGATATGGCCACTATGAATTTTTGGTAATGCCATTTGGGTTAACCAATGCTCCACGAGTATTTATGGCCTTGATGAATAAGATATTCGCTCCATTTCTCGATCAGTTCATCGTTGTTTTCATAGACGATGTATTAGTGTATTCTCTGTCTCAAGAAGATCACGAGCAGCATTTGAGGGCAGCATTGTAGACTTTGAGAGAACATCAACTCTATGCCAAGTTGAGTAAGTACGAATTTTGGCTTGAACAAGTCATTTTCTTGGGTCACATCATCAAAAAGGAAGGATTGGCAGTAGATCCAGGAAAGATTGAGGCAGTGGTCAAGTGGCAGAAACCCATGTCAGTAACAGAGATTCGTAGTTTCTTGGGTTTAGCAGGTTACTACAGGAGATTTGTGAAAGGATTTTCATCCATTGCTTCTCCATTGACCAAATTAACACGAAAAGATGTACCGTTCCTATGGACTGACGAATGTGAAGCAAGTTTTCAGGAGTTAAAGAATAGGTTGAGTACAGCTCCAGTGCTCACATTGCCTTTAGAGAATGGTAAATTTATCATTTATACGGATGCCTGAAAGTTGGATTGGGATGTGTACTTATGCAGGATGGGAAAGTAGTGGCTTATGGCTCTAAACAATTGAAAGAGCATGAAAAAAAGTATGCCACTCATGATTTGGAACTTGCAGCAGTGGTCATGGCATTGAAGATGTGGCGTCATTATCTCTACGGTGAGAAGTTTGAAATTCATTCAGACCATAGAAGTCTTCAATATTTGTTTGCTCAGCCTGAATTGAACATGAGGCAGACCCGGTGGATGGAATATATAAAAGATTTTGACTTTCCGATCAAATATCATCCCGGGAAAGCCAATGTAGTAGCTGATGCATTGAGTAGAAGGGTAGCAACTAATGCATGTTTGAGAGCAGAATGGTCTTGGGCAGAAATTTTCCTCGATTTGGGAGTGAATTTGCAGCCAATTGATGACAAGGTTATGTTGGCTTATATGTTTGTTTGGGAACCAGAGATCTTAAATAGGATCAAAAGCAGACAAGCAGAGGATCCAGAGCTAGCTCGAATGATTGAACAGATTGACAGTAGACCAAATTTCAGATTGTTGGAGGGTGTGTTGTACTTTCAAGACAGGTTATGTGTGCCAAACATAGAAGAGTTGAAGAATGAGATCATGACAGAGGCACATCATTCCCGCTATACTATTCATCTGGGTAGTACAAAGATGTACCAGAACCTGCGCAATCATTACTGGTGGAATAATATGAAGAAAGAAGTAGCAGGATTTACAGTAAGATGCTTGGTGTGCTAGCAAGTAAAGGTAGAACGGAAGCAACCCCCAGGACTTTTAAAGCAATTGGAAGTGCCCGATTGGAAATGGGAACACATAACGATGGATTTTATTTCTGGGTTGCCATCGATTCATAACAGAGATAGCATATGGGTGATAGTTGACAGATTGACTAAGGTGGCACATTTCTTACGAATGAGCATGAAGACACCTCGAGATGAATTAGCTCGAATGTATATGGAGAAGGTTGTCACAATTCATGGTGTTCCCCTGTCGATTGTATCAGACAGAGATCCTAGATTTTTGGGTAAATCCTGGACAGAACTTCAAGAAGCTTTGGGCACGACGCTGAATTTCAATACAGCATATCATCCTTAGACCGACGGTCAA
This sequence comes from Camphora micrantha, assembly GCA_003546025.1. NCBI lineage: Eukaryota > Viridiplantae > Streptophyta > Magnoliopsida > Laurales > Lauraceae > Camphora > Camphora micrantha. The sequence continues at coordinate 6,051,790 of QPKB01000010.1, read as the reverse complement.
ACTGAAAGGACTAATCAGACATTGGAGGATATGTTGCGAGCTTGCATCCTTGATTTTGGGAAGGACTGGCAGAAGAGTCCCATTATGCGAGTTTGCATATAATAATAGTTATCACTCCAGTATCGGCATGGCACCATTTGAGGCGTTGTATGGACGTCAATGCAGGACCCCAATCTGTTGGGAGGAGATAGGTGTCAGGAGTTTTCATGGTCCATCTATTGTTAGTGATACCAGTGAGAAAGTGAAGCAAATCCATGACCGGTTGAAAATTGCTAGAAGCCGACAGAAGAGTTATGCAGACATGAAAAGAAGAGACCTTCAATTCGAGATGGGTGAGCATGTCTTTCTTAAGGTTTCACCTACACGAGGGACATTGTGATTTGGGCAAAAAGGAAAGTTATCTCGGAGATATATTGGCCCATTTGAGATCTTGGAAAGAATTGGAGAAGTTGCTTACAGATTGGCCTTACCAGCAGAATTGTCAGCGGTGCATAATGTTTTCCATGTCTCAATGTTGAAAAAGTATATCGCAGACCCGTCTCACGTATTGCAGTATGAGCCATTGGAGTTGCAGCCAGATGTTACTTATGTGGAGCGACCATCTCAGATCATCGACATGAAGGAGCAAATTCTCAGGACTCGGACAATACATTGGGTGAAAGTTCAGTGGGAGCATCATAGTCCTCGAGAAGCCACTTGGGAACTCCGGGACCAAGTGAAGAAGCTTTACCCGCATCTTCTTCCTGAGGTATGATTGCATTTGGAGGACCAAATGTCCTAAGGGGGGGAGAATGTAAGATCCCGGTCCCACTAAATATATTTATTATATTTTAATTAGAATTTTATTATTATTTTAATTGAATGTATTTTAGTTATTTAAGTGGTTAGGATTAAGTGGGGCACACGTTAGATTAGATACGTGGATTGGTGAGCTGGGTTAATGGGTAGATGACCTGACCTGTAGTTTTGACCAAATAACTTAAGCCCAGAGAATATTCTCTTAATTAACCTAATCCCCTTTATTACGAACACACGTCTTATCTCTCCCCACTTATCTCTGCAACTCCTCCCGTAAGTTCTTCGTCTTCTTCCTCTTTGAAGTTCCCAAACAATTGCAGCTTTAGGATCCAGCCATCAGAATCCCGATCTGAAGATACCATCATTCTTGGTTCAACTTTCTCATCTCAGGTAACCTTCTCCTCAGATCATTAGGAGTAGATTTGTACTTTTAGGTTATCTTCTTAATCTTTCCAATGTTGGGATTTGGGTAGGAATACCATAGATCTGTTCATCTGAAGATTCTTATCACATCTTCTTTGTCAGATTGGTATTAAGATTGTGATCGAGCGCCCTGGTAACCTCGGATTGGATATTGGTTAGGATCTGTTGCATTTTCTTCAACCCCGGTGCAAGGCAAGTACCTAAACATAATTTGTGAATTTAATACATCTGTTTTTCGTTGATTCCAGTTTAATGCATATAGAAACCCTTTGATGCTCGTTTGATGATGTTAATTGTTTTTGTGATGAAATTGGAGAATGGATATCATCTCATTGATTTTCTTTTTTTTTTTTTATATATATATCATTACTGTAGACCGATCTGTCACAGGTTCATGGATGGAACCGTGAGGCTTTGTTAATGGGTATTGGTTGTGGGGCCCATGTGGACCCCACTGATGTTCGATCAGGACCGTAGATTCGGTAGTGGACCCACGGGCGACCTCAAGGAGGCTAGTTTCGTAGGCAGTGGACCCCGCTTGGGCCATCATCGTGTAGACTGAGCAGATGGCGAGATAAAAAGGGAAAAAAACCAGTTTTGCAGGAGATGGTTGTGGGACCCACTAGTTGATCCGATCGCCGATCTGGTCCGACCATCGGGCCAGAAATGGTGGGGCGACGTTAGGGATGTGGACTCTTGTGAGATGGACCCCGTTTGGTCCACCATCCAAGGACTCAAAAGAAGCATACTGGTAACGATCAGAATAATAGGGGTTTCCATTTTAATTTAACTGTGGGTCCAGGTGGGTCACCAACGTTGATCTGGACCCTACATCTCGTAGCAGTGCCCTAGGCGACCTTACTGATGAGGGCTGATCTTGCGTTTTGATCAGGGTCCATTATCCGAGTGAGCAAGTCGCTGGCGTCGAACTTCTGAACAAATTTCCTTTCTGTGAAAGGAGTTTCAGGTTGCTGACGTGTGTGGAATAGGTGAGGAAGAGATAATGATGTGAGGGGATAAAGAGAGAGAATAAAGTGGTGACGTGGCATGTGGGGTTGAGTTGAGTGAAGTTGTACACCAGTACACCACTTTGACTTTATATATATATATATATATACACATTCCATTATTTTCTTTTAATAAAAAGATGAGTCTTGTTACAATTGATGTGGCATAAGATATGGCATCTGACATTTAACACTTTGACTCATAAGTTCTTGAATTTAAAAACAGAAAGGACCTTTAGTTTTTAATGAATTCAAATTAGACCCTTTGACTTATTTTATAAAGAATTAAATTTGGAAAATATTTTGGTGGGGTTCTTGAGTTTTCATAAATTATAATCTAAGATTATTATTATTATTTGTAAATTCATATTAAATGATACCTATGGTTTTGATATGTTAAAATTATATTTTTGTATTTTAATATCAGATCTTTGGACCAAGTAAATACCGTCCAGGCACACAGTATGTTACTAACATAGGGTTTACTACTTTGTATGACCTCGGGGAAATCCTAATGGATTCAAGCTCAACCCATCTCTATTGGAAAACCCTTAATTGGGTCTATACACCATTAACGAAGAAGGGATGTGTTGATCTTATATTTATTAGAGATGCCCGTGGTTGTTGGGTGCGAAACCTTATGTTTGACCTTAGGATCGATTTGTATCTATGTCTTAACCTTCGCATGCATATATATGTTGGTTTAGGATGTGTATTCCTTTAGATGCATACCCTATTGTGTTATGGACTATAAAGTGGCTTGGCAAATTTTGTATGACAATTCGATTATGATATGGAATGTGAAATGACCAGCACTTTACTTTGACTTAGGACTCTTGTGTCGGAGCTTTATTATTCAGGTCTATTATGCTTATATGTTTATGTTTATGTGGGTCATTTGTAGACGACTGCAGATCGATATGTGGACGATTGATCACCGATGTGTCCGGATCACTTATAATCCGCTTTGAATGTGAACAGGTTATCCTAATTTGTTTTATTTGATCGGTTTATGACCACCGACTATGTGGACGGGCTTTCCCGATTTATTTAGGGCTGACCACCCACAACGGGGACACTTGTCTTCGTGTGAATTATATTGCTCCGTTTGTTTTATTTGGATTTATGTCATACGTTCATTCGTGTTATATCTTTGTCTTTATTCCTATATGATCTCACTTATCTTTACTTATCTCGTTATCGTATTTAATTTCAAATTATGATTATGTACTTGCTATTTACTTTGTAATATTTAGTGCATAGGTACCGAGCCGTACTTTACCGAGGAGACGGAGGAGGGTCAAACGTTTCAAACGTTTGAGCCAGCTGACGAACCCGAGTGGGATGCCGGAGATGACTTCGGAGCCGTCTGAACCCGCATTAGAGAGATCGCCATCTTAGCAATTCTTTAGATGAACTTTCTTTTAATAATAAACTTTTCCTTAGTAATTATTTAATTTATTCTGCAACTTTAAATGTTAACGTTTATTTGATTTTCGTGTTGGATCTTATCTATGAACTTTGGATACCAATTGAATCAAGCTTCTATTGCATTTAATGAAATTTATTTTGACTCATCACAGGTTGAAATTTTTTTTGTGGGTCCACTACCGGATCTACGGTCCTGATCGAACATCAGTGGGGTCCACATGGGCCTCACAACCAATACCCATTAACAAAGCCTCATGGTTCCATCCATGAACCCGTGACAAATCGGTCTACAGTAATGATATATATATATAAAAAAAATAAAAAAAATCAATGAGATAATATCCGTTCTCCAATTTCATCACAAAAACAATTAACATCATCAAACGGGCATCAAAGGGTTTCTATATGCATTAAACTGGAATCAACGAAAAACACATGTATTAAATTCACAAATTATGTTTAGGTACTTGCCTTTCACCGGGGTTGAAGAAAATGCAACAGAGCCTAACCAATATCCAATCCGAGGTTACCAGGGCGCTCTATCCCAATCTTAATACCAATCTGAACAAAGAAGATGTGATAAGAATCTTCAGATGAATAGATCTATGGTATTCCTACCCAAATCCCAACATTGGAAAGATTAAGAAGATAACCTAAAAGTACAGATCTACTCCTAATGATCTGAGGAGAAGGTTACCTGAGATGAGAAAGTCGAACCAAGAATGATGGTATCTTCAGATCGGGATTCTGATGGCTGGATTCTAAAGCTGTAATTGTTTGGGAACTTGAAAGAGGAAGAAGACGAAAAACTTACGGGAGGAGTTGCAGAGATAAGTGGGGAGAGATAAGACGTGTGTTCGTAATAAAGGGGATTAGGTTAATTAAGAGAATATTCTCTGGGCTTAAGTTATTGGGTCAAAACTACGGGTCAGGTCATCTACCCATTAACCCAGCTCACCAATCCACGCATCTAATCTAACGTGTGCCCCACTTAATCCTACCCACTTAAATAACTAAAATACATTCAATTAAAATAATAATAAAATTCTAATTAAAATATAATAAATATATTTAGTGGGACCGGAATCTTACATTTTAGGTATCATTTAATATTAATTTACAAATAATAATAATAATCTTAGATTATAATTTATGAAAACTCAAGAACCCCACCAAAATATTTTCCAAATTTAATTCTTTATAAAATAAGTCAAAGGATCTAATTTGAATTCATTAAAAACTAAAGGTCCTTTCTGTTTTTAAATTCAAGCACTTTTGAGTCAAAGTGTTAAATGTCAGATGCCATATCTTATGCCACAACAGTTGTAAGTAGACTCATCTTTTTATTAAAAGAAAATAATGGAATGTGTATATATATATAAAGTCAAAGTGGTGTACTGGTGTACAACTTCACTCAACTCAACCCCACATGCCACGTCACCACTTTATTCTCTCTCTTTATCCCCTCACATCATTATCTCTTCCTCACCTATTCCACACACGTCAGCAACCTGAAACTCCTTTCACAGAAAGGAAATTTGTTCAGAAGTTCGACGCCAGCGACTTGCTCACTCGGATAATGGACCCTGATCAAAACGCAAGATCAGATCAGAACGCAAGAGCAGCCCTCATCAGTAAGGTCGCCCAGGTCACTGCTACGAGATGTAGGGTCCAGATTAACGTTGGTGACCCACTTGGACCCACAGTTAAATTAAAATGGAAACCCCTATTATTCTGATCGTTACCAGTATGCCTCTTTTGGGTCCTTGGATGGTGGACCAAACGGGGTCCATCTCACATGAGTCCACATCCCTAATGTCGCCCCATCATTTCTGGCCCGATGTTCGGACCAGATCAGCAATCGGATCAACTAGTGGGTCCCACAACCATCTCCTACAAAACTGGTTTTTTCCCCTTTTTATCTCGCCATCTGCTTAGTCTACACGATGATGGCCCAAGCGGGGTCCACTGCCTACGAAACTAGCCTCCTTGAGGTCGCCCGTGGGTCCACTACTGGATCTACTGTCCTGATCGAACATCAGTGGGGTCCACATGGGCCCCACAACCAATACCCATTAACAAAGCCTCACGGTTCCATCCATGAACCTGTGACAAATCGGTCTACAGTAATGATATATATAAAAAAAAAATAAGAAAATCAATGAGATGATATCCGTTCTCCAATTTCATCACAAAAACAATTAACATCATCAAACAGGCATCAAAGGGTTTCTATATGCATTAAACTGAAATCAACGAAAAACACATGTATTAAATTCACAAATTATGTTTAGGTACTTCCCTTTCACCGGGGTTAAAGAAAATGCAATAGATCCTAACCAATATCCAATCCGAGGTTACCAGGGCGTTCGATCACAATCTTTATACAAATCTGACATAGAAGATGTGATAAGAATCTTCAGATGAACAGATCTATGGTATTCCTACCCAAATCCCAACATTGGAAAGATTAAGAAGATAACCTAAAAGTACAAATCTACTCCTAATGATCTGATGAGAAGGTTACCTGAGATGAGAAAGTCGAACCAAGAATGATGGTATCTTCAGATCGGGATTCTGATGGCTGGATCCTAAAGCTGTAATTGTTTGGGAACTTGAAAGAGGAAGAAGACGAAGAACTTACGGGAGGAGTTGCAGAGATAAATGGGGAGAGATAAGATGTGTGTTCGTAATAAAGGGGATTAGGTTAATTAAGAGAATATTCTCTGGGCTTAAGTTATTTGGTCAAAACTACGGGTCAGGTCATCTACCCATTAACCCAGCTCACCAATCCATGCATCTAATCTAACGTGTACCCCACTTAATCCTAACCACTTAAATAACTAAAATACATTCAATTAAAATAATAATAAAATTTTAATTAAATTATAATAAATATATTTAGTGGGACCGGGATCTTACAACTGTCCCGGAACTCATTTATGGACAATTCGCTCGAGCGAACCTGGTGGTCGCTCGAGCAAAGTGTCCAGAACAGGTTCCGAACCATTCCAGTAGACAGTTCGCTCGAGCGAACCCCTTATTCGCTCGAGCGAACCCTCCCAGAACTATATCAAGCTCGTCACAGAACCATGTTAGTTCGAGCGAACCATTTATTCGCTCGAGCCAACACGTTCGCTCGAGCGAACCCATTATCCGCTCGAGCGAACCTCCCAGAAAGCCATTCAAGAGAGTTCGTCGCTCGAGCAAACTCCCAGTCCGCTCGAGCGATCAGCATTGTTCACCTGAGACTATTCTGTGAGAAAAAATGAAATGTTTATTTGATTAAGAGGTTTTTGTTAGGAACCCTATTGTGATGGAAGACTAGTAACCGTCGTGTAGCACCCATTTGAAAAGAGAAATCAAATCACAAGTTTTCATTTAAAGTTTTGAAAATTCTAAGGTGTATAAAGAGCCCGGAATGTCTCCAAACTCAAGGAGTACCAATTTGTATTGTATATGACATACGAGACCTTTATTCACTTGGATAGAATTTCAAACCTCGACATTTGTCCCGAACCTCTTGAATTGTGATTTACTATCCTCGAAAATAACGAATTTGCAATTGTAGCGTTTTGCTAATCCCGATATGCACTTCCCGTTTAAAATGATAATTAAGCCTTTGAGCATCCCGTCCCGCCCGTTTATATAAGTGCATCATATGAATTTGTACATGTCTTGATTTATGATATTTGACCTATAAGTCGGCACCACTAAGCTTGGATAACCTTGCCGGTCTGATCCACCGACTCGGAAATTCCCCCTCTCATCCCGCCAGCTGCAATTTGGATCGCGCTACCCGGTTATTACCGTGGTATTGTCCCGATGCCGCAGATTGCTACTGTGGTTCCCGATGCCCGGCTCGCTACCGTGGTCATGTCCCGTATTTATTATATATGTGTATATGTTATTATGTTGCATCTCCTTTCCTCGGTGACCGAGATCAACATCCCAATATGCTCATGTCACTTCGGTGATAGAGGACTTAGCTCCGTGTGGTTGCCATCTTGTTGTTTCCCGTTTTCCTTGGATACCTCACACGTTTTATAGTACATTTATGTTTCAAGTAAATGATCATCCTGTTTTATGAGATTTATTGTTTTAACATGTTTAAATGTTTTCCAAGGTAATTTCAATTGTTGTTTTATCTTTTTACCATTTGCCAAACCGTCGTGTTTGACCCTTGATTTGGTACCCAGGTCCCGTTGTCAGCTTTCCTGAGGAGGAGCATGAGGAGGCGGTCGGAGAACCGTAATGTTTAGTCGAGTGGCACGCCGATAATGTCGTTTAGACATCCGGGTGCTTGAGCTGCGTAACAATTTGGGATAGTTATTAACCTTTCTTTTGTGAACTTGATATTTTGTTATATTGGCCTTTGTTGGCTTCTAATTTTGGGAAAATGTAATTAAATGATGTTGTTACAAACTTTAGCCATAAATCGTTGCTCATTTTGATACTAGTATTGAATATGTTTATTCTTGTTATCTTGGACATGAATGTACGAACTGGATTTGCTACACGCTTCCGCACATTAAAAGAAATATTCATTTTGATGTGATATCCTCATTGCGGACACCTGTGGGAAATCGTGTGTACGAGTGGCATCCTTGAAGGACTCGTATACGTTTTGACTAAATTAATTCATGGTGTTGACGTGGATTGGGTCATCATTCATTTATCCATTTCTATTCATTAGGTCCTGATCCCGGATGGGGCTCGTGGGCTGTGGACCCGGTCCGGGGTTGCGATATGTCCCCTGTAGGTTCTTTATGTGCCAGTCTATAAGACGTAGGTACATGGTAGAGCGTGGATCCACATATAGTTGGTATACTGGGTCTCCCATGGAATCCTCATAATAAGGAAGTTGTATGTATATTGGAGGATCAGGCCTCACTATTGGCGGGTTGCCAATATGTACTCTGCTTGAGTATCCCAAAAGGTTACTCATCTGTGTAAGTCTGGACGAGCCGACTAGTATACTATCAGAAATAGTCAACCAAGGTCGAATGGCTTTGATACCAACTGAGCGAGTTTTAACAAAATCAAAATTTCTATGAACAAAAGAATAAAAAGGCAGAACCAATAGAGAAAGCTGTAAAAAGGCATGCAAGTGAGCAAGAAAGCATATCAATTGAGGAAAGTAGTTATGAGAAGAAAGAGTAACTGTTAGGGCACTCTCGTGAGTTAATAAGGGTTTTAAGGATAATCTCATTATAATAGATAATATGTGGGTTATGGTCCACCTATGCTTATGGTAATCTTAGTTCTCTCTTAAAAGTCTCCTGTGTAAAACAGTATTTTACTGTTTGGGTAGAAATGCATAATAGGACTCATCTTCAACCACCTACAGTACTCGGACTGTTAGGACAAAACCCCTTGACGCCTCTACTGGCTAATGGCAATAGTCCGGGATGTCCATACAGAGGTTAAGGTTTCACTATGGCCTTTTACATTGTCATTCTGTGTCACGACCCGGGCCCGAGACCCGGCAAACCCTAGCCGCGATCAGCATACTTACTCCCGTAAATCCCGAATTAACCGAAGTTAAAACGGAATCCACAAGGGATATCATACTCAAAATACCTGTCAAATACAAAACTTTTGCGGAAATATTTATATTTGACAATATCAATTTACAATTTACATGTATACAAAATACAGTTCTTATACATGTATAATTCCCAATATGCATCGATCAACGCTGCATTCCAAAAACATTATGCAGATATCAAGTTAATTACTTTTCCCCAAAAAGAATTTATAAACATATTCTCAAAATGTTCCCAATTCGCACTCGGATACCCATTCAGATGGTATCCCGCTGGTTCCATTCTATCAATCCTCCTGGAGGAACCGTAGTGGTCTCCTCCACTGGCGCCGAGGGCGCTGCAACACCGACAGGGGAAATTTGGCCTGTAATGCCATCAATGACACTAATGAACACGATGGTTCAACAATGTATAAACAATTCTTGCAATAGTATATAACACATTCATATTGCATTAATAACAGTTTCAATGCTAGAGAAGTCTAGACAATTCTACAATAACAATAAGAGACAATGACAGTCAATATACATGTACAAAAGGGCAACTACCATAGCATTCATTACATTGTATTACATTTCATTACCATCTTCCCTCAAAGGAAGGATTCATTTATTTTTCATCTCCCCTTAAAGGGAGGATTCATCTTCCAATGGAAGGCATCAATCAATATCCGAAGATACGATCGGAATTTGGTGGGACTTACTAGTGTCCGGGCCAGGGAAACCTAGCATCACCACGGAGTTCCGGAACACCCCAATATCCATCTGCTGTAACAGGATTAGTCATTCATATCCATTGAACTCATTTAGAGTTCTAATACAATAGCTAGGTAGTGCCAGACTCAATGATCAATAACATTCGGTAAGAAATCTTTTTATGGATCCAATTCAACTCAATGATTCCTTTCATGACAAAGGAAGGGAATAACAATAGTATCAATCCCATTGAATTGATTCACAATGACACAATGAGAGTATTATTAACCTCTTATGGTTTTACTCAATCTCGTCTCAATCCTATCTCAGTCCTAATCAACCATTCGGGTGTAACCATTGGTTTCCAATGCACGTGTTATTCTCGATGGACATCACATTTGTATATTTAATATGTGCATTACAAATCCCCGTAATTATCACCCATGGAGCTTAGGTAATTATCAATTAATATGGTTTGTTCAAGGAACCCTCCTTAAAGTATCTCAAATTTTTCATAATTTAATTTGACCCATGATTAGTCTTAAAACTAATTGGGAATGCATTTATACTCACGAGACGTACCTCAAATTCTCGTAAAAATTCGAAATCCAAAATTCACTGATATCGCTGGGCCAGATCAGGTTTGCTCGAGCGGACCAAAACAGAGAGTTGTTCGCTCGAACGAAGTCATTGTTCGCTCTAGCGGACCAAAACAGAACGACGATCGCTCGAGCGAAATCACTATTCGCTCGAGCGAGCTCTTCAGAACTTTTGTTCGTTCAGACAGAACCTAGGTCGCTCGAGCGAATCCCCCAGTTCGCTCGAGCGAACTGTCCAGAATTTCAATCTGAATTCTGTTCAGTTCTTTCTTCTTCTCCTCTCCTTTCTTAATCACATTTCTACAACCTGCAAAGTAAATGGGAACCTCCTGTTCCTTCCCTCATGCATCATTCATTCACAATAACACTTCTTAACACTTCTAAACATCCATTAATCACATCATTAAATCCATAACAATCTCAAAACTCAATGAAAAATCCATAAAAACACATAGAAACTCAACGAGCTTCTACAATAATTAACACTAATCACAAGGGATGTTTATACTTGCCTTTCTTGGAGCTAATTGTCAAAACCCTCTTTTACTTAGGTTGGCTTGAAACCAAAATCCCCAATTTCAAACCCTAATCAATAAAAACATCCAAATGAACTCCCATGAGTCATTGGTGCTAGAAATCATCACAAAGCCACTAATATGACTTGGAAATCCTATGAAACACTTAATCACTTACTTGTGGTCCAAAGCAAAGAGGTTTAGAGCCCTCCTCCAAGCTTTATCACTTCAACAATGGTGGAAACAACTTGAGGAAGAAGATGAAGGTGAAGATGCTCCTCAAAAGTCCCTTCAATCACTCTTTATCTCACTCTCAATGAAGAGGAATGGAAGAGAAAAGAGAAAATGGAGAGCTTAGGGTTTTCTCTTGAAATGGAAATGAGAATGAACCCATTCCATTCATTCCATTCATTCCATTCTAATATAAGACTCTTTACACCAAAACCCCCTTTTCTTAAGTTTATTTACATTTAGAGTCAAATGACTCCTCACTTGGTCCATTTGAGGTCAAATGGAATCGTGTTTATTATGAAAGTTAACGTACTCTTCGAGATACACACGTTGGTATCAAGAATTTCCGTATTTGACGAAATACGTGAAACCCCGTATTTACGAAAAAGTCCTTAGTCTATCTTTTTTGAGTCCAAACTCATCTTAATCAATTCAATTTCATTCAAATCCATTTCATTAGGCTTAATGTGTCATTTGAGACTGATTTATTTCTCTTTGGTCATTAATATTGATTAACCAAATTATTCATGCTTAATTAGCATTAATCTCAATTAATTAGCCTTAATCACGATTAGTTCGGGTCAGAGTGTAACATTCTGAGTAATTGCAAAGTGAGTAGTAAGAGAACAAAAACATAATAGTGAAAGATAACATACACATTATACTATTATCACAAGATAATATACTATCAAACCATTACAACCTTAGAGAGACGCCCTTCCAGCTACCTTGGAAGAGCCTTAGCCTTTCATACCTTAGGGGATTCAAAGCTATTGATTCTTAAGAGCTCCTAAAAACTTCTTCTCTACCTTTCATTACAAGTTGTCCTTATATAGGCAACAGGTTGCCGGACGTGAATTCTTTCAAAATTACATTGAAATAAAAGATAAGTTTTTACAAAATCTGAGTGGGGAACAGCCTTGATTATCGGGCTGCTTTTCCTTATCCCTGGAGGGGCGTGGAGAGAATCATTATTAGATTCCGCCAAAAGCAATAGTCTTATTCTGTTGCTTTTTCCTGTTCCTCTGTTTCTGTGCTGCCCGTGCTTGCTGCTTTGGACTTGTCGGTTGGCGAGCCGGCTCCTTGGTTCACCATGCTGGGTTCGGATTCTATCATAAGAGCTGGGACGATATCCTGGGCCTGCTGTAGGATTCGTGTATCTGCCATCCCTAGAGCAGTGATCTCTAGGAGGTTGCAAGGAATACTGACTTTTAATGGAACATGTCCTTTCCTCACTTTTTCTACTATGCCTAATCCAATTACTTCTTCGGCTTGGATTATCAGAGTTTCTGAGTAATATACTGTGTACCATAGTTCTCCTTTGAAGCTTAGTTGGTAACTAATTTCTTCAATGGTAGAAGCCCTTTGTTTTGAAATTTCTTTTCCACCATAGTCTTCTGGGGCTTCCAAGTCTTCTGCTGAGAGGGTAATCAAGTCTTGGACATCTGCGTATATCCTTATTAGGGAATAATTTCCCGGGGCGATAATGTATGTGCCCAATGAGTAAGGATATTCCTTTACCAGTTTTTTAAAACTTTGGTAATTTCCGGGGGTATAATGCGAAGGTTAGCTTCTCCGTGGATGTCAATGTACCTTACAAACCCTGTGTTGGAGAGTACCTCTTTTTACTCTTCTCTGACTTCACTATTTGGTTCTCCTGTGAGCCATAAGGAAGGCATGGCCTTGGAACATCCTGGGATGAGTTCTATTCCATCCTTGCTGTGTCCGCTGGTAATCTGTGTCAGCAAGGCTGTTGCTCTAGTATAGATTTCTCTAATACCAAGTTCATCAGTTTTTCCTGATGTGGGTACTGACAGTGTTACTATGAAGCTATGTCTTTTGTATGTCAGTTTCTCTGCTTCTCTAGTCATTTCGGAGTATGATATAATTCCTGTGTTGTTAATCAGCTCTTTGGCATATTGATTAACTTGTCTTTTTTCCTATGTTATGAGAGTTCTTAATTCTCTCTGCAATTATGGCTTGCTTAATCTCTATATTTTGGTTATATGAGAAAGCCTTCCATAAGCTGTCAGCAACAAGGAGTTTCGATCTGATGAACTCTTTTCTGAGGTTTCCTATTTGGAATTGTTCGGCAAAACCACAGCTCCTTAGGAAGACTTTTCCCACAACATTTTTTTGGGAATACTTCTCTTTTGAGAATCATGGGGGATACAGAACTTGTTCTATATCTTCAATAATTTTTCTCTGTGTTGGCTTCCCTTTGAGGGTTGCCAGGGTTTTACCTTTGGCCTGTTTCCAGGTTTCTTCTGTGTTTTCATCTGTTTTGATGATTTTCTAGGGTGGATCAGCTTCGCTGTGTTCTTTGATGGCTAGTTGGCTCATCTTTTTATACTGCATGATTGATGGAATTCTTCATATTCTGGATCTGTGTAAATACCTCTTCCTTTTCCTTTTTGGAAGATTCTTCCTCTGCCTCTGCCGCTCATCTGAAGCATAAAACATTGGGTAATGTCAGGATATTGAGAGGGATGTGCAAATACCTTTTCTCTGGATATTATATTAGCAAGTTCATTGGTCTTCCCTGACATGCTTGACATCATAATCGAATTCATTAAGAAAATGGTCCCAATTAATTTATCTCCTTTGAGAAAACTTGGTAAGCTATGCATTTTTGAAGAACTGGACAAACTTAGAGTCTGTCTCTACAAGAAACTTTTTAGGTCTTAAGAATAGGGCATATTTTTCTATTCCTAGAACAACTGCCAATAGATCTTTTTCATGAGCATGGTAGTTAATTTGTGCAGGAGTGAAGGTTCTAGATTTGTAGCAGCAAATCCTTCTTCTTTTTTCCTTGTCATCAGGGTTGATAGTCATATATATCACTCCCCATTGATGATCAGAAGCATCTGTTTTTAGGATAAAGAAGTCCTCTGTGTTGGGTAGAGTTAGTGGTGGAATAGTTTTTACTATTTCCCTAACTTCTAAAACTATTTCCTTGTGTCTTTCATCCCATGAGAAAGGATTAGTTTCTTCTGTCTTTTTTAGTTTGGCAGACAGACTACCCCTGTATTTTGCTAGGTTTTTTTTATAAAATCACTAGCGCAGTTTAATATGCCTAAATAGCTTTGGAGTTGTTTCCTGCTATTTATGACGTCTGGGAATTCAAGGATCTTTTTTACGATGTGGTCTTGCAAGGCGATTTTTCCATGGTGAATATGAACTCCTAGGAAGTCAATTCCCTTTTTGCAGAGCTCATACTTAGTGAATATGAACTCCTAGGAAGTCAATTCCCTTTTTGCAGAACTCCTAGGAAGTCAATTCATTGAGGATAGCCTTGACATGTTTTAAGTGTTCTGCTTTAGTGTGGGAAGCCACTAACACATCATCTATGTAGACCATACAATAGTCTAGATGATCTCTGAAGATGTCATCCATTCTTCTCTGGAAGACTTGGAGGGCTATGCTTAGCCCAAATAGCATAACAAGCCATTCGTATTTACCTCTGGGTACGCTGAAGGCAGTCCATGGTATGGATTCTTTGTGCGTTTCGTATTTGCCAGAATCCTGATTTGCAGTCAAACTTACTGAACCAGGTTCTTTTGTCTATAAGTTGGATAAGATTGTTTTTATCTGGGATCTTATAGGCATCTGGGATGAGGTTGTTGTTTAAGGCTTTGTAGTCAATGACCATTCGTGCCTTTCCTCTTTTTTGTTCTGAATGCTTATATACAAAGAAAGTCGGGCGATTATGGGGGCTGTTTGAGGGTCTTATGAGTTTTTGATCAAGCAGCTCTTTAATTTGTGTAGAAAATTCTTTCATTTCTTGGGCGCTGGCTGGAAAAGCCTTGCCATTAATAGTTCTTTCAGGGTCTTTGAGATTTAGTATGCATTCATACTTATCCTTATCCCATCTAGCAATAGAGTCTTTGCCGAGTACAGGCTGAGTCAGCTTTTCTAGTGTTTTTTGACACTACTTTTGGTCTGTCTTGGAGGAGGGTTTTCCTTCCTTTTCTTGCGGTGCAAGTTTTTCAAAAGGGTTTTTTGTTCCCTTTTTCTTATGTTTCCTTGTGCATTGTGCAGGATTATCTCGGTGAGATAGTTTTCTATCTGGCCTTCTTGGCAGCTGCAAATACGGGATTCGCATTTGCAAGGGTTTTTTGGTTTAGGGTTTAGGTCTTGGTTTTGGGGATCCATGTCCCTATTAGGGTTTAGGGTTTAGGGTTGAGGGTTTAGGGTTTAGGGTTTTAGGGTCTAGGGTTTTAGGGTCTAGGGTATAGGGTTTAAGGGTCTAGGGTCTAGGGTTTGGGGTCCGGGGTTTGGGTCTTGGGTCTCGGTCTCGGGTTTCGGGTCTAGGGTCTACGGGTTAAGGGTTTACGATTTGGGGTTTGGGGTTTGGGGGTTTCAGGTTTAGGGTTTAGGGTTTAGGGTTTGGGGTTTGAGGTTTTGGGGGTTTGGGGTTTGGGGTTTCGAGTTTAGGGTTTAGGGTTTAGGGTTTAGCACATCAAACAGATGCATAAGTTAGGGTTTAGGGTTTTGGGTGTAGGGTGTAGGGTCTAGGGTCTAGGGTCTAGGGGTTTGGGGTGAGGGGTTTTGGGGTTTGGGGTCTCGGGTTTAGGGTTTCGGGTTTAGGGGTTTAGGGTTTAGGATTTGGGCTTTAGGGCTTGGGGTTTGGGGTTTGGGGTTGGGTTTAGGGTTTAGGGTTTAGGGTTTCGGGTTTAGAGTTTAGGGTTTTGGGTTTTGGGTTTTGGGTTTAGGGTTTAGGTTTTAGGGTTTTAGGGTTTAGGGGTTAGGGGTTAGGGGTTAGGCCTTGTTGGTCTATTTCCCCAATGTCACCACGTTTCGCTGCAGCTCTGAAGTATATACTTGGCGTTCTTGTGAAAGAGGGAGAGTATAAGGTCTTCAGAGGGAAGAGAGAGAACCAATTGTGGTTCTGGATTGTGGTGGACAGTATATTTATCGAAATCTTCGAGAAAGTCCTGTCCAAGAATGGAGTCACTCACAGTCATAGTTTCAATTTCTAGAAACTTGATCTTGTGTAGGGTATTGTGAACCTGGAGGAGAAGAGACTTAGTATGTCTCTTGAGAGTAAAGGGAGCTGAATTAGCCCTCTGCCAACATATGGTGTGTCTAAGTCTACCATGTGGCTTTCTGGGATTACTCCTTTTTTATGAAGGAAGTACTTGACCCTGTATCAAATAGGGCTTCTATAGTGTGTCCTCCTAAATTAGCAAGTACTTGACCCTGGGAAGTACACGACCGTTGTGTTGATGGAGATTTATCTCAATACAGTTACTAAGAGTAATAGACTTTTGTTGTCGGTCTACTGTTCCATCTTGGTTGAGTCGAATTTCTTCATCGACTTCTGGGTCAGATTCGTTTTGAGAACTGACGATCTCTACAGGCTGGGTTTGTAAATTCCCTAGCTCTCTCTGCTGAAGTTAGGATAGAAATCTAGCTTCTTCTATTTCTTTCCAAAATTGCCCTAAGGCATTTAACACTACTCTCATGTCTTGTATTCCTCTGTTATCTTGTAAGACAGCAAGGAAACAAGTCCTGTGGTAATGGAGTTTATACTTTTCATTAATGAAGAGTATATCTCTTTCTTCCATTTCCACCATAGTGGGATATCCACATTCTTCGCATGTGTGGATTTCGGATGAGACCATGGCTTGGAATTCAATGGCTATTTCATTAGGAATAGGTTCTGTTCTAAACCTTTGTTTTTTTACTGACCATCTTTTTGTTCTCCACTTAATGGTCTGGTTTTCAAATTCTTCATAAGGAGATCTATTTTCTAAAGATTCTCCTTCTAGTTTGATGGTAACTACATTTGAGTAGATACCGTATGAAGATTCTTGTTCTTCTTCTTCAAAATCGGAAGCATCATCTTCAGTTTCTGTAATTACTGAGTATACTGATTCTTCACCAATATCTCGCAGTTCTGAATGATATAAAATATCAAGGTCATAAGAGTCTGTGTAGGGCAGGATGAGCTCTACAGTATTGACTCTTGTATGCTTAATGTCCTTTTTAGGATAGGCTGGGGCGAAGTGTCCAGGTTTGCCACATGTCCAATATTCTTTATTGTTCGGACCAGAAGATTGGGGTTTTCTGTAATTAGAAACCCTTCGGTGATTAGAAGTATTTTTTTTCCAATACTTCCTCTGCTTGAGGTTTGTATGCCTCTTTTCAGGATCCTTAAAGGTTTCGGATTTCCTGAATTTGTAAGTCTTCCTCTTGTGAGGGAAGAAGGCTATCTCCTTTTTATGCTTAAACTTTTTATGTTTATGCTTTTCTCTACGGTGCTTATGCTCCTTGCATCCCCATTGGATGGCTTTGAGATTGTCTCTTTCATTAGGGAAAGAAACCTCTGCAAAAGCTTATTCAATTAGCTTTCTTTCTCTATCGCTTTTCCTTTTATTAGCGATATAGTCTTGAGTGAAGTTGATTCTTTCTCCTAAGGTATTGTCCTTAAGATATTGAACTCCATTGAATTTTCCGTGCCATTTGCGGCAGGCTTGGAGAATGAGTTCTCCAATGGTAGGGATTTTTCTGAAGTATTCGTCTTTCAGAGAGTCATCTCTACACTTATAAAATATAGCGCTGAAGTTATTGCTATATTGTTCTATATACTTAAGATTACATATCTTAAGTTGAGCAAGCTTAAACTTTGCTTGTTCTGTTTTTTTTATTAAGAGTTAAAAAGTCAGTTTGGCCAATGAACTCTTTACTCAAAAGGTAGATGTATCCATCTACATTTCTTTGATTCATGTATTCTTCTTCGAATGTTCTAAGAAGAGTTACATGTTCAGGAATGAGTCCTTTTCTTAAGGTCTCAATATGATCTTTCACCATTCCATCGAAGGACAGCTCTGCATAGGTGTGGCAACTTGCCACATCCCATTCTGGTTTCATGGTAAAGCAAATTTCCATTTGCTTCTTCCAATCTTCCAAGGCCTTCTTCTTATCTCTGACTCCATCGAGTAAGAGTTTTATGCCTGTAGGCTCCATAGGCTGAATAGGCATGAATGTTTTTCCTTCAAAGAATTTTCCTTTCTTTGTAACAACATCATCCTGTTGGTGGTAAATAGGGACTTTGAAAGCCACATTAGCCTTTGCAATGTCTTCCTTGTCTTGATCACCATCTATGCTAATGGCATTTGCCATTATGGATGGCTGAGCTTCTATTTTCGAAGGATTGATGTTTCCTTCGATAATTGACTTAATTTGATTAAAGTCCTGTGCTTCTTCAACAGTTATCATGTTGGAGAAAATATTATCTTCAGATTGTAAGCTAGTAGATGAATTAGATCTCAGTAGTTTAATTACTGGCCTCTTCGTGCTAAAAGCTTTATCCAGAGATTTTCTATAGCTGCTTTCTTCAGCTGCCTTAGGTCCAGAGAACAAGAGTTGGGTAGGAATTCTGAAATCCTTTCCAAGTTCTTCATTGCTCAATTGCTTAACCTTTACGGGTTCAGCAAACTTTATGAAAACTGAGTTTCCTTCTTGATGCACAAAATCGAGAGCATTATATTTTTGCTTCTCAGTTTTTGGCAATAATTCTGGGAAATTCCACATTCTCAGATCTTTAATCATTCCTGTTGTAGGAATCTTGACAAAGGTATAATCTGCCATATCTCTGGAAGTCCTAACTAAAACTTCTTCGTTAAGTCTTCCTTTCTGGATATGTCGCAACATACCGTCCTCAGCAAAGTTTGTGAGCATAACTCTGCATTGGTGCTGGATAGATAGGATACCATGTTCTATATTGTAGTTTTCATATCCTTTGGTTCCTATTATTAACTTGATTTGGTCAACCGCTTCTATTGGTATGACATATCCTGGGGTTAGTATTGAAGTAGGCAACATTCTGGAGTAAATCCAATTGTCCTATTCCTACAATACTCTTTTTAAAATCTTTGGCTCTTTCATCAGCCAAGATGACACATATCCTAACATTAGGATCTGGGCTATGCAGTCCTTGGATTCTGCATTGAAAAAGGGCTAAAGAGACGTATGAGAATTTCTTCTTTATTGCCATCTCTATCCAGGCCGGATGGAAGACTTGGAACTTTTGTTGTTCTTTGTCAACTCTGTTTAGATCTCCCCATTTGGTGATCTCATGATTTCTTCCTATTGGTTTGTGAGCAAAGAGGAAGAGGTCATCATTACGAACTGGGGGAAGTTTCTATTCTTTCATGGCTTTTTCTACAATTTGCCATTCATTTTCCCCAAATTTATTTCAGATCATTTTAGGTTTTTGTTTAGAGCATCTTTTCTTAAGAGCTCTCCCAAAGTTCTGCATGTGGATCATATTTGATTCCACTCTTCCTAGAGGGTGCTGTACTAGCCTTAATTGGGTACTTTTGGTAATCCCAGGCTATGCTAGAGAGATGACCAGATTATTGATCTTTTCTCCTTGTGTTATAGTAGTTTTCTCAACTACCTCAAGCCGTGTGTGGACGGCGTCAATTTTACTGTGCATCTCCTATATCATAGTACATTGGATATTATGATTATGGAGAATTGTTCTTAATATTTGGTTAGGAAGGTCCTTAGTAAGTTGCACTTCTAACAAAATAGCTGCACAGGCATCTTCCATGAGTTTGATGTTTTTATCAAAATTTTGGAGGATGTCATCTTTGAGATTTTCTGCCATGTTTCTGATATTTCTTTCTACAGAAGCAATAGTGTCTAATACGCCTTTGTAGGGATAGGCGTGCTATGCTAAAGCTAAATCGCTTCTTATCCCTAAAATTTTTTGCTCTATTTGGGATAATCTATAGGTAGTCCTGTCAGAGATGTTATTCAAACTATCTCTTAAGTTGGTTGTCTCTTGATTGCCTTGATTTAGGGCTAGTTGTGCTGCCAAAGCTTTCATGTCTTGGCTCATAGTGTTTTGATATTCAGAGAAAATTTCAAAGAACCTTTGGAGTCCTTTTCTTAAATTTTCTTGATTATATCCAACATGGGAATGGATTTCTTCCCTTAGCTGTATAAGATCAGATACTACAAAATTCTGAGAATTTGCAATAGTATAGTTCAGCGAAAGACTTGTTATTCTTTCAAGATGAGACTTTTGAATGAGGAATTGATGTCCTCCTGTAGTCACTATATTTTGAATTCTTTGCAGGAATTCATATAATGAAGTAGCAGCTACAACTTGTGCCTTTAGAGGGTTCTCATATTCTGTAATACTCATGAGCAACTCCCTAAGTCTGAACCGGTAGCCTTTTCGACTGCCTTTAGCCTTTTGGAGATATCTTGTATCTCTTTGGCTGACTGCTCTACTTCTTGGAGCAGTTTCTCGATTGTTTTCTCATTACTTATGGAAGCATTATACATTTGTGTAAATGCAGTTCTAAAGTTGAAAGGAAGCTCTATACTAATTTCTTCTAAGAAATTGTTGGTTAAGTCTAATTTTAGACTTGCTTCATTGGCTATTTCTGCCTGTGTTAGGCTTACCTTGCCTAATACTTCGAATAGCCAGTTAATTCTATCACTTAGGGTATTTCCTAAAGCTGCTAGATGCCCTAAGGTAGGTTCTCTATTTGTTATGTGGGATGTATGAGCAGCATTCTCTTGCTTATGCCAACATTCAGATCTCGGCCTACATTCCCTTTCTAATGGAATGTAATTGCTTTCTCTAAAGCTGCTAATTCCGTATATCCAAGCATATATACGGGATACAAAATTTGGTCTTGTGCTATTCATTTTGACAAGGGGAGGATTCTTCATTGGATAAAGTCAAATTATCCCATTTTTTTAATATGGCAAAATCTATGATCGCCTGCCGTATGGCAGCATCATAGTTTACCTTGTGGTTCTTCAGTTTATTATAAGCGTTCATGAAGAACTCTTGATGAGACATTCCATACATCTCTCTAAAATGGGTCCATAAGAAATTTCTATGGAAACTTTGGATGTCTAACATGTTTCTGTAGACTTGTCTGAGCAATCTTCTTTGCTCAATATAAACTTCATATAATGGAGGTTTCATGTCTTTGAAGAATTCCTCCATCACAAGTTGTTCAAGTCCTGTCTTTATGTCTTGTGTGAATGACAGGATATATTCTGGATTCCAATGGTGTATTGGAAATTCTCGCACAAAGTGTTGAATCCAGTCTAAATGATCCCTGATATAGGGTTCCATAATGAGGTATTTCGCCTCAGGGGTCCTTTGATAGGGGTACTACACATAATTCTGATACCTTTTTTTAGAGCTTTATCGGTGTGGTTGATCAGCTCAATAACTCTGAGGTCTAGGAACTCATATTCTTGTTCGACCCTTAAATAGGGCCAAATGGGTTCAGGAATCAGATTTTCTTGATCTGCATAAGTGAGTGCAGCTTGCCATAATTCTCTATGTTGGAACATGGTCTGCAAAAGGGTATTGTATGCCCAACAGTATTTTATAGAGATTTGTTGATTGAGGGAAATGGAATATATCCTTTGGGTAGACTCATATCCTCTTTTAACCCTCTTTACAAAATACAGGAATGTTATCACATTCTTCCTGTGATTAAGGAAGGCAGCATCTTGTGCTGGATCTATTCCTCCCATATCAAGGATGTCTTCTAAAAGAACAAACCTTCTTCTTTCATTCACCAGTTGGAGAGCAAATTCCAAATGAGGAAGCTCATGGCTATGCTGGTTATTATAGTGAATAAGGTCTTGTATATTTTTGATTCCTTGATCTAATTGGTCGAGGTATAACACTGATCGACCTTCTGTATATAACCCATAGATAGGGTTATGAAGGGAGACTTCATAATATGGAAGCTCCTTGAAAATTGGTGGCTCTGTAGATGAGCTACCTGACTGTGCATGTCCGGATGTCCCCGGAACATCACCCATTCTTAATTCGAGTCAACCAAGGTCAGTTGGCTTTGATACCAGACTAGTATAAACACAAAATAGATAAATAATTGATTATCAAATTATCTCCAAATTTAACTAAATAGGCGAGCAACAGTGAGCAGTAGAAAAGGAACAAGTATATTAAAGTGGGCAACTGTTAGGGTACTCTACCAAGAGCAACAGTTTCATTCATAAATTTATAACCAGGTAATAACAGGTGGGTTATGGTCCACTTATGCTTCCGGTACTTCTTAATTCTCTCCCTCTATTGAGATTATAAACAATCTCCTCTGCCTGAAAGTAAAGCGTTTTTACTCTTCATAGTATCAGGTCTTACAAAGTTCCCCCCAAATACTATTGGACAAGTTGGGGCCTCAATGCCTTCAATGCCCACGTGGCTAACAGGCTACCGTCCTGGCATCCGTACAAGGGAAATTGGGCATGCCTTCAACTAGCTTATGCTTGAGAGAAAATTAAGATAATACTAGTACATAAAGATGGAGAATAACATCTTATTATTAACAGGTATAAAAGTACAAACAAACTATTACATCTTAGAGAGATGCCTTTCCAGTTGCCCGGAAAAGGCCTTAGCCAATCATACCTTGCAGTCTTCTATTACAAGTTTCTTTGCCCCCAAGCTTCCTTGGTTGCTTCATTTACAAGAGTCCTTAAATAGGTAATATTCTGCCGGACTTCAAAATTTCCAGAACCTCAATGAAATAAAAGATAAGATCTTTACATAAAAGAATAATATTCACAGCTCTGCGGGGAACAGCTTTGGGCAATGCGTTCCTTTCCCGAAGGCCGAGGCGGCTATTGCTAATCTTCAGCCGAAAGTAGGAAATGTTGTCTTCAGCTTTTCCCTGTTACCTCGGAGTCTGTGCTGCATGCATCTGGAGTCATGCTGGGCCTGCCGGTGGATGGCCCGTCTTGATGGTCCAACACTATTGCTGGAGCAATTCTTTGTGCTTCCTCAAGGGTCTGAGGTTCGGACATTCCTAAGGCAGTGACCTCAGGCAGGGAGGATGGGAGGTATATTTTTAAAGGGGCATGCCCCTTTTTTACCTTTTCGATTGTGCCTGACCCAATTACTTCAGAAGATTGGATCACCAGACTTGATGAATAGTATATGGTATACCATTCTTTGCCTCTTTCAGTTGATAGCTGATTTCTTCAACTGTGAGGGCTCTCTGCTTGGAGATTTCAGTTTTTGTATAAATCTTTGTTGTCTTAATATCATTATGTGTTATAATGATAAGATCTTGAGGATCTGGATATATCCTGATCAGTGAAAATACCCCTGGAAAGAGGATATATGTCTCAATTGAGTACGGATACTCCTGAACTGTTCTTAGAAGAACTTTCTTAATATCTGCAGGGAGAATTTGCAGGTTTTCTTCATTATGGACGTCAATGAATCTGACGAACCCTATATTGAAGAGCGCTTCTTTTTGCTCTTCCCAAAATTTCTAGTGTACAGGCCTTGTAAGCCATACTAGAGGACTGAATTCAGAGCTTCCTGGAATTAGCTCTATTCCTTCTTTATGATCGCCATGGGTTAATTGGGTCATTATGGCGAGTTGGGGAGTATGCCTATTTGATGGGCAGTAATCATCATCTTCACCATCTATTGAGATAGAGAGAATGACAGAAAAGCAATGCCTTTTATAGGTTATTTTCTCTGCTTCTCCTACTGCTTCTGCTTAGGAGATGATTCCTGTGCTGTTAATCAATTCTTTGACATAAAGATTAACATGGTCTTTTTCCTGTGCTATGAGGTTCATGGCGTCCCTCATTACCCTTATTGCAGCAATGACTGCTTGTTTGAGCTCTATGTACTGATTTTTTCCTCTATGGGATTTCCATATGTTATCAGCAATGAGAAGTTCTTCTTTGATAAACTCCCTTCTCAAAGAGCCTATAGGGAATTGCTCCGTAAAATTACAATTCCTAAGGAATACTTTTCCCACCATATTTTTTCGGGAATAAGCTTCTTTGACAAATCTAGGAGGGTAGAGGATTTGGTCTATGTGCTCCAGGATTTTGGGTGGTCCTCTCTGCTCTTTTTGGGTTTTCCCTTTTACCTAGGTCCAGAACTGTTCTGTGCTTTCACCTTCTGTCTTTGTGATTTTATGAGGAGGGGTATCGCTCGAGGTACCCTCACTGTCCTCCTTAATTGCTAGCTGGTTGAGCTGCTTGTATTCCAAGTACTGATGGAATTCTTCAGGGTCTATCATGGCTGGGATAGTCCTTCCTCTTCCCCTTTGGAGGTTTCTTCCTCTACATCTTATCATTTGAAATGCAAAGCACTGGTCATGTCAAGATAAGAACTGTCTTGATTGGAAAACATATTTTCCCTGGACAGGATGTCAGCAAGCTCATTATTCTTGCCGGATACATGTTTGACTTCATAGTCAAACTCATTCAGGAAATGATGCCAATTAATTAGTCTCCTTTGAGAGAACTTAGTAAGTTGTGCGTTCCTAAAGAACTGGACAAATTTCGAATCTGTCTCAATTAGGAACTTCTTTGGTCTTAGGAATATGGCATATTTTTCTATTCCTAGAACAACTGCAAGTAGCTCTTTTTCATAAGCATGGTAATTTATCTGTGCTGAAGTGAAGGTTCCTGATTTGTAGCAGCAAATCCTTCTCTTCCTTTCTTTATCTTCGGGTTTTATAGCCATGTAGATGGCTCCCCAATGATGCTCAGAGGCATCTGTTTTTAGGACAAACGAGTCCTCTGTGCTTGGTAGAGCTAATGGAGGAATAGTCTTTACTATTTCTCTAAGTTCTCTAACAATTTCTTTATCCCTTTCTGTCCATGTGAAAGGGTTTGTTTCTTCTGTCTTTCTGAGTTTGCAAGAAAGGTTTCCTCTATATTTTGCTAAGTCTTTGATGAAGTCATTAGCACAATTCAGGATACCTAGGTAGCTTGAGAGTTGCTTCCTATTTATTATGGTATCTGGGAGTTCAAGGATTTTCTTTACAATGTGGTCTTGTAAGGTGATATTTCCTTGCTTAATATGTACTCCTAGGAAATCAATTTCCTTCTTGCAGAGTTCGTATTTGGTTTCAGAAATGACTATTCCATGTTTAATGAATTCATTGAGAATAGCCTTAACATGTTTTAGGTGTTCTGCTTCAGTATGTGAAGCTACTAAAACATCATCTATATAGACCATGCAGTAATCGAGATGGTCTCTAAAAATGTCATCCATTCTTCTTTGGAAGACTTGAGGGGCTATGTTGAGCCCAAATGGCATAACAAGCCATTCATACTTGCCTCTAGGCATGCTAAAGGCTGTCCATGCTATTGAGTCTTGGTGCATTCGAATCTGCCAGAATCCTGATTTGCAGTCGAATTTACTAAAGTAGACTCTTTTGTCTATAAGCTGGATAAGGTTATTCTTATCTGGAATCTTATAGGCATCCTCAATAAGGTTATTGTTTAATGCTCTGTAATCAATAACCATTCTAGCCTTTCCTCGTTTTTGTTCAGAATGTTTGTAAACAAAAAAGGATGGGCTGTTGTGAGGGCTGTTTGAAGGCCTAATGAGCTTCTGATTTAGGAGCTCTTTGATCTGAATGGAGAATTCTTTTATCTCATCTACGCTGGCAGGGAAGGCATTGCCTTTAATAGTCCTTTCGGGATCTTTTAGATTAAGTATGCATTCATACTTATCTTTATCCCATCTGGCAACAGGGTTTTTCCCAAGGACTGGTAATGTCAATTTTTGCAGGGTTTCCTTGACACTGCTATTGACTCGGAGAGAGGAAGGTTTTGTCTTCTTCTAAGGGGGTTGCATAGAATTCAGAAGGATTTTTGCATTCTTTCTGTTGACGTTAACCTGTGTATTATGTTGTATTATCTATGTGAGATAATTCTCTATTAGGGTTTGCTGGCATTCACAACCCTGGGATTCGCATTTGCAGGTTTGTGGTTTAGGGTTTAGGCCTTGTTGGTTTAGGGTTTAGGGTTTAGGGTTGTTTAGGGTTTAGAATTTAGGGTTTAGGGTTTTAGGGGTTTAGGGGATTAGGGTTTTAGGGGTTTTAGCGTTTAGGGTTAAGGGTTTTAGGGTTTTAGGGTTTAGGGTTCAAGGGTTTTGGGGTTCGGGGTTCAGGGTTCGGGGTTGAGGGTTGAGGGTTCGGGGTTCGGGGTTTTTGGTTTGGGGTTTGGGGTTTGGGGTTTAGGGTTTGGGCAGGCTCGGGCTTCCTTTTCTGCTTCTTCCCTGCTACCACCACGCTTGCGGGCAGCTCTGAATCTAGCTAGATAGCGATCCCTGTTGGTAAACAAAGGTAGGATAGTATCGCTAGGGCAAGAGTCAAAACCAGTTGTGGTTCTGGGGAGTGCTGAAAGGTGTATTGGTCAAAATCTTCAAGAAAGTCTATCCCAAGAATAGAGTCACTGACATTCAGGTCTGTGACTTCAAGAAAATGGATTTTGAACAAGGCGTCTCCTATATTAAGGAGGAGAGATTTAGATTGTCTTGTCATGACAAAAGGGATAAAATTGGCACCAGTCCCTTCATACGGGGTATCAAGATCGACCATATAACAGTCAGGAATGACTCCTTTCTTAATAAAGGAATTAGTTGATCCAGTGTCAACTAAGGCTTCAATGGCTTTATTCCCTAGATTGGAAAGATATAGGGTGGCAAAGAGTAAATCTCCTTGATGTTGGTAGGCATTAACATAAATGCTATTCGTAATAGGGCTTTTAAGCATCCTGTCAAGAGGAGGTTCATCTTGTGCTAGCTGTATAGGAAGTTCTTCCTGAGAACTAGCTCATGTATAAGAGGAGTAGAAGTATGGAC
Organism: Camphora micrantha; assembly: GCA_003546025.1. Lineage (NCBI taxonomy): Eukaryota > Viridiplantae > Streptophyta > Magnoliopsida > Laurales > Lauraceae > Camphora > Camphora micrantha. The sequence goes on along the minus strand of QPKB01000010.1, from coordinate 6,024,902 downwards.
CAACTCCCTTTGCCGGAGCTATTGAAGGAGCCGAGCTTCTTCAATATCTATCCAAAATTCTCCTAAGGTTTTTAGGATTTTTTGTACAGCATCTTGTCCTCTGTTGTCCTGTATAACTGCTAAGAAGCAAGTTTTGTGATAATGGAGATTATATGCAGTGCTAACAAAAATCATATTCTCTTCTTTATACCCTATATCAGTAGGATAACTGCATTCTTCACACGTGTGTGATTCACTAGATACCATTGCTTCAAATTCGATACTAATTTCGTGAGGCAAAGGGTCTCTATATCTCCATTCTTTCTGAGTCCATTTTTTACTTCTCCAGGTTAGAGGGAGGTCTTCAAACTTAATGTAAGGTGAAACATAATTAGAAGGTTCTCCTTCTGCCTTAACAATGTGAACATTAAGATGGATATAGTAGTCTTGGCAGGGTTGCTCTTCTTCATTTTCTGTATCATAATCTGTTTCTACAGAGTAGACAGATTCTTCGTCTATTTCTCTAACTTCAGAGTGATAGAGAATATCAAACCCTTGGGAGTCTGCTTCAGGTAGAATAAGTTCTGCAGCATTTACTCTAATTTGTTTTTTATTTCTCTTAGGACAATTGGGTGCAAAGTGTCCGGTTTCTCCGCAAGTCCAACATTCTTTGTTATTGGCTTCTTCAGGCTTTATTTTCCTATAGTTAGGAATCCTTTTATTGGATGAGTTATCTTTTCTCCAATATTTTCTTTGTTTGAGGTTTTTATTCCTCTTTTCTGGATTTCAGAAAGTTCTAGACTTTCTGAATTTATATCTTTTTTTGTCATGTTTTTTTTTTTTTTGTTTATGTTTTTCCTTTCTATGCATATGTTCAAAACATCCCCATTGGTTTGGAATGTCAGTATCTCTTTCATCTTTGAAGGAGATCTCTACAAAGGCTTTTTTCCATAACCTTTCTTTCTTTATCTCGCTGTTTTTTGCGAGCTATATAGTCTTGAGTAAAATTGATTCTTTCTCCTAAAGTATCGTCTTTCAAATACTGAATACCATCAAACTTCCCTTTCCATTCTCGGTAGTTTTGTAAGAGATACTCTCCTATATCAGGGATTTTTCTAAAATAATCATCTTTCAGATTGTCGTCCTCACATTTATAGAACAATGTCTTAAAGTTATTACTATATTGTTCTAAGTATTTTAAGTTACAAATTTTTAGTTGTGCCATTTTGCATTTAGCTTCTTCTTGTTCTTTATTGAGAGTAACAACTTTAGTTTCTCTTATAAACTCTCTAGAGATGAGATAAACGTAGCCATCTACGTTTCTTTGATCTGCATATTCTTCATTAAACTTGTTGAGAAGAATCCTCTGTTGAGGAGTAGTGCCTTTCCTTAGGGATTTAAAATAGTTTTTAACTATTCCTTCAAAAGACAATTCTGCATAAGAATGGCAGCTTTCTATATTCCAATCAGTCTTTATAGCAAAAACGATTTCCATCCATTTCTTCCATTGTTCAAGGGCTTTTTTTATATCCCTAACTCTATCTATATTGAGGATAATTCCTTCAGTGCTCATAGGGATCTCTGTCATGAATGTTCATCCTTAAAAAGAACGATCATAATTAGAAGAAGAGGGTTTAGAATATATGGGGTTCTTAAAAACTATATTAATTCTAGTTTCTTCATTTCTCTCTTCTTCATCTCCATCTATGCTATGTGCACGGTGTGCATTGAGCATTACTTCAGGTTGAGCTTTTATTTTCGTAGGAGCATTCTCTCCTTTGATAATAGATTCTAAATCACCAAAATTCTTGGCATAAAAAAGCCTCATCATATTGAGGTTTATAGTAGTCTTAAGATTAGCAGAAGAATTAGACCTAATTAATTTGAGTATAGATCTGTTCATGCTATGTGTCTTATCTAAAGATTTCCTATAACCAGTTTGGGTGCTGGAAGGGCCTTTCTGAATTAGAGCTTGGGCAGGAGTGTTGAAATCATTGTTTTGGTTGGTTTTCTAATATAAGTGTAATCAGCCATACTTTTACTTGTTCTGACCAAAACTTCTTCGTTAATTCTTCCTTTCTGAATATGGAATAATAATCCATCACTAGCAAAATTAGAGAACATGACTCTACTCTGATAATGCACTGATAATATGCCATCTTCAATATTATATTTTTCATATCCCCTGGTGGCTATTATCAACTTCATATGTCTAACCGCTGCTAATGGCAAGACAAATCCTAGAATAGTGCTAAAGTAGGCAACATTTTGTTCGAATTCGAGTTGTCATATTCCTATAATACTTTCTTTGAAGTCTGAGGTTCTTTCGTCTACTAGAACAGCATAAAGTTCTACATTAGGATTGGGGGCATGGAGTCCTTGAATCCTACACTGGAAGAGACCAAAAGATAGATACTTAAAATTTTTATTGTATCCTATTTTGGTAAAGTCTTTATGGAAGACATCAAACTTTTGGCATCTTTGGTTTACATCAACCAGGTCACCAAATTTGGTGATCTCATAATTTCTTCCTATAGGATTTTCTCCTAATACGAAGAGGTCTTCATTCCTTACAGGAGGGAGTTTTTGCTTAGTCATGGCATCTTCAATAATTTGCTATTCATTTTCACCAAACTTTCCCCAATTCATTTTAGGCTTTTTCTTAGTACATTTTTTCTTAACAGCTTTGCCTAAATTTTTTATCTGGATCATGTTTAAGCTTGATTTCCCTAATGGTCTATTAGGAGATTTTAATTGGACATCAGACTTTTGAGATAAGTTGATTCCTTTGGTCTCTATTGGAGTTACAGTTAAGACACTCCTTTGGATATGGGTAGTTTGTTCCATTAATTCTATTTTTGCCTGGAGGGTATCTATCTTATTATGAACTTCTCTTAGCATAGTAATTTGGATATTATGATTACTTTGGTTTTGCTGAAGTATATTATTAGGAAGATTTTTGAGGGAATGAGATTCTAATAATATTTGTTCACATGCATCTTCTATAAGCTTGATTCGTCTGTCAAGTGTGCTTAATATATCATCTCTGATATTCTCTGTGATATCTTTAATTTTTCTTTCTGAAGAAGTTACTGCATCAATAACCCCTTTATAGGGATAAGTGTGTTGAGCAGTGGCAATATTGATTCTTAATTGTTCTATGTCCTTCTTAATCTGGGATAGGTCAAATTCCATTCTAGTTTTTACATCTGCTAGAACAGTGTAAAGATCATTGCTATTTTGTTGGTTGCTTAAACCAACATCTTTTATCTATATCCCTAACCCTGTTAAACATTGGTTTAGGTTAACTTGATATTCAGTGAAGGTTTCAAAGAACCGATGAAGTCCTTCTCTGATGCGTTCTTGATTGCTACCTAACAGCACATCTAATCCTATCAATTCTTCTCTTAATTGTACAAATCCACTAGCTATGAAGTTTTGTGATTTAGCTATGGCTTTGTTTAACTGAATACTAGAAGCAGCTTCTAGTTGTTGGTTCTGTAAGAGGAATTGTTTTCCTCCACTTAAAATAATGTTCTGGATTTTTTCCAAAAACTCATCTGTTGAAGTGGCAATCACTTCTTGTGCCTTAATGGCTCTTTGATAAGGGGTAATATTCATTTTGGAAGGGTTAGGTCTGCACCTATGGCTTTTTCAATAGCCGACAGTCTATCAGAGATATTTTTTATCTCTTTGCTTAGTTGTTGTAGATGTTCTACAATTTTCTCATCAGGTTGTTTTTCCTCAAAGGATGCAACATACATTTGGCTGAAGCCTTCTTGAAAATTGACAGGAATATCTTTCCCTATCTCGTCTAATTGGTGGGTAAGCAAATCTATCTTTAGGATAGTTTCATTTGCTATCTCTAATTGGGTAACATCTAGTTTCCCTATGGCTTCAAACAACCAATTAACTCTATCACTGAGGTAATTTCCTAACGCTGCTATATTCTTTAAATTAGCTTCATGAGCATTAACATGCTCTAAATGTTCATTATGGATGTTTCCACTCTAGCATTCAGTACTTGGCCTATGGTCTCCGTTGAGAAGAACATAATTGTTTTTTCTAAGATTATGCATACCGTATATCCATGGGAATATACGAGACATGAGGGATGGTCTTTGTCTATTCATGATTAACCTGTGGGATATCTGTATTAGACAGATTTATCCAATCCATTTGTTGTTGGGCATGATTGACATAGCTTTATTGTATAGCTGCGTCGTACTTGGCTTTATGGTTTCTTAATTTGTTAAAGGTTTTAACAAAGTAGGAGTGAGGTGTGATCCCATACATCTCTCTAAATTGTGCCCACAAAATTCTGGCATGGTGTTCTTGTATATCACACATAACTGAATATATCTCCATCAATAATCCTCTTTGTTTGAGGACATCACTGTATATCTTGGCGTCAATAGCAGCCAAGGTACCGGTCAATCCAAGTCCAGCCCATTCGGCCTGATCCATGAACACCCTTGCTTAGAACTACATGCATAACCTATCAAATGGTTCAGAGTATTCCCACCTTAAAAAAATCCCATACCGTCTATTCATTTGGAAGTCGGAATCATCTCCCTCTCAATTCCCAAAAAAAAAAAAACAAAAATGAATTTATAGGGTTTCACTTTCACTAGGTAATCCAGCAGCTTTCACACATGGTCACTGGTTAGGGCAAGATCTATTTGCTTGGACTAGGCCGGGCTTTAGGCTTTCTATCACTGAATCCAAGCCCAACGCAAATATTAAATGAGTCTAAAATCTAAATCCTTGCCAACCTGAATATAGAAATTAGAGGATTTTACAAAAAAAAAACCCTTTAGGTGACCAGTGAGCCTAAAAAATCATTTTAACTGACCTTGCACCAAATCAGTCATTTTGCCTGAAAAGGTGTTCTTTTTAACACTTTCAACTAGCGTCTCTAGCGACATTAGTTTTATGACGTTAAAGGTCCCTAGGGACCCTGCGGTGTACACAAATTAGAACAAAAATAGGAGTGTTTCCTTGCATGTTTCGTTGTCAACAAGTTTATTTTCCTTCGCCATGTTCGTCTGCGACAGGCACCGACCCAGCCATCCGACTATGGTCCCCTCCAACATCCTTTTCATCTTCTTGATCTTGTTCTTCTCGTCAGGAGAGTTGTTTGGAGAATCTTGGTTGTTGGTGGGAGAGGTTGATGATTTGGACGTGTGAGATCTGGTGTTCTTGTCCTTCTTATTTGATTCCTTTTTTATTGAGTCCGTTGGAGGGGATAGTTGGAGAGAGTTCTTCATCTTCTCTTGTTTCTTCTTTCTCTTTTGCTTAGGTTTAGGGTTTAACTTCGAATTATGTTTTGCATCAGCTGTTTCTATTTTGCAGCAGCGGAGAAAGAAAGCTGAGAATGTTAGTCAGATTCTAATGAATACTTTAAGATGAAAAAAATATGTCACAAAAGGTGTCGTGGTGTAGTTGGTTATCCCGTCCGGCTGGGTCGGTGCCTGAGCGCAGACGAATGTGCTGAAGAAAAATAAACTTGTTGACAACGAAGCATGAGGAGGCACGCCTATTTTGTTCTAATTTATGTACACCGCAAGGTTCCTAGGGACCCTTAACGTCATAAAACTAAGGTCACTAGGGATGCTAGTTGAAAGTGCTAAAAAAATACCTTTTTCAGGCCGAATGACTGATCTAGTGCAAGGTTAATTAAAATAATCTTTTAAGCCCAATGGTCACCTAAAGTGTTTGTTTTTATTTTATTTTATTTTTTGTAAAATCCTCTAGAAATTAAGGTCCAAATCCTGCCCAAAGTAGGTTGGAACGCAGCCCTACGAAGGGAACATTAATGCAACATTCGTGGAAGAGTGTTTCCACAAACCCCATAGCAAAAGGTTTTCTACAACATCATCGACAATAGTTGATTTTAGTAATTTTTTCTTGCAAAAAATGAAACATTTTTCGTGGAAATAGTGTTACATAAAGTCTTAAAAAAGAAGAAAAATCACTTGGTTTTTAAAATTTAGAAAATAAATAAATTGTATTATACTATAAATATCTATCATCAAACTACGTACATGGGTATGTAGTTTTCAAAGAAGAAAAAAGACAATGAATCAAAACGACTTAAAATAGTTTGTTGGTGTATTGGATCTTGGTGAAAGTGTTGGGCCCCCGCCTTTAGATTGATTTCTTGTAAAAAAATTAAAAATAGAAAAGAAAGAAAAATAATAAATATTGAATTATAAATATAATTATAGTATAAAATAAATAATAGATAAATCAAGAGAAGTAAGTTATAAACCGGTCGCTGATCTTAAAAGGCAAAGAAGATAGGTTCATATCCATGATTCGAAAACAAGAAATTAAATAAAGAAAAAGGGATTTCGATAATAAAATTCAAAGGATAAGAAAGCCTTAGGTAATTCAATATCCATATAAAAAATAGGAAGCATGTGGTTAGATGAAAGGAAATATAGGATATAGAAAGGATGGAGGAAATCTAGAAAGGGGAACCTAGAGATTTTTGGAAGTGGACCAATAAAAAAACATGCACCCATTTCACATATCTACTTGAAATTCTTTTATTAATTGATTATTTGGGGTTTTGAAACTCGGGTGATACGGATTATTTTCATCGAGAAGTAGAATCTGGATCATCGTAAAAGACATCCATTTCCCATCTCTTCCATTGGGATTCTGTTTTTCTTTTCAAGACCTGGTTTTCTTTTCAAGATCTCCAATCAAGTCATGTCTTTAGTTGATGATTTGAGGCTTTGAAATTAAGGTTTAAATGCATTTGTTCGATTTGAATTTGGATTCTCATCTTCTTCTTCTTCTTCTTTTTTTTTTTTTTTTTGAATTGATTATGAAGAATACATAATTGACAAATTATAAGGTGCAATATAATTTTTTTGAGCTCATGTTTAGATTGTGACAAAATTTTACACTAACTATTAACATGCTTAACGCAACCCTCTTCTTTTATCCAGGCTTGGGACGGCGTCGGTAAGGAAAAGTTTGGAGATGAATGTTGATGGCCCCACCAAAAAGAAATGACAGGCAAAAGAGGATGTAGATGGATGTAGTAAAAATAGATATAAAGAAGTGTAGCTTTATATGTGGATTTGGCTCAAAACATATTAGAATTGAAAAACATAATTTGTGTAGCTGACCAACATAGATGGGACAAGGCTTTAATGATCAGGACGATGATAATTTTTTTAAACAAAATTACCCTCGTTACATAATAATATTGCCACTCGGCACACATTTTTGCATATATCCCGTCCAACAGTTTTAGTTATTCCATACCTCTGTTTTCAATGAAGTTTCTTTGAATATCAAAGACTAAGAGAAAAATCATGTGTTTGGAAGGGATTAATGCATCAAATCCATCATGATAATAAGTCTTTAAAAGGTTTGGCCGATCATATGGTTGAAGCTAGTGGCTTCTGTACTATTCTCTTCTTCATTTTGTGTTTTTTATTTCTTTATCTTACATTGATACTTTCTCTGTTTTTTTGTTTTTTTTTGGTCTCACTTATTTGTTTCAACTTGTAATGCTTTTTTTTAATTAATAAATCTCTTTTTAGGATGGGCGCTTGGTGATAGATTAATCAACCGTCTAAGACTCAGACACTAACGAATAATGCTTAGCACTACAATGATCTAACACGACACTTCAACCAAACACTGATGCGATAATTCCAGCAAGTGAACATAAAGAGTGGTCTTGCCATTAATCTTTTATCCTCTTCTAAAAAAACTTGTAATATAATTATCAAATAAGACAAAATCAAAATTTAAAAGAAATTTGATCTCTCGAGTTTTCGAACTCATGTTTGTTAAATGTATCAAATAGATATTGCATTAGTAAATATCATTTTGAAGAAAGGGAATTTATATTTTTAGGATTTTAGATAATACATACTGCTGATTCGTTGGAATCTATAAATGATGGATTGTGACGTTAGCTTCGTTTTTTATTACTTAAAAGAGAAAAATGAATACAAGGGGTCTAAATGGAGTATGCTCATGATAATTAAACCGTCAAACCGCCCATGGTTGATATACATAAACTCGAGCATAAGTCCATTGTCATGGAAACTCTTGATTATACGTTGTACACAACTCCTCTTTGGTTTTATAATCAAATTGCTTGTGTTTAAGCGTAAGTCAATTGTGATGACTAGAGCTCTTGATTCTAGCCCGCACAGAACTCCACGACTTGTGAGCCTTGCCCAATGTTGTCTATCCATTGGAATAAGAATCACATTTAAGATTCTAAGCAAAAAACACACTTTATCAACCTTATTGTTGTTGCTTTTATCAACAACTAGAGCTCTTTATCAAAGTTGTTGCTTTTTTCAGGATTATCAACCTTATTGTTACAAATGAACGGGACCCTATTTATACAAGCAATGACCAAGACATATTTACTTGTCACTTATCCATTGGATGAGAAACTTCTAGATTTCATTATAGAATTTTCTAAAAAGATCTCCCCCACTCGTAGACTTACCCTTACTCTTCTAGAGTATTTACTAATTCTCTACGCATTTTTATATTTTACAAGAATCTCCTAGACGTTTTTACAAAATTTCAAATTACAAGGGCCAAAGTCTTCGGGAATCTTCGGGATACTTGAGGTCGTTGTGATGCCATATGACCCTAAGAAGTCTTCAATAATGGTTTTTTTTTTTTTAATTATTCTTTTTATGTTTTAGTACCTCATCCTAGAGGGCTATGATTAAGAGAGTCTAAGCTGGGACTAAGAGCCCACATAAGGGCAAAGAGGGAAGCCCACACCTTGGGAAGGATGGTCCACACATGTAGAAATAGAAGCCAACCCATGTGGGAAGTGTGGCATACCAAGGGATCAAAATGTTGGGCAGTTGGATGACATTTGAGGTTACCAACCAACTGGGCAGCCCCTTGTTGTGGCCTTCAAATGTTAATAAGTGTTCTATCACCTTGGATATGAGCCATGAGATATGAACGTGTGACACTTGTGCTCAAACCAAGGCATGACTCATTGATATATACATGAAAAAAGTGTGTTATCTCCCTCTCTATGGCCTGTGGGGCCGCATATTTGGCATTGCAAATTATAAACCTATAAAAAATCAGGAGTAAAGGTGGACAACGTTGAGTTGGGCTAATGATGGGCTAGTTCATTAGCCATACTCGTACCAAACCCGGCCTGCTGCCCTCCCTCTTTAACTCCCTGGTCCCTAAAACAACGTACTCCATTTAAACACACCCCCCCCCCCAAAACAACGTACTCCATTTAAACCCTAGTAATAAAATCTCTAAAACCCTTGTCTTATTTCTCAACCCTCTCTCTCTCATCTCTCTTCCATTTCCACACCCCCACCCAAAATAATTAGATTTTTGGGGGTTGGGGTTTATATATCGGGAAACTCTATATGCACCCCTATTTTTGCTGAGCACACCCACCTTTAGAAGAAAAAAAGCACACATGAAGAAGCAATGTAGTGTGCTCAGCAAAAAGAGTGGGTGTATATAGAACTTCCCTTATATATCTCCCATGCTTCTGATTCTCTCTTTCTCATTTTTTTTCTCCCATTTCCAGTCCCAAAATAACTAGAGTTAGGGTTTATCTGATTCTTCTAATACTGGGCATGATGGCTCTTCTTCATCCCTTCTCAACCTCCAATTCATCTTCCTCCATGAAGCTCCGTGTCACAACCCATCCTCCTCCTCGCACCCTTTCCATCCTCACCAGTGCCTTCCCCTTCAAGCTCAAATACAGAGTCCTCTCCACGAGACCGCTGAAAGACTACTCCTGCATGATCTGCGGGTCCTCAAGCCGCGGAGTAGCCGTGCACGCACCTGGCCTTTCTCACGGCGGAGAATTCTGCCCTAGGAGCTTTGGTGGGAGAGTAGGGCAGGGGAAGAGCTTGGTTGAGGACGAGGACTAAGACGAAGATGAATTGAATGATGTTGGGGTTACAGATATGGGTAGGAGAAGAAATGGGTTTTCTTCGGAGTCCTTAAAAAGGAAGAGAGTTGGGACTCCCAGGGGTTTGGATATGGATTATGAGAATAAAGAAGTGGATTTCTTTGATGGGTTTTCTCCTTAGGTAAAAACAGGGGTACGAGAATCTATTCGTGTCATGCAAGGTGTGGATGATGACAATGAGGATGGTGTGCTTAGAGCTGAAGAAGAAGATTTGGATGATACAGAGAAAATGTGTAAAATTGGATGATGAGGAGAACCCACAACTTTTTTAAAATAGTTGGGATAAGGCTTTGATGATGATGATGACGATAATTTTTTTGAAAAACAATTAAACTCATGGCGATATCGTCACTTGACACGCATTTGGCATATATCCCGGCCAACATAACTGATGTTTTAGATTCTCCATATCTCTATACTCAATGAAGTTTATTTGAATACTGAAGACTAAGAGAAGAAATACATACTTGAAAAAGGATTAATTTATCAAACTCATCAGGATAATAAAATGTTTAAAAGGTTTTGCCGATCGTATGGCTGAAGCTAGTGGCTGAAGCTAGTGGCTTCTCTACTTTTCTCTTCTTCATTTTGTGCTTTCTTTTTTTCATCTTACATTTATACTTTCTCTATTTTGTTTTTATTACCTCACTTATCCGTTTCAACTTGTAATGCTTTTTTAAATTACTAAATCTCTTTGCAGGATGTGTGCTTGGTGACCGATTAATCAACCGGTCAGAGTCTTCCAAATCTTCGAGATCCTTTAGGACGGTTGTGCTGCCATGTGACACTAAGAAGTCTTCAATGATATTTTTTTAATTATTCTTTTTCTGTTTTGGTACCCCGACTAAGAGTGTCTAGGATGGGACTAAGAGAGCCCACATAAGGGCGAAGAAAAAGCCCACGCCTTGGGAATGATGGCCCACACGTGTGGAAATAGAAGTCCACCATGTGGGAAGTGTGCCATATCCATGGATCAGCTGGATGACATGCGAGGTTACCAACCAATTGGGCAATCCGTTGTTGTGGCCTTCAAATGTTAATAAGTGTTCTATCACCTTGGGTATAAGCCATGACCTATGAACGCGTGACACTTGTGCTCAAACCAAGGCATGACTCATTGATGTACATAAAAAAGCGTGTGTGGTTCTCTCTCTCTCTATATATACATATTTATTTATATGGGGCACACTACATAGCGCCCAGCCATTTTTAAGGAAAAAACACCCCTCCTAGTTGGGCCCACTGGAATGTATTATTATAATGGAGGTGCATTGGATTGAAAGATTTATATGAGGCCTACCTATATGAAAAATCTTGAGTCCATAAGATCATCATAACGTTTTGATCTATGGCCCTAAAATTTAATGGTTTATATGCATCATTTTATTATGATTTCAATCAAATGTTAAGAAAAGTTGGATGAATGTCAAACTTGGCGGGGGGGGGGGGGGGGGATCGTGTTTAGGGCGTGAAAAGACTATACTGACTCAACATGGGGCCCATAACAAAAACGGGGCATTTTTAAAGTGGGTGGGTGGTGGGTTGGGTGTGAAAAGACTAAATTGACTCAACATGGGGCCCATGGCCAAAAGGGGGCATTTTTAAAGTGAGGCATTTTTTAGAATTGTGGTATATTAAAGAAAAGTTGAGCGTAGCCCAAACTCTAAGTAAGGTTGTCTGTTATCTAATTTGGATCTCATTTAACCAACCACAGGTCCACAAGCCAAACTGGAGGTTGGCTCCTAAAGATCGACTAGAGCTAAGGCTTGAATCAGCTTAAGCTTGGATCAATCAACTAGAGGTCAAGCCTAAGTTCAGCTTGCCGGCTTGTGCTCAATCTCTTATATTAAGTCTTAACACATGAAAATGTAAATGTAATCCCAAACCCAATCTCAACTCTCAGCGTACATAAAACACATTAAAAGGACAAGTTGAACATAATTCCCTCAGGGCCCGTTTGTTAATTGAAATAGTTTAGTGAAGGTGATGTATATGTCACTTCATTGCTTTTTATGGGTGAAAAAGGTGTGTTGAAAGTAGAGTTGACTTTTTGGTTAAGTATAAAAGGTGTTTGGATGTGATGTGAAGTGTATACATTACTTTATACTGTTTGTATTTCCTGGCCTCAAAGTAACAAAATAAACTTAACTTTAGTTGCTAAGACAAAATGTATGAAAGTTAAAACACGATACAAGATCATAGGAAAATTCCAACACAGGAGGTTAACATTATAAAATAAGACGTGTAGTGTTAATTGCTGTGACTCGTCATGTAAATTATATTAAAAGAGGAAATTCATTTTGTCCTCATAACTAAGTCCAACGATGGAGTTGTATCGAAAGTGGGACGCATCGCATGATTTTTCTTGGTATGCACCGGACCAAATACATGACCGATCTGAGAAATGTATAGACGTCGGATTGTTACTCTTCCGCAAGTTCCACTATGATTTTTTATTTGATGATTAATTAACTTACCATTTCATCTACAATAGTTGCACCCTCTTGATGTCACAGCTGTAGTCCATTGCATTTAGCTAGACGTGAAAATATTCCTCTTTTTTGGGCTTATTTGGTTTCACATTGTGGTATAACCAGGTCGAAAATGATGATTGAATTCCATGTTGCTTTGTTGTTAGGCTTATCTGCTGTCATGTAAATTACAAAATGGGAAAAACTACATGTACGCAATCATGTAGAAAATAAGTACAGTAAAAAAACATGCAAATTGGTCAATTACAGTTTGATCCAATTTTCATAGCAAAGAAAAGAAGATGGTCACCCATTGTATCTAAGCCCTGTGAAGTGGTGCCACAAACTTCCAAACAACCATACAGCAGCCGTCCTGGGTTTTTCAAAATTGTCAACCACTGTATCTAAGACCTGTCAAGTGGTGCCACAAACTCATTTGATCAACACGAAGACAAAGAAAGACCTCCAACCTAAAACCAAGGGCGTCAATTTGCCAGCAATTATAGTGCACACAAACTGATACATAACTGGTAACATGTCAACTGGAGAAATCTATCAAACATTGATTATACTAACAACGTCAACTGGGATGCACACAGATTGATACAGTTCGAGTAGACTGGGAATGGTGGAAATACTATCATGACAAGTGCAAGGTACGCTTGAGAAGGTTGCTGTAAGCAATGATGATAAATGACCAATATAAATTTCCACCATAATGAAACATTTCAAAAACCTGTTGAACATTAATTAAGACTGATAATATAAATAAAGTGAAGCTCATGCCTACAGACATCAGATACTAAACCAAAATCCACCTGCTGTGATTAACTACATAGGCCTTCTTGCAGTAGCACGCATAGTTAGGTGATAGGAAACAAACATTTTACATGCTTCGAATAAGGTAAACAATGAGACCTAGCATAATACATATGATCAAAATGAGGATAAAAACAAGCCTAATAAGTGAATTCAGATGATCATCCATTGCAACGATTGTCCCTTGAGGCCGGCTTGATGAAGGTGTACAGGCATCTCTGAAATGGCCATCGTCCTCTTCATAACTATGGAGACTGTCCATAGCTTCTTCTATATTGGTGTATCCCTTATACAGTGCACCGGGAAATTAATTTACTTGTGCTTTGCAATCGGTCCATGTATTATATATACCAGGCCGCCTTGACCGGTAGACAACGTAAAAATTGAACCGAGGCATCTTCAAGATTGAAGCCAAACCTGAGATTTCAATGAGTTTAACATAATTGATGCATTGTTAGAGAAAGTCTATGTGAGATCATAGTGGACATCAAGAGATATTGTTATGTCATTCATTTATATGAACCAACCCTGCATTTTGAGGAGGTGCAAGCATCTATAGTCCATCAGCATAACAGTAACATAAAACATTACCTTGCATAAAAACTTAGAAAAACAAGTCACCTACAGAATTAAATACATAAGCCAGTCCAAAGTGTTAGTTATAGCAGATAGATAAACCAACGGCCAAAGTGAGTTGAATGGCAGAAAGATAAACCAATAGCATGGATTATGAAACATTGTAGAGGAGCATATCAAATGACAGAATAATTGTCACTTCGAATTTTTGGGAGACGGCGTCAAATCCATGCACTTTTATCTTTTGCGCAAAGGAAAATAGTGGCCATATCGGCATGGATTGTCAGCCACTCATGTGCAATCTCCGCATCTAGGTCACTAAGATCAGCAATCTTGTCCAGCTCCTGTACCACATCGTTGGATACTCGCTTCTTTGGATGCCGAATACTTTCCGCGACTTCAGTAATGGCACTAATGATCCTCTCAGAATTGCGATCTACTGCTACGCAGTATGTGTCAATGTCCTTGGGGTCCTTTGCACGAGCCCTCTTCTTCGAGGAGCCTTCACTTCCATTCATTCCAAGATTGTCAAAACAACCATTCAGTCCTACTGGAATTGATCCAGACACCTGCGTGTTAGCCCCACTTACGGATGTAGTAGGATTTGGACTCCCTACATATGTCGACGGGCTTGCAAATTGCCCAGTTGCAACATCTTTTTCCAAACACCATGCTTAGCTTATCATAATCGATTGTCTTTCCTCGCCACGACACCGCATTAGGATGCCCCTATTACAAAGATCCGCTTTCCTTTCAATGTCATGTATAGAGTGGTTATTACAGAATATAAATGGATATCGAGAACATAAATGTGTTGTATATACCTGTAGCCATGTAGTCCAGACATCATCTTCAGCTATGATTCTCTTTGTTGTTACATCAAATCCAAAACCAGACGCATTGAGAAGCTATGTGGCCTGTGCGAAGTTCCTCTTCAGTACTTTACAATAATTGATTATTGTAGACACAGTTATATGGCCAACACCATGATTAGAAGCATTCATTTTGGTTGCTATAGTCGTGTACACATCCTATTTGAAGCCACGATTTCCCCTTTTCCCAAGCTCGATTTGCTCTTGTAAAAGAGCTAGCAATTCTTCGTCCATGGAGGCATTGAAACAAACATTCTTCCGTTGTGACATGTTTACATTAACATAAATGTACCTACTAAGAAAGTATGATCTTCATATATTGGAAGTAGCAAATTAAAACAAGCCAGCGTTGTTGTCATTCATAACATTATAACATAAGACAACTCAGTACATTTAGTGATAGAATAATTAACAAAAAAAAAAAATTCTAACAATGCTAGCTCATGGTCTCCTACTTGGTGAGTCACAGACACATCATTGACCCGTCAATTATGTTGAGTGTAATCATGCCAAAGTTGAGTTGCATAAGCATCCCTGAAATTGCTCCACTGCTGCCTCTCCGCTTGGGAGTAGTATTGGAATACTTGAGATGCTTGATCATTATGATGGACATCATCAGCCGGAAGGGTGGTTACATCACGTTCTTCCCCACCCTCTTCAGAAGCTTGAAAGAGATCGACATCAAATAGATCCCCCCCCATTTGTCCTTATGAAGTTATGAAGGACAGCACATGCAGTTACTATAATCACTTGGGTGTCCATGGAGTATTGTGAGGCTATTCTTAATATCCCAAACCTAGATTTCATGATTCCAAAGGCCCTTTCAATTACATTTCTTGCCTTGGAATGCCTCTTATTAAATAACTCTTTTACATTTTGAGGATTTCGTCCTCTATGCTTACTGAGGTGGTAACGCACCTCCCGGTATGGTGCCAGAAAGCCTGGTGCATTTGCATACCCAGCATCCACTAGGTAGAGCTTACCTATTGCATATTAACGAAGATACAAACACTCCAATGTCAAGACAGCATGAACATTAAAATTACCAAAGTTTTATAATCCAAAATATATCCATGATTACCTGCTGGGACACGGAGGGGATCCTCATGGGCAAGTGAACTTTGAAGAACGCGGGCATCTGTAGCGGACCCCTCCCAACCAGGATGCACATACTGGAAATTAAGGTCGAATCCACATGCAGCCATTACAGTTTGGCTTAAACCGCCTTTCCTATTCCGGAAGGGTCCTTGAGTGGCCAATGGGACATGTACTGGTACATGCGTTCCATCAATGGCGCCAACACAATCCTAAAGAGAATTACAGTCATTAAACATAATATTTGTCTACAAAAAATGTGTACGACAAATTTCTTCGCTTATTATTAATACCTCAAAGTTTGGTACTCCTTCGGTATTTATCCTTGCTTGTTTGATAATGTCGGGGGCTATTTGTACAACCGCTGTTAAGACTCTATGAAAGTGACGGCTGATAGTCTCCCCTGATCTACCAAACCTGAAACTATTTGTCCTATTCCTAACATTATTTGCGAGTGTATGCAAAAACTCAGCAACTGCCTCCTCCACTGTGACATATCTTGTGTCTGCCAATAATCCTTTATTCTTTAACACTGTACACAACATATCGAAGCAATTTTTGTTTAGCCTCAATTGACTAATACATTCACTGTCCCTGCCTTGTGTTAAGTAAGAGATATACTGTATCCTCTCTGCATTTCTATTTCTTCTTGCAGACCTCCGGTTATTCCTAAATATTTGATCACCCAAGGAGTACATCTCTCTTTGCCATTCTGAGGCCACAGTCCATAAAGTTACTAGGATAGCATTATGAGTATTATTGGTAACAACATCTTCTACTTCACTATCAGAACCATTAGCCCCGTCACCTTCCATCTACAGAAATTGCGAAGACTTATCCTTATGAACAGAAGAGAGAAAAAATTCCATGCTGAAATCATCCATACAATATTGAGAAAACTATTTCGATCTATATAAAAAGAGTTATAACAATGTAAGGTGATGGGTCACACTAGACATGTTATCTAGAACAACAAATTTGGCAGATTTATTTATTTGTGCAACAGATGTCTCCTACTTTATGTATAGAAGTTCAAAAGCGAAATGAACTGTATGTGCAGTGCAAATATTGTAGATGTATAAACAGTAGTCCATTGCTTAAGACTGAAAATTCAAACGATACGAAAGTTCATGTTGAGTCAAACCAGTATAAGGTATCAACCATTAATTTTTCACTTCATATTAATCAAAGGCCTCAAATGAACCACTGCATGGCAGTGTAACATGATGACCGTTACCTTTTAAATTCCCATCCCATGCAGCTAACACCATCAACATAGGCCTAACTGGGAAGGGCACCAAATAAGATCACTACTGCGGATCCATTATAATACAACTTGTATTATAGCTTACATCTATAAATACAAAGCACAATCATATTCACATATTGACTGCTGTTTATAAGAATAATGTCACAGTTATGGCATACATATAAAATGATCTTCGTATCTAGAGACACAGAAAATATTCCAGTTGCAGAGTTTGTGAACCAAGACACTGCATATAAATTAACTGCTGCAAGAGGCGAAGTGATCAACTGGAACCGAATACACAGATATTGAATCTGCAAAAATAAGAGCTGCAATCAGCCGTAACCTTATACACTAACATACACATATTTTTATTAATTAACAAAGAGAAATGATTTTTAATGGAGGGACTAACTTGTTTTAGTGGCCCTAGAGCAACCAAACTCTGCTATTCTCCAAAATGGGAAAGGGGAAATGTATCTTAGACCCCTTACATCTAAGATGCCCCTTTTATAGATAAACCAAAGGTCCAGACGTCATTAGATGCATGTAGACACAGCAAGACACAGAACTTACTGGGTTTGTTCACAAGTGCCTTTGATTCCGGTCGTCATATCTCTTTTTTGGGAGAGGACGATTTTCCCCAAGATCTTCTTGAATCAGATTCGCTGATTTCAATTGGCAGTTTTCTGGTGCATGGGCGACTTGTACGAATGGCTTAGATGGATCGAACTTACTGCGTAGACCATCTATTCAGATCTACCATTTTAAGCCTGAGGGGCTGAAGTAGCTGCGTAGGGACGGAGGGCGTCTTGTATTGTAGTGATTCCTCTTGTTTTTCATTCATTTCGTAAGGATGGAGGTAGCGTGTATTGAGGGCAAATGTACCGTTTACTGCAATCCAGCGTGGGTCTTCTCAAAAGTGATATAAGTGAGGGTGAAGAGTTGAAGTGTTGGTGGAATTGTTACCGCAATAGGCCGTCCTATTGTACTTCACTGAACTACCCCTATGTGTAGCCAAACACAAGAGAAGGCCGACATCATCACATGGGTGCTAGTTTAACATCACCCCCACCTTTGGGTGATATTAACAAACGGGCCCTCAAGCTCGAGTTCAGTAAATTGAGGAGCCAATCCAAAGCCTAGCTCAAGCTGGGTCAGGCTCAGGCTGTTTACACTTCTGATAGCGGTTTCCATGGGTCATGTTAAATGAGTGATGTAGTGGATTTTATTGAAGAGAGGGCTCTGTTCGAGAGAGAGTAGTGAAAAGTATTTTTGATGCGTTTACTAATACAATGAGATTTTGGTAGGAATAATTAGCTAAAAAAACTTAGTATGGCATCATAGTGAACCCGTCGCGAGTTCAAATTCAAGGAGGAACAACTTAAAAATGTACAGATTGGGTTCCACCTGAGGGGAAGAATTGTGGAGGCAGAACCACTCAAGGGGGAATATTGAAAAGTATTTATGTCGGCTAATAGATTTCAGGTTTTGGGTTGAGTTAGGGCACCTTCAAATTTTAGGCATCCTCGATTTTAGTTATGTATAATCTTTTTAGTGGAATGTAAATTCCTATCATGCATAGTACCATTGGTTGACATTAAAATGATGGTTGTTTCTGTTGATATAAATTGCTACGCTGTTCACTAACAATTCGAGCATTTTGTGTTACTATTAGTTATAAATATGGTATCAAAGCCACATGTCACGACCCTGCCACTGGAACGTTGATTCCTCGTTGAAGCTTTGTATAGCTAAGGACTTCACAATAATATTAGTGATGAATATGTCAGAGAAAAATTAATTTTGGTGCACAAACCTGCAAAAAAAGTGAGGATTTCCAAATCCTATGAGGGGAAGTCGGACTTGAAAATCCTTAAAATAGGGATTCCCATTAGTCCAAATCCTTGGGCATTTACAATTACCAAATGTGGGTTTTCCATGTCTTGAAAAGTATTTATGTGGCGTTTACTAATACCTCGAGGTTTTGATAGCAATGATTCGCTAAATAAACTTAATATGATATCAGTCAACCCATTGCGAATTCTAATCCAAGGAAGAACGACTCGGCGCGCCGATTAGGTTCCACTAGAGGGAAATTATTGAAAGTCATAAAGGAATTCTCAGAATTCCTTGCTAAAGTTTTGTATAGATAAGGACTTCACAATGATATTAGTATGTATTGATGAATATATTCACAGAAAAATTAAAGTAAGGATTTCGAAATCCTATGAGGAGAGGTCGGAGTTGAAAATCCACAAAATGAGGATTTCCCATTAGTCCAAATCCCCAGGTATTTACAATTACCAAACGTGGGTTTTCGATGCCTTCATGAAAAGCAAAATTTTCCCCCCACTTATTTAATTGCCAAACAAAGAAAACTTCAAATTCTCTAAACATGAATTCTAAGAATAATGCTACACAAACAGGCCCAAGTGAAGGGTTGTGAGTTCTAAACCTTAGAATTAAAAAAAAAAAAAAAAAAAAAAATCAAATCCGACCTGACCCATATCTTCTATGGGTCAGCAGATCTGGCATTGCAAATTATAAACCTATCACAACTCAGGAGTAGAGATGGGACAGGGTTGAGCTGGGCTGGTCCATTAGCCCTACTGGTACCAAACCCGGCCTGCTGTCCTCCCTCTTTTAACTCCCTACCCTCATCAACCCCGCCAAAACCTTATCCTCCCCAACGTATACTCCTTAAACCCTAGTAATAAAATATCTAAAACCGTCTTCTCATTTCTCAGCCCTCCAAAACCCTCTCCCTTCTCCTCTCCATTTCCCTTCTCCTCTTCCATTTCCACACCAAAACAGCTAGATTTTTGTGGGGTGGGGTATATTTATCTCCCATTCTTCTGATTCTCTCTCTCATTTTTCTCCCATTTCCAGTCCCAAAACAACTAGGGTTAGGGTTTATCTGATTCTTCTGATACCGGGGATGACGGCTCTTCTTCATCCCTTCTCAACCACCAATTCGTCCTCCTCCATGAAGCTCCGTGTCACAACTCATCCTCCTCATCGCGCCCTTTCCATCCTCACCGGTGCCTTCCCCTTCAAGCTCAAATACAGAGTCCTCTCCGCGAGACCGCTGAAAGACTACTCCTGCATCATCTGCAGGTCCTTAAGCCGCGGAGTAGCCGTGCACACATCTGCCCTCTCTCGTGGTGGTGGAGAATCCCGCCCCGGGAGAGTAGGGCAGAGGAAGAGCCTGGTCGAGGATGGGCATGAAGACAAAGATGAAGGTGGGGTTCGAGATATGGGTAGGAGTAGAAATGGGGTTTCTTCAGAGTCCTTAAAGAGGAGGAGAGTTGGGAATCCCAGGGGTTTGCATAGGGATTCCAAGGATAAGGAAGCGGGTTTCTTTGATGGGTTTTCTCCTCAGGCAAAAAGAGGGGGAAGAGAAGCTATTAGGGTCATGGAAGATGTGGATGATGACAGTGAGGATGGTGTGCTTAGTGTTGAAGAAGAAGATTTGAATGAAGTAGTTTTGAAGGTTGCGGGTTCTTTACGTCAATTGGACAGAGAAGATGGTGTGAAGCCGAGACCCAGTGCTTCTGCAGACACTGCTGAGTCTTATCTGAGCCAGACTAGGTAATTTGTCCATGTTCATGTGATAGTTTGGCATTTTCATATCAATTATAAAGTAAGGTAGAAAGGTTGGAGAGGGTTGAAAGGTGGAAGATGATGAGCAAAGCAGTTTAGTATTAAAAACAGTAAGAATAATCGTTAACCCACTTTGTGGTTAGGCTTGAACTCTGTCATAAAGGGACCAGGGTTTAAATTCTGGCCTTTACTTTCAAAATAGAAAAGCTAGCTGGTGAGACAGCTTATCGAATAAGGGGAAGAAAAAAAGTGAAAACAATCAATTTCCTATATGTGGTGGATTTTACTTCACTTTAGGAGAAGATGAGAAACTATTTACCATTAAAGGTGAGAAAATAGATGGTTACTTCCATGCATTTATGACTGTCCCTTGGCTCTTCATGCCTTGGATTGAATGGCATTTTCCTATGCAAACCATAGGGGAATGGCAAACATCCCTTAAAGTGAATTTGGATGTACCCTGATAATAAGCTGTTCTTATATGGAGGGAAGAGATGGTTTGTACATTCAGTTTGTTTGGGATGGAAAGAACCCAATTTGTGTGATATTACATTTCTTCCCTCATTTATCATTATCAGCACCATTGATGATGTTGACTTGGGGTTCACCATTGATGATGTTGACTTGGGGTTAAAATTCAGAGAACAGTATCCCCCCCTTCTGTGATTCTGTTGCTGCCCCTAATTAACTGCCAGACAGGTAGCCTTGCATTCTCTCATCAGAGTATTCAAAACTGTGAGTGATCTGGCAGACATCCGTTGAAGCCCCTAACGCCCTAACCATTGTAGCTCTAGTTCAGCATAATTGGCTTGTTAACTTTAAGTTTCGGCATTGTAATAGGCTGACTCCCTCACTAGATGCTTCAGTTTGGGTTATTATATCTAATTCATATTTTATGAACTGTCCCTGCTTGTTAGGTAAATAGATTGTTTGATGCTTTTCTAGAGAGCATATAATTTTCTTGGAAATTGAACTCTATGGGTTTTGTTCGGATATGTGATTTGCTGAAAAGATCTGCAAATGCAAGTCTGTAATCTAGGAAGCATGAACCATTCACAAAAAATGGGGGAACATGTCACAAGGTCATCTTCTCATTTCTTATATGTTTATACTGGTCAGTCATGGTGTAAATCAACATATTGGAGTGTTTTTGGCACCATCACTTCATTCTCATTGTTACACAAATGTGTCCTAGGCAGTCAGATGGGATGCACTTGACATATTCATTCCTGGCTTTCCTTTTCTTCTGGTCATATTTCTTCCTACCTCTCTTATATTTCTACGAATATCTGAATTAGGCATATAGGTTTTTCCAGTTGTCATTGTAAAGGACTAAAGGTGTCTGTTGCAGTTTTTTCCCTGCCTTCTTAGATAGGCTGGAGACTTCTTTGATTCTTGAGATGCTTAGATTTGCTATTGTATTTTTCCCAATTTAATAAAAAGCTGTCACCATTCTGTTGTTCCTTTTTGTTGAAGAGACAAACATGAAGCACCCATCATGAAGAGTAAATTCTTGATTGGTTTGGTTCTTTGGTTGTTTTCTATTCTATCACCTAAATCTGACTTTCAAAATTGAAATATAGAATCTTTTAAACCCCATTGTATTGATCATTTTCAACCTTCTCGTAAACATTAATCTTATTGAACCTTTGAGGTCATTTGCCTTTTACACATGAGATAGGAGAATGGGTTTTACATTTGTGGATATTACATTTTTGCAAATATCACATATGCAAATGTTACACACGTGAAACACATTACCATGTTAGTCAAAATCACCATACACATGAGTAAATAAGTACATCCAACAATTTTAGAAGTATTTGGATTTTTTAGACTCTTTTCATTAATTTCTCAGAATGCATGAGGATTTAAGATATGAAACTAAATGTCTTGGTGCTTATCATTAATACGATAATGCTGAACTTGAACGGTTTGGATCAAGGACCAAAATAGCGGTTGTGACAGGCGCAACGGCTAGTGGCCAAAGCGCTACATAGCGGTATAGCGGTGTGAATTTTTTAAGTGGTTATTTTTTTTTTTTTTTTTTGAATCTTGTGTAGCAGTCAATCTTGTGTTTTCTTAGTGATTTGTAACCAACCATATTAGGGTAGAGACAACTTTAGGAAAGGCTATTAAGGAGAAGAAATAGGAAAAATAATATTTTAAATTAAAGTTGCTTGGCTCTATTGGGTTTTAGACCGTAGCTCCGCCATTTTCAAAATAGCGTAGTGGTCTCAATTGCTACGGCCAATAATGCTGCCGCTACGTATTTTGAACAATGGTTTGGATCATGAATTGGGAGCACACAAAAGTGCTGAAAATTAGATCCATAGGTTGAGACTTTTTGACAAATTACTCAAAATCTAAAAAGATTTAAGGTAATCAGTTTTATAGGTCTTAGGGTTTATTAGTTCAATAAAAAAAATTGAATGTTTTACATTTCAAATATGGGGCCCACTGGAATTAGAGAAAAGGGTGGTGATGGGGCCCAGAGAATGCAATCACTGTGTAAGAACTATTACCACTTTCAACCTCATTTACTCATCACATGCGTAAATGAGCGCAAACAAATGTGATGATGCGTAACGATTATGCATGTGAATCATTTATATATGTAAATGATTGCAAACCTAGTGTATGTTTTACTTTGCAGGTTTGATCAATGCTCTATCTCACCCTTATCATTAAAAGGGATTAAGGAAGCTGGATATGAGAGGATGACTCTGGTGCAGGAGGCAACTCTTCCCATCATTCTTAAAGGTATTTGGTACATTCTGCGAGTTAAAAATCTAACAGTTCTATTGTTTAACTGATAGTGGGCACTTTGGGTAGTCTTTACAGTTTGATTCAGGAATGCTTGATCCACAGTATCTTTTCTGACTGACAAGCATGGCTGGACCTGGCGATGTCAATACAATTATCATGATCCTTAACTAATGGGTTGAAGTGACCATGAGAATTTTGAAAGTTTGTCCTGTTAAATGTTACTGGAAAGATACTTAGTTTTCTGGATTGAAGAGATTGTCTTAACTTTTATTATCATAGAGTTTGCTGGATGTTCATACATGATGTAATTCAGTTTCATTTGCTATGCTTTCTATTCCAGAAAAAAATGTCTGACTTTCAGGGTTAAAAACTCCCCTCTTGACATTTTCTGACTTTAGTATGCCTTACTGTTTCGTAATTCCATATCTGTGGGTAAGCCTGGTTATTAGTCATTAATATGATTGAGTTGTTGTTTGTCTCTGATCTTCATGTTTTGCGATGGCTTCAGTGTTGATATTGTTTGATTATGTTTTGCAGGCAAAGATGTTATGGCCAAAGCAAGGACAGGCACTGGGAAAACTGTGGCATTTTTGGTAAAAAAAAAACTTCCACCTTCATAGCTCTGCGCCGCTGCATGTTGACAGATATATCTTGCCATTACACCTTTGTGTTCAGCTCAAATTCTAAGGATTTTTTTTTTTTCTCGTCTTTCTCCTCAGTCATCAGCTAAGTTTTTTTTTTTTTTGGCCCCAGCTACCTGCAATTGAGGCCATAGCAAAATTGCATCATCCTGATCGTTTTGAGAAGAGACCTCCAATAAATGTGCTTGTTATATGCCCAACACGAGAGCTTGCATGTCAAGCTGCTGCCGAAGCTGATAAGCTGCTGAAATATCATCCTTCCATTGGTGTACAAGCTGTGATAGGAGGCACAAGATTAACTCTAGAACAAAAACGCATGCAGGCGAATCCTTGTCAGGTCAGTTTCTGATTCACTTATAATTTTAGTGCATTAGGAATCACATCATTTTGCTGGGGCCTAGAAGTGGTTCACAGCATTATAGTTATAATACTAAGCCTCTGTTTGGCATCTCTATTTTTTGCCTCTAATTCTCTAAAGCGGGTAGAGGTTGTGAAAATAGAGGCATTTGGCAGTGATTTCAGCCTTTGCCCACTTAGAGAAGTAGAGGCAATGCCTCTTTAATCCACAGCCTCCAAAAGAATACACTTGAAAAGTGGAGGCAAAAAATAAGAGGCGGATGAACAATGTTTTCCACTCCACAACGACCTAGATTTTGAAAAATTTGAGAGAGTAAATCAAGACCCGAACTGGTGGAAATGTTCACAAGATCAAACACGGCCGTGGAACCAAATTTCAGCCGTTGGATCATCGCCAATCTCGAGATATGTGTAAAAAAAAGTGAGCCATTGGCTAGTATTTTCTAGATTCTATGGGCCCCAAACGCAAGATCCAAACCGTTAGATCTCTTTGGAAGGTTGAACCGGACTGTGAGTTCAATTTTCAAGGCTTGATACCTCGTGGATCTTGAGATATTTGCAAAAAAGTCAACTATTGATAAAACATGCTCAATTTCGGATTAGTCCATAAGTAGTCATCTTTTTCTCCTTTTTTTTATATTATTTCTGGGATAGTAAATCACGCTCCAAACCGTCAGAATTGTTTTTAAGATCAAGCACGGCTATGGGTCCAAATTTCAGCTGTTGGATCATCACCAATCTCGAGATATGTACAAAAAGGTGCCATTGGATAGTATTTTCTGGATTTTGTGGGCCCCAAACACATGATCCGAACCGTTGGATCTCTTTGGAAGGCTGAAGATGAATATGGGGTCAATTTTCAAGGCTTGATACCTTTTGGATCTCGAGAAATTTGTGAAAAACCTTCAACTATTGATTTAAAAAAGTCTATTTAAAATAGATCGTTGCATGACCAAACACTCCTTTTGATTGTAGCTTCTTTTTTTATGGCTCTTTTTTTAATGACTCTATTTTGATGGGGCTATCCAAAAAAGAGTATAGATACCAAACAAGCCCTAACTACATAAAATTTGCAGATTCTTGTAGCCACACCTGGTAGGCTGAGAGATCATATTGATACCACAACAGCATTCGCCAGTCGTCTAAAGGGTGTACAGATTCTTGTCCTTGATGAAGCTGACCATTTATTGGATATGGGATTTCGAAAAGATCTTGACAGAATCATTGCTGCTGTCCCGAAACAGCGACAGACACTACTATTTTCTGCTACAATTCCAGAAGAGGTTTTTGCCCCTTCATCACAATTTATAATCTTAGTTTTCTTCTTGAAGAAGTTCTAATATGCTCTTTGAGATGTAGGTGCGTCAAATTTGTCACGTTGCGCTACAAAAAGATCACGAATTTGTTAACACTGTTGAAGAGGGAAGTGAGGAGACACACTCACAGGTAATTAAATTCATGTGTTTATGCTTGTGATTGGGTGTTGGGCATCTATGCACATTTCATGTATATTTTGTGTTCGAATGATTTAGGTCAGACAGATGCATTTGGTAACTCCGCTTGACGATCATTTTTCAGTCCTATATAGCATTTTGACTGAGCATATTGCAGAGGATGTTGACTATAAGGTGTGCACTATTGTCTGGTTGTTGCTAATGTAACTGGTGTGACTCTTTTCAATCTTTTTTAATCTGCTGTATAGTTAATGCTGAGATAATTACAGGTTCTTGTATTCTGCACGACTGCGATGGTCACAAGAATGATTGCCAACCTTCTTTCCGAGTTGAACATGAATGTGCGGGAAATTCATTCCAGAAAACCGCAGAGTTACAGAACCAGGGTTTCTGATGAGTTTCGAAAATCAAAAGGTCTTATTCTTGTGACTTCAGATGTATCTGCTCGTGGAGTTGATTATCCAGATGTCACCCTCGTAATACAGGTAATTTGTACATAATTGTTGCTTGCATTAGAAGAAATGAATAACAATATAATTTTTATAATAATTATTACATGTTGCACATGAAAATGCACATGATAGAGATCATATAGATGAGGCTGGAAATTAGCAATCTGGTGATTTGGGACAATCTGGGAATGAATATTTCTGACAAAGTTCCTGCTTCACATATGAAGCACACTTGCATACATACTGCCAAGTGCCAAGTATCCAGGCCTTAACATTGGGAGCCAATTATCAGTCCACTTTGAGCATCATGACATGATGTTTGAAATACTTTAAGAAAATACAATAACCACCACTACTGTTTTTCCAAGTCATAATGCTAATCTAGTTTGGTTAATGAATTCCAGTTATTATCATTATTTTTTCTATAATCATTCAAAAAATAATTTTTTCATTTATTTTTTCTCTTAAGACACATTTGGCATTTGACTATTCACTATAGTTTTGAGCAAAGGGAAGTAATTGAAAACATAGTTATAAATAGGGTTGGGTGGAAAAGTAGAACTCACAAAGGTGATTCTCAATACATGGGATAAGGCTTTGAAATGACAGGATAATGATTTTGAGGAAAGGGGAGGTGTAAGACATTGATTGCTAAGGGCCCGTTTCTTAAGCAGAATTTTTGTTTGGATTTGTGATGTTGGGGAATTCAAAGATAGTGATGTGAGGGTTGTCCCTTGGAATTTCTGGATCCAACATTTCTTTTGCGAGAATTCTGAATACAAACCACCCGAAAGTTATGAATAACCTTGAGAATTCTCAGAATTCCAACCTCCTTGGCATTTTTGGATGTTTCAGTGGAGAGGAGGATTTAGGAATTCCACCCAGACGATAGCTTTTGGAGAAATTACAAATTCTGCATACATGAATTCTTGGAATCCTGCTAAAGAAACAGGATTGAAGCCTAATGCCCACATCCATTCTAACCTTTTTGTTTTTATGAATTTTACTTCCCCACCGGATCCTGTTTAAATCCATGTTCTCTGTAATTTTCTAATCAAGAATGTCTTTCCTCACTACAACTTTTTGGCGTTCATCAGTCTCTCGGGTCTTCCTTTCTGTAGTTTCTTGAGCTTGTAACACTTGTTGGCAAGAGAAAGAGAGCCAGGGTTGGTTACAGTGTGGAAGTGGATGGTCAATTGTAAGAAAAATAGTTGTCCACCTTTTCCCTTATGAAACTGACCTTAAGCATATAAGGACGACATTGATATTCACTGGTAGATCTCTGTTGTTGACCCTTTACCTTTCAACCCTTTGATCAAAGCTAAATATTTAAGAAACCAGTAAAAAAAAAAAAAAAAAAAAAACAAAAATCCCGGTCCCGGACTTCTTTCTGATGGGTATCAGGGTAAGTTAGTGCCACACTTGTTTGTCTGTACCACTTGTGCGATCTGATATGGGCATGCCGAGCTTAAAGAAAGCACAAAAATGTATAAAAAAAAAATAAATGACAGATTAATTCTAAAAATGTTTAAATTTGGTAATTTAATCGTCTTTCAAATGAATTCTAGAGATATTTAACTTTCCTTAAGGCTAGTGCCAAGGTTCAAAATATCGGCCGTTTTCGTTTCATAACGAGCGATATGAAACTGTAACGGCCCATACTGTTACGGTATTTGCTAAATAACAACAATACCATGTTCAAGTTCAAAACATTGCCAAAATATCGGTTCATATCTGCCGTTATTTTCAAAATAGCGGTCTTTACTGATACATCGGCCGATATCGGTCAATAATGGTTGCAGGAAAAAAAGTAGAGAAGAGGAGAACGATGTGTTTGCGAGAGAGAGAGAGAGAGAGAGAGAGAGAGAGAGAGCTCGCCGTCGTGCCACACCCCACCCATCGCTCACTGCTTGCTGCCTTCCCGCACCCATCGCCTACTGCTATTGCACCTCCCTTTCTTCTCTTCCTCCTATTCCTATTTTCTCCTCTCATTCCCTCTCTTTTCCTCTCCCATTCAGATTCCAGAAGCATCGAAAGATAAAGGTCAAATTACCCTCAAGATGATGTTCAACTTTTTATCATGTGGGGTGCTCCATTTAATTTTTTTAAATTAATCCTTAATAGACTTTTAAACAAATGTAGCCACTGAAAAGATTGTCTCTGTCTATAATGGGCCCTTAATAAATTTTATTGCCACAAGAGTTAGGCCCATTATAACATCCACCACACTTAATAAAAAGTTGGACCCATTGCAATCTTGATCACAAATAAAATATGTAAATAAAGTATTAATAAATTCAAGTATCTCATAAAAGTCAAACCATATGCGGTAGGTGCTGCGGGAGGGATAATGCTGATGTGGGATACTCGGGCAGTCTTGATATAACAGTGCTGGAAGGATGTTTTCTCCCTCTCAGTTCTGGCAGAGGATCTGAAGAGTAGCTCAAAATGGCTTTTAACGACAGTCTATGGCCCTGCCAATAGCCAGAGGAGAACAGAGCTTTGGAGTTATAGCTGGATACGATCAGGGGCGGTGGAACGGTGCGTGGTGCATAGGTGGAGTTTGGAATATGATCAGGTACTGAAGTGAGAAATTGGGAGGAAGCAGAGCCACAGGAAACATGAGACTCTTCTTAGATTGGATTAATTCCCACTCTCTAGTCGACCTGCAACTAAGTGGAGCTTCCTTTACTTGGTCGAACAACTAGAGGAACCCAGCCATGTCAATATTGGATAGGTTCTTGATCACCACATATTGGATGGAGATGTATACGGAGGTCCTACAGATGTCTGATGCAGCGTAGACCTCATGGCCACATGTGTAGGGCCCACTTAGATTTAGGATATTTGATTAACTAATTATATGTCATTAGTTTCTGATTTCATTTAAAGAATTCTATTTAGGATTAGATTTCCAATTTATTTGATTTCCTAGTTTAATTAGGTTTCTTAGGGCTTAAGTTATCTTTCTTATTTATATGGCATTGTAGTAAAGAAATATGCAGTTGTTGATTAATGAAATTGGGTTTTCCCATTGAGGTGCGTCCTCGTTTATTGTCTCTTTGGAGATTGATTGTGTCTTCGGACACGTGTCTTCGGCACCCATTGTGCTTTTAGCACTTCCCATGCAAGCGCTAACCCTAGGGTCTGCATCAATTGGTATTAGAGCCGATCGTTGGTGTGTTACCCCTATCCCCATCCCTACCTTCGTCCACTTTTATCATTCCATCCCCTTTCACCGCGTTGCCGTACCCAAAAACCCATTGTCTCCTAACTGTCAGACGATCCCACTGTTACCAAATCCACTGCCTACCGTCATCCTTCACAATCTGAACCCCATTCATCGTTCCACGAAAATCCCTGCCATCCCAAAGCCATGCTTAAACCCAGTCCTATCTTCGTCAAGCATCAAACCCATATCCCTAAAACCCAGTTGACAATACCTTTTCCCAACCTCTCCGTTAGTCCCTGCTACAAACCCTCCTCCTCAAACATCAGCAAAACCAGCCACTGTGCCAAAAACATCCCTCCTAGCTCCTAGCCACAACCAAGCTCCTTCCCCGCCTTTGCCCAACCCACCTCACCATCTTGGGACGCCCACCCCACTCTCATCCGAGCCAAACCCACCTTCACCAAAACCCATTCTCACTGCCAAAAAAAATAAAAAAAATAAAAAAAATGCTCCAAGCCAATATGAAATTCCATATCAGTAAGTTCTACAATGCACTTCAAGGAGTCAGATATGCATGTCAATTTGGATTATGTTATGCTGTCAATAAAAATTATTTCCAGCAATTTCTTGATTTGAAAAAAGAAGAATTGTCCGTTTTTTAATATTTTGACCAATTTTCAAGGCTCCAAGATGTATGTGGAATGGAGGATGATGAAGAACGTGATTTCATTAGTTTTGTAAGAGGCTTGAGATTGGACATAGTGGAGAGAATGACTGACTGCAAGACCATCCATGAGGCATTTTGGGAAGCAATTCGTGAGGAGCGGATGCTTAAAAGGTCTCATATAGTGGAAGTTACTCCTCAAAAAGAAAAGTCGTCTCACGTAACCGACACTGTTGAGGAACCAGTGCCGACGAATATACAGACCGATCAGCTAGAGCTAGACACAGAAGATTCCACATCTATAATTGGCCTTGAAATTTCTTCTATGAGTACTAATAATCCTGACGTGCACATACCAAGTGATGAAGAGCAAGTTCTTGATATTTCCCACATTAATTCTCCTATTGATTTTGTCTTTGGGAATCAACAATGTCAACTGAGAGATGACCAGCGGATAGTTAGAGATTATGACTTGATAGTGCATGTTCTACAAGTAAGGCATCCACCGGTTCATTTGCATATCAACATAAAATTCAGCCCTCAAAAGCAATTATGTGTGAAACTGTATATGGAAGCTACAGATGGACCAATGAATCACAAATTCATCAGATTAATCTTTGATCCAGGTGGACATTTTTTGAACTCGAGGTCGAGTTCTTTACAAGTGGGGGAGAATGATGCAGCGTAGACCTCATGGCCACATGTGTAGGGCCCACTTGGATTTAGGATATTTGATTAACTAATTATATGTCATTAGTTTCTGATTTTATTTAAAGAATTCTATTTATGATTAGATTTCCAATTTATTTGGTTTCCTAGTTTAATTAGGTTTCTTGGGGCTTAAGTTATCTTTCTTATTTATATGGCATTGTAGTAAAGAATTATGCAGTTGTTGATTAATGAAATTGAGTTTTCCCACTGAGGCGCGTCCTCGATTATTGTCTCTTTGGAGATTGATTGTGTCTTCGGACACGTGCTTCGGCACCCATTGTGCTTTTAGCACTTCCCACGCAAGCCCTAACCATAGGGCATCACCTTCCTAAACCAGTCTCCAACCATTGTCCTATTTTGGTCGATTCTGACTGTGAAAGATGGGGTCCCTCTCCTTTTCGCTTTGAATTGATGTGGTTGGAGGAAAAGCAATTTCCCGGATTGATTCAAGGGTGGTGGGAGGAGCTTAAAGTGGATGGCTGGGCTGGCCATAGACTGGCTACTAAACTGAAAATGCTGAAGAACAAAATTAAGGAATGGGCTAAGTCGAATTTTGGGGACGTGCAGATCCAAAAATCTAATATCCTGATGGAAATTCAGGCGTTGGATAATAAGGAGGAAAGTGGTTAGCTATCTTTAGATGAGGGGAAGAGAAGGGTAGAGCTAAGAGAAGACTTCCAGCGTAAGGTGGGAGAGGAGGAGATCAAGTGGAGACAGAGATCTAGATGTTAGTGGTTGAAGGAAGGTAATAAAAACACAAGATTCTTTCATGGGGTGGCCTCCTCAAGAAGGACCAATAGGACCTCGGTTATCATGGATGGGCAAAGAAGATTGGAGAAGAAAGATGATATCATTAATCACATCGAAGGATATTTTGCGTCTCTTTATGTAGATGAGGGGTGGGAGAGGCCATCCTCGGACAACTTGGCTTTTGATGAAATTGGGGACTACTGGGCTTAATGGTTGGAGAGGGAGTTTGAGGAGGAAGAAGTTCGTCAGTCGGTTTTGACCTTGCGGGGGACAAGGCTCCAGGAACATATGGGTTTCCGAAGGCCTTCTTTCAAAGATTCTAGGCAATGTTGAAGAAGGACATCCTGGCCGTTATGGATAAATTCCATCAAAGGGGAAAGCTCTCCAAAGGCTTGGGGGCCTCATTTATTGTGCTTATTCCGAAGAAGTCGTGTGAAATAGGCATAAGGGACTACAGGCCCATAAGTCTCTTAAGAAGCATTTACAAAATATTAGCCAAAGTCCTAGCTGGGAGAATTCAGAAGGTCTTTCCAGGCATTATATCCAAAAAGCAAGGAGCTTTTGTCAAAGGGACATGGTAGCAAATGAGTGCGTGCATTCAAGATACAAGGATAGACTTCCGGAGATTATATGTAAGCTGGATGTGGAAAAGTCCTACAACAGAGTGGATTAGAAGTTCCTTCAGTACATGCTCATAAGAATCGGCTTTGGGGAAAAATGGAGAAAGTGGATTCAGGAGTGTGTTTCCTTAGCCTGGGTATCTATCATGATAACTCCAAAGGGCTTCTTTCTGGCGGAGAGGGGGCTTAGACAAGGGGACCCCCTACCCCCCTTCCTCTTTCTAATTGTAGGAGAGGTGTTAGGCCGGATGATAAAAGCGACAGTGGATGCGGTTTTTTTCGTGGGATTTAAAGTGGATGGAAACACTGCTGCAATTACTCATCTGCAGTTTGTTGACGACACCCTCATCTTTTGCAGTGGAGAAGAAGATCAAATAAAAAACGTTAAAGCTCTTCTTTTATCTTATGAAGTTGTGTCAGGGCTTAGAATCAACTTCTCCAAAAGTGAGTTGATAGGGATAAGAAGGGAGAGGTCTATGCTTCATCACTTTGCAGGCATCCTGGGATGCAAGGTGGGGGATCTACCAGCAACTTATCTGGGGCTGCCTTTGTGTGTGGGATCGGTGACCAAATCGTTGTGGAATCCGGTGGTGGAAAGAGTGGAGAGAAAACTATCTTCTTGGAGGGCAAACTTTTTGTCTATTGGAGGAAGAGTCACCCTCATCAAATCTGTCCTCTCTAACCTGCCAGTTATTACTTCTCTCTCATCAAATTCACAGCTTTTGTAATTAAAAGGTTAGAAAGGATGTAGAGAGATTTTTTATGGCATAGAAATAGCCCGTAGAAGAAGTATCATTTGGTGGGTTGGGATACTATTTGCAGACCTAAGAAATTGGGGGCCCCTGGGAATTAGACCTCTCAAAACATATGAGCTGTGCTCTTTTGGGCAAGTGGCTTTGGAGGATAGGAGAAAGATCGGATGGTCTTTGGAGACAGGTTCTGGAGAGGAAGTATGGCCTCCTGAGAGATGGGTGGGAAGTCAATGACGCTTTAATAAAGTCGTCAGCTCTTTGGAAAGGAATCCTCTCAGTTAAAGATCACTTTATGAAGAATATCAGCTATCATGTCGGGTTGGGGGAGAGGATTCTCTTTTGGATAGACCAGTGGATGGGAAACAGGTCATTGGCTGATCAGTTCCCTGATCTTTTTAACTGCGCTTTGGATAAGGAAGCTAAGGTTGTTTCATAAGTGTCAACAGCTGGGGATAAGGTGGTTTGGAGCCCTATTTTAAGGAATAAGGAGGAACTTAAAGGATTATGAGGAATCCCAATTCGTCTCACTGCTTAACATTCTAAATGGTGGATTGCCTCAAAGGATGGGCTTTTCTCAGTCTCTTCATTTTTTTTCTGTTATCCATATTAGTCCGGCGGATAGGATTGCGATGAACAACATTTGGAAGATCAAGGCCCTGCCAAGGTGATCGTCTTTGGTTGGATCGCTATTTGGAAAAGAATTCTTACCTTGGATAACTTAAGGAGGAGGGGGAGGATAGTGGTTAATGGCTGCCCAATGTGTTTAAGAGAGTTGGAGTCGGTGGACCATCATCTCATGGTCAACTGCAAATCCGCCCAATACATGTGGCATTCAGTGGTGAACTGGTTTGATTGCTGTTGGGTCTTTCCAAGGACCCCACCAGAGCTTTTTTAGGTGTGGAGAGCTCCAACTGGGGTTCCTAGGGGTAAGGAATTATGGAGGTTGACATTCCTTGTAGTTCTTTGGACAATCTAAAAGGAGAGGAATTTCAGGTGCTTTGAAGGGGTTGGGAACAATGATAGCTCTTTGGTGGAGAAAACCAAATTCTTGGTCACGCATTGAGTGTCAATCAATCTGTCTTTCAAGGGCTACTCTACCGAGCAGATTATTGTGCATTGGAAGGAGTTGGCATTTCCCTTGCAGGGCTAACTTGTCTGATCTAGGGTCTTTTTCCTGTTTCTTTTTTGGTTTCCTTGTTTTCCTGCTTTTACTTGTCAGTATATTTCTCTTGTACTGCTTGCTTTTATTAATGAAAGTAGCCATTAAAAAGAAAAAAAAAAAGAAAAAAAGAAAAAAAGAAAGAGTCAAACCATATGCTGGCCAAATCCTATTAGAGTTAAATTGGTTTCTGTTGGATGACCATCTAAACTCATTAAATAGACAATAAGCATAACATTTGATGAACCTGATTTCGTGTAAAAGGACTAAATCTTGAAATCTTATTTCTCTGTTAGGACTATGATTCTAATAAAGTGGAATGGTCCATTTGATGGTGGGCTCAACTCTGATTAGAGTGGAACTTTGACAAAACTAATATAAATTATGATAATTATTTTTGAGCGGCTTGGATTTTAAATTATGAATTATATTAATGGATCTATAAATTATGAGGATGGGGCAAAATATTAAAAACTAAAACATAGTATTTTTAATAGTCGAATATTAAACAGCAGCGATGTTAGATGTTATGACCTAAGGGGACCCTTTTTTTGCTTTAAAGTGTTAACGAATCGAAAAAAATATTATTTTCTATCATTTTATAATATTCTAAAAACTTTGGATATTTTTCCATACTCTTTTGGGATCAGAAAAATTTGCACCGTGATGGAATGTGATGAATGCGAACCGCTATGCAATGCCACGTCATAATGTTTTTCAAGGTCAACCGTGATGGCGATTGCGGCCGTGATTTTTTAAACATGGCTAGTGCAATGATCATCACTTCTTGTAACTAATAGAATGATCATGTAACGGATACAAAGCACCAAAAGTATCAAATGCCTAATCCTTATTGGATATTTATGGAAACCGAATGGATAAAGTACCTAAAATTATCAAACTCCAGTTTCATCGTCTTATTGATAAATATCATGTAGCATTGATAACCTATCTTGTATGTTATACCCCACCATGCTAATATTGCTTGTTGGCCCTATTATTAACATTGCCGAGCAAGAACCCTTATGGCATGGATACGGCAAGGACCCGCCATTAACATGGTAGGATCACGGATTTTACATATAAAAAGTGAAGTGTGTGTCCGATACAATATGACACGATACATTGCCCATTTTGAAATATCCGCACACCATATTCCTTTTGCTTCAAAGTATAAATTTAGATTATAAATAAAAAAAAGTCATTTTTATGTTTTTGGTTGAGTTATTGTGTGCCTCAATCTATAATAATCTTATACCAGTCGGTGTGCCTGTACCTTACTGGTTCATGCCGGTCACCAGCCAGTCCATGCCGGTCTGTGCTGTTCTCAGGATGTTCTTTGCTGGTTCATGCTGGTCCAACTCAACCGAGTTAGGCCTTCTTTGGGTGTCAGCCCCCCAATTGTAACTCGTACCGGTGCCAACTGGCACCTAGTTGACTTGCTGCTTGACGAAATTTCAAACCGTGCTCTACTATGATATGTTTTAGGCGATGGAGAAACATTGGCGCAGCCCTGGATCTGCGATCGAGTAGATCAACCCTCAGATGGGGTTGATCGAATCCAATGAGGGGATTCAAAACAGAAAGCACTCACAACCATGACAATCACCATAATTGGGTAGAAAACTCTAGAATTGAATTAATTGATAATAGCATGCCCAACAATAAGACACTGATCAACCATATATAGGTGCATATGACGGTGAAACCATCTTAATTAAGGAAAGTCTTGTGTAGCAAGATAATCCTAATACAACTCATAATAGAAATAAAATTAGGAAACGGGAAACTAACTAATTTCTACTAATTTAGAAACTATCTATCTAAGGGATAGGGATCTCTGATCTTGGACATATCTTTGATCATGTGGGGCCCATCAAGGCGCCTGCGATCTAGGCCAGACCTTGGGTCGGCTTGCATCAAACATCTTACTTTATCCTTACTACGCTTCTAGTGCTTCATCTATTGTCTCTAAAGTTTAAGGTGTCCTTTGAATAATTAGTGCTGACTCGTCAATTGGTTATTTATGAAAGACTTGACACATTATTTTCAGCAGTTAACCCAGAACTCCAACAATCAATTAATAGAGAAAATTATAATTTGAAACCCAAAGTGTGAGAACCACGCCAGGCTAATCAACTGCCGATTTGGACCCCTACAAAATAATTCCCTATACAAGCAAATCTGCAATCCAGAGTATATGGGTAAACTTGGCCGTAGTCTAAAGTTTTAACAATGCTAATCCTGGGCTAACATGAACACAACAGGTGAACAAGAAGCTGCCGAATATAAACTGAATGTCGCTGCTAACATGTTGGGATCACACACACCCTAAGGTTTGGGACTGATGAATAATTGGTACCTTAAATTGACATGGTTTGATGATAATCCCAACACACGCAACCAAATCAGGCCCTGAAATGGTGGCTATTCGACCCCTTGTGGGGGAACTTTAGAAGGATTAAATCCAATGCCATTTAATAACAGTAATTCCTACAGTAATCCTAGAAGAAGATCAAACATGTAGTAGACAATTAATCTTTTACGAACAGGCTTCAGAGCCTTGCAATCAATCACATACAGCAATAGCATCAGGGTGTCTCCACCTAGATACTAATTTACTTCTCCCCAGCAATGATCATTAACCAATGGATGATGATCATGGGTCTCACATCCTTTCTTGGTTCCCACTAAGAAGGTGGTCGCCCACAAAATCCTCATATAGAAAGTTAAAAAAGGAAGAAACTCCAATACACAGTTGCATGCAGCATTCTATTCGTTTGAAATTCCAAAAACTGCCCTGGCCAAATGGCCTTTACAAAGTATGCAATGAAATCGAAGGAAGGAAATCTCATTTAATTCTTATCCCCTTCAACAAAACAAACCCACTCCTCTCCATAACTGCAAAGAGATAAAATAGGGAGCCTAATTGAACCAAGTAAAGAAAGAAAAATGTGTCTTAATAAGTAGAGTAACTGAAGTATTAAATGGAGAGGGAAATTGTGAAAGGAAACTGTAAAAATATCCTTGACATATTAGGAGTCTCCATGAGAAGAAACCTGCACAAGTTGGGTTTGTGTGAATCCCCTTTCAGGATTTCTAGGCTTGGTCACTGTTATTGGTTCCATCTTATATATGAGCCAATTATAAATCTACATAAATGATGCTCGCTCCCTCTCTCTCTCACACACATACACATTCATCATAGTATTTCCTTTTCCTTGTCATCTACTTCTCAAATTTTCTTCCTGATGATTCTGTGGGATGAACCTTCCACTTGACTGTCCATTGACGAGTTAATATTATAGGTGGGTTTGCCTTCTGATAGAGAACAATATATACATCGGCTTGGGAGAACTGGTCGAAAAGGTAAACAAGGGAAGGGCTTTTTATTGCTGGCTCCATGGGAGGAATTCTTCTTGGCTAGTGTCAAGGATTTGCCAATAGCAAAGGCTTCATCACCTCCGATTGGTTCAAACACAAGGAAAAGAGTGAGTATCTTTTCTCAATCTGTCTTTGCTTTGTGCATTGAAGTTTATTGGTATGGTGTCTCCATTATTTGAATGTAACCTAGCTTGTAGTTCGTTCTTTTACTTAAGATTAACTTGCTGAAGCAAACACTTCTTGGCTTAGTGCTGAAGACTCTTTTATTGCATGGAGGTTGTCATCATCATTGAAAAAAGTTCTCCTCTAGAACTCGATAAAAAAAATCCAATAAATCTAAGAACATGAAATCTTCTAGGTAATTGTTGACAGTTATATGAGGTGATGCAGGCCAGATGACACAGTCTTGAGGCATTTGAAAAATGGAGAATGACAAATCACAAAATCAATCAATAAGGATCCTTCGGCGATATCAAATAATGCAGCCAAGTAATGGATCCTGATAGTTTGTGAACCCAATACCCTAAAAATCCTTAATCAAACAACTTTCCATGCAAATGCAAGGATGAAGTAGCATATTTACTTACCACAAATGGTGGCTAATCCATTGTAACTTCAGTCCAATGGAGATTCAATCAATCCAAGGAGAAGCGGATAAAGGAAATATACTTTCATTCAATTTTCTGTTCCCCTTCAAATTGCTTATAACCCTTGTATTTATAAGGGAAAATTTCAAATAAGGCCTTAAGTTTTTGCCTTATTTCAAAAAAGGACATAAGTTTCAAAACTTTCCATATTAGTCCCTAAGTTTTCCTGGTAAACTTTCATTTAAAGGTATTTTCTGGCGATTTTAACCTTAATTGTTTTAAAATACCCAAACTACCTTTCATTAAAAGCCATGACATGGTTTCGACAGCCACTACATGCAGCTGATCGTTGTGGGGTCATTGGTTATCCTTGATCGCTGTGAGGACGCCGGTGAAGGAAACGAGGAAAATATATAGAGTGAATGAGAATTTTATTTCACTGAAGAGTATTTTGGGTATTTTTAAAAAATTGAGGGAAAAAATTTGAAGAAAAATATCTTTAAATGGATGGATGTCCTTAATTGAAAACTTCCAGGAAAATTTAGGGACTATCTTTAATAGTTTTAAAACTTGTGTTCTTTTTTTAAAATGTGGCAAAAACTTGAGGCCTTATTTGAAAATTTCCCTATTTATAATACCCCTAAATCCCATACATTAAACAATCAATCCCCTCAATCACTCATTCCTCTCAATCCCATACATAAGCAATCAATCCCTTGAATCACTCATTCCTCTCAATCCCATACATTAAGCAATCACTCCCCTCAACAAACTTTGACCTAAATGACCTATAACATGCTGGAATTATAAAAGGCCCATGTAAATGTCTGATTTGCCGAACCAGCCCCTAACAATAAAATTTGTTGAGTACCATTTGCTCCTTCATCACTAGACCATGGGTTGGCCAACCCGTTGGGCCCAGTCCTTAGGCCCAACTGGACCAGCCATATAATTAGAAGTTTGCTTTAGGTAGTGGTATTTACATTAAAAGGTTAGTTTTAATTTATATTGATTTCGAGCAAAGATTTATGAGATTTAGTTTTCTTTTATTAGAAAAGATTTAGTTTCCTTTTAGGCATCTGTTCTTTATTATAGATATGTAACCCTCTCATTGGGAGATGCACTATAATCGTTGAATGAAGATTTGAGTGGTCTGCCTTATGCTGTGTGAGTTTTCCTCTGATTTTAGAATGCTTGCGTGTTGAATCCCCCTTTATTCAGCCAATCCCTATTTGGAGTTTGGTCTCTATCATTGAATCATTCGTGGATCTAGACGAAACACTCGTAGAATTGGTCTACCTTCATGTCCGCGGATCCTGGGTTACTATTCTCTCATGTGTGCGTGTTAGAATGAGAAATTCTCTCTACCTTGTATATGACACATGCTATAGATTGTCAACCTCCAACTAGATAAAGATACACAGTCATCTTTCAATGTTGCGAAACCCATCTACTTAGGATCACCTTTGAGAGTTTTGTTCTTTCTCTCAACCCTGTACAACACCATGCTTTTAGCTACTCCACAAAATGACATGTTATTCCTTACAGCTTTGCCTAGGGCTTTGAATGACCTCCCTTTTTGTCCAAGGTCTTGAATGACATTCCATAAAGATGTTTCATTTTATTCTCCTAAGAGTAGGGCGAATCATTAGACAAGGAGTTAGGGTGACGTTTCTCTTATGTAATCAGTTCCCCATCTTATCATGGTCTTCCAGTTGATGAAGATGAAGAACATGAATTTCATACTTCTAAGAAACGCAAGTCATCATAAATTTAAGAGAAGCCAATACAGGTGTACTCCTACAAGAAAAAGAAAAGTAGTTTATTGTTTTCATTTGGCTCATCATCGACGGAAGCCTTAGATCTCTGTTACCTAATCCTTCACGTCCTTTAGTGCCCATTTGGCACTTTACTAGATTAGTAAAAGTCAAGTAAAGCCTCCACGTTTTAGACAATGGGTCACATCAATAGCACTTTAATTCAAAATTCCCTCCATCTTTTTCAAAAAAAGATAAAAAAGCAACCTCCTTTCTCCACTAAAAGAGAAAAAAAGCTCCACTTTTCTATACAAAAAGTAAAAAAGATTCCATACCAAACAACTAAAAACAAAATACCATCATAACCCCATTATATTTTATTCTCTCTTGATTTGATGCTTTACTACACTTTATTTTACATGTAAAATTACCAAACGGGCCCGAGTCTAATCTTGATCTTCCTATTGTGTCACATAAAGGAACACGTTCATGTGTTACTCGACATCCTATTCAGAATTTTGTACCCTGTCATTGTTTGTCACCTTCTTTTTGTGCGTTTACCTGCACTTGTGTTTGAGGCAATATCTCATCTTTAGATGGAAAGATCGATGATCTATGAAATGCAGGCACTCGAGGACAATGGTACTCAGGACTTTGTAGCATTACCCAAAGGAAAGGGTGCAATAGGCTGTGATTGTTAAATATGAAATGTAATCTAGATGGTCCTGTTCAGGGGTATAAACTAGACTTGTAGCAAAGGAATAACAGATTTATGATATTGACCGTCTCGGAACATTTTCTCTAGCTGCTAAGTTTAAACTCAATTAGATTGATATTGTCCTATGGAGCAAATTTTTTCCCCAGCCCTTTTATCAAATGGATGTAAAAAAATGCATTCATGGTGATTTGCGAGAAGTATGTGTGGATCTGCACATGATTTTGTTGTAGTAGGACAGAAGGGAAGATATGGCATCTTAAACAGTTTTTATATGGGCCAAAACAATCACCTCATGCATGGTTTGATAGATTTAGTGATGCGGTAATTCGATTTTGAGTTCAAAAGATGTTATGCAGATCGTATTGTGTTTGTTAAAAGAAATGGTGCTAAAGTTGCAATGTTAATTGTGTATGTGGATGCAATTGTGGTCATTGGAAATGATGAACAAGAAATCAATGTGTTGAAAGCCTATCTTAAAAAGGAGTTTCAAATTAATAATCTTGGAGAGTTGAAGTACTTTCTTAGGATTGAGGTTGCAAGTCCAAGAAAGGAATATTCATTTCACAGAATATATATGCCTTGGATCTCCTTGAAGAACATGAAAACTAGGCGCCAATGCTCCTATCTTACAAAATCATGGGTTACGTTCTGCGAGTAATGAACTACTTAATGATCAAAGAGAATACTAGAGGTTAGTGGGGAGATTAGTTTATTTGACTATCATGCGACTGGATATCTCATTCTCATATGTTGTTAGTGTGCCAGGTAGATTTGTGCATGCGCCCTACTAACTGAGTAAATGGTTGCAGTTATAGTTGTCTCTCTGTAGTATCTCTTGAGTTGAGGTTTTTGCAGGAGTTACATCTCTTTGCACATCCCTACAGAAGTTGCAATTATTAATTCTGTTTTTATACTACTTATGTTAAAGCGCCTGGATTATTAAGCCTCCAGCTACCTCTCAAGTTTTGCATTCATGCCATCTCTCGATTCAGCCACAAACTCTATATCATCTGCAAGGTTATGGTTTATGAGAGATGGCTTTGAATTTAGGGTCGATTAGGGATTGTTGATCGTTGTTTATTATAAATCGATCTCCGGTAGTGACGAGTAAGGATCTGTTTGTTTATTATAAATCTATCTCCGGAAGTGAGGAGTAAGGTTATGTATGATGTTTTCCAGGAGGCAGGACCAATTTTCGATGTTTTCTTGCCTGAAGGTAAACTTTCAGGAAAAGGGGAAGAAGATTTGGGTTTGTGCGTTTTAATAAGACTGCATGGGAAGCTAATAGGGCTATTCAGGAACTTTATGGAAGGTTGATTGGTGGGAGAAGGATTGGGGTTCAGAAGGAGAAATATCTCGACAAAAGTAATAAGTCTTCTAGTAGACATTTCTCTCAAGCCGTTAAGAGGAAAACAAACCTGAAGTTTACTATTTTACATCAGAGAAGAGGTTTAGTTTCCCATCCCTCTACACCTGACCTGGCTTGGATTGAGGAAGAAGGTAATAATAAGGTGGTGAAGATTGCAGCCTCTTTGGCTTCGTCTTTGCAGAAGGATGTTTTCAGTTCTTTTGTAGTAACTGTGCATCGATTGGTTGTTTCAATTGGAGAAATTTAGAGGTTTTTTTTTTTCTTTTTTCCAGTTAAAGGCATTCAGACGGAGGTGAAAAGACTTAATTCTTTCTGCTTTTGGGTTCGGCCTTTTGAAGCATGAGGTTTTTTCACAAATGATCGAATTGGGCATTATTGTGAACGAACGTCCTATTAGAAGATTGGATCATTGGACAAAGGTGCTTAGTCCAAAGTTAAAGCCTTGTTGTGTTCAACTGGTGGGGATTCCTCTCCATTCATGGGATGTGTCGGTTTTTAAATACCTTGTTGAAATGTTTGGGTTTGATACGGTTGTTTACTCATCTTGTGCGATCCTCAACGTAGCCTGCCTTCAACCTTATCTTTGGAAGTAGAGGAGGCTGGTTTTTTTGGCGCTGTTCAGTGAAGATGAGGATGGTAGTTGTATGGGGAAATCTTGATCGATTGATTCATTGTTGTCTTCCTGTCGTCAAGAGTCTGGTATGCCGAAGAATCGAGAGCCTTCAGAAGCAGAGCACGATCAGCAGATTCTAGGCGATATTTTAGGGGATTTTAATTTGAAATCTCAAATCCAAAACCAAGGAGAAGAATTCGCTAGATATTTGATCACGCATCAGGAGATGGAGAGCGTTAGGGAAGAAAGGGACGATGATTTTGCAGCGGGAATCAATGTTCCGTTTCGATCAAAGAAGATGAAAGAAGATGCGTTTTCTCTTCACACGCCAGGAGGAGGCCGAAAATTTTCTAGCTGTCTTTAAGGAATTTTTGGGAGGTTGAGAAAAGACTCATCTACCCCTGAAGAGCTCTAAAATCTAAAAAATAACCTTGTAAAGGAGACGGAAGTGAATGGATTTCACGATAGCAATATTCCTTTGACTGATTGTGGGGGCCCATTCGTTAATGACTTTTCTAACTTTCCAGGAGACCATGTAGATTGAGAAAATGATTTTCATGGAGACCATGTAGACCGAGAAATATTAATTTTCATGAGACCATGAAAAGGATCATGTTGTTTGTTGGGGAGACCGAGAAATATTAAACTGAAAAGGATCAGTTTAGAGTCACTATCTTGTTCTTCTAAAGATGATCAGGGGGATGCTATTGATATTCCTGATGACAGAGCTTTGGTGGTGGTGGACTCTGTCGAGGATACTGTCGCAATTGCAGTGGACAAATACAAGTTTCACATCAGTGAGGAGGAGAGTGCCAATAAATTCATCGAAGAAAAATTGCTTGAAATTGCTCGAGTGTTGGATTTATAAATGGAGGGCCGACTTGGGGAGCTAAGGAGTTTTTATCTGTGATATGGTGGATGAGGAAAAGGGTAGGCGTGAAGGAGCTCTAAAAAGTAAAAAGAAATCCAGAGCGCAAAGAGAATTAGATAAATTGGATTTTTTCCGTTAATTATGACTGGACAACTGCTGATAAACATGTGGTTGTGCAACTATTGGGATTATGAAGATAATCTGCCGGAATATCCAGGGCATGCACTCTATATCAAAGAGAGCTGTGATCAAAGTAGTAGTTAGTTCGGTTAAAGGAGAATTTCCTTTTTTCCCAAGAAAAAATGCTGGAGTTAATTGATGATAATATTATGAGATCTATTTGTCCTTGGTCTCACTTCCATTTTGTTATGTTTCCTTCGATAGGTGCATCTGGCAAAACTTTAATTGCTTGGAACGCATTGTACTGCCAAAAGTTGGATGAATTTGTGGGAAGATTTTCAACTTCTGTCCTTGTTTGAGATGCTCACCGAAATGCGGAGTCGCTACATCTGTCTATGGTCCTACCAATGCTAGTGTGGCACAGCCCTGGATCCTGGATCGAAAGTTTGACCAATCTCCTAAGGGATTTTGATCGTATCTAGATGGATTCCAGCACTGGGGCACACTAAAAATCATGGAACACACCATACTTGAGGAAAACTCAGGAAATCTTTATTAATTGAAATAAGCATGACTAACTACAATGAGGACTCAACTATATACAGTAGGATTGTTTCTTAGCAGTCAAGACATTCTAAAAATAAAATAAGAAACTATCTAATCCTAATCAAGCATGAAATAGAAATTAGGAAAAAAATTTGCTAATTTAGAAACTGTCTAATTAAGGGATAGGGTCTTTGATATTGGGCAGATCATTGATCATGTGGGACCAATCAAGGCCTGCGGGCCTGTGATCTGGTCCGGATTTTGGGTTGGCCTGCATCATAGTGATAAAGCAGATTTTTGAGTTGAGTTATCTCAGGTTGCAAGTATGTGGGATTGTCCTTGGGTGTTGGGAGGGGATTTTAGTGTGATTAGATTTCCTAATGAAAAGAGAGTAGGATGTGCTATTACTTCTGCTATGTGGAATTTTAGTGATTGGAGTAGATTTAATAATCTTGTTGATTTACCTTTAGGAGGAGCAGGTTTTACTTGGTCTAATATATGGGTGGATCCTATGATGTTTTAGATTGGATTGGTTTCTTTTGTCTTCAGATTGGCTGGATTTGTTTCCTGATTGTTCGCAACAAGCTTTGGCTCGGCCAACTTCAGATCATTGCCCATTGCTACTTGAAACAAAAATGGAAAATTGGGGCCCTCCTTCTTTCAGGTTTAAATTATTTTGGCTTTGTGAGAAGGGGTTCACAAAGCTTGTTCAAGATTGGTGGGTTG
This sequence comes from Camphora micrantha, assembly GCA_003546025.1. Classification (NCBI taxonomy): domain Eukaryota; kingdom Viridiplantae; phylum Streptophyta; class Magnoliopsida; order Laurales; family Lauraceae; genus Camphora; species Camphora micrantha. The sequence goes on along the minus strand of QPKB01000010.1, from coordinate 5,980,085 downwards.
ATAAAGAAGGTAGGGGATGAATGGGCTACCAATTAGCTCAAAAGCTAAAATTTCTATAAAAAAATTGCGTGATTGGAAGAACGAAGTTATTGGCAATTTGAGCGAGAGGAAGAACCAGACGCTTGAAGATATTAAAAAAATTGTTGTGAAAGCTGAAGTTGGAAGCCTAGTTGAGGAGGAATGTGATAGAAGAAAGTCTCTTTAAGAGCAATTTTGTAAGTTGATGTTACAAAAAGAAATTAAATGGAAGCAATGATCAAGAAATAAATGGTTGGAAGCAGGTGACTATAATACAAAATTTTTTCATGCCACCGCCAATGCCCGTTCTCGTGTGAATTGGATAAATTCTATTTTTGCAAGAGATAAATTATGGAAGAATAAGGAAGACAATGAGAGAAAAGTTGTTCTTTTCTTCCAGCAATTATATAAAGGAGATAATCATCGTAGACCCAGAATGGATGGGATTCCTTTTCTGCTAGGTTTCAAGTGCTTCAGTTTCTTATCTTGAACTCGCCTCACTAAAGAAGAGAGATTAGAGAAGCTGTTTTTGGGCTTGGTAGGGATCGTGACCCAGGTCCTGATCGGTTTCCTATTGCCTTCTTTCAAATCTTTTGGAATCTGACTGAAGCTGATCTTCGAGTTTTTTTTCAACGAATTTCACGATAATGGAGTAATAGTGGGAAATTGGGTGCTTCCTTCGTTGCTTTGATTCCTAAAAAAGATGTTGCTGCTTCCATTAAGGATTTTAGGCACATAAGCTTGATTGGTAGCCTTTATTAGATATTAGCTAAAGTTCTAGATAATCAGCTTAGGAAAGTGCTTACTGAGATTATTTCTGAAATTCAATGTGCTTTTGTCGACGGCTGTCAAATCCTAGACAGTGTGGTTATTGCACACGAGTGCATTGGTTCAAGGAATCGTCAGAAGTGTCTTGGTTTGGTTTGCAAGCTAGATTTTGAAAAAGCTTATGATATGGTGGATTGGAGTTTCCTTCAATATATGCTTGAAAGAGTGCGGTTTGGGAGCAAACGGAGAAGAAGGTGGATTCAAAGTTGTGTTCATTTTTCAATCTTGATTAATGGTTCTCCAAAAGGCTACTTTCAAAGTTCTAGAGGTCTACAGTAAGGAGATCCTTTAACTCCTACGCTTTTTTTCATAGTGGCGTAAGCTCTTCACGCTTTAATGGCGGAAGCTAAACAAGAATGGTTGATTACTGGGTTTCCTATTGATAATGTTGATTATGAGGTTAATCATCTACAATTTGCAGATGATACAATTGTTTTTTTGTCAAGCCTCGGTGGACCAGGTGGATAATCTAAAATACATTTTCAGGTGGCTTGAATGGTTAGTGGGGTTGAAGGTTAATTATGGTAAATGCGAGTTCATCGGTATTAGATTGGAAGATACTCATTTTGCTTCGTTTGTTAATGTTTTTGGCTACAGAGTTGGAAAGCTCCCTTGTAATTTTTTGGGTCTTCTTTTTTGTTTGGGTCTACCAAAGCATCAATTATGGGATCCTGTTGTGGAGCGTAAAGATAAAAAATTAAATTCATGGAAGGAAAGGTATTTGTCCATGGGAGGTCTCATTACACTTAAAAAATCAGTTCTTAAATCAGTTCTTCCAGCTATTCTTATTTACTATTGTTCTGAAGCAGCCTGGATCCGTCAGCGGTGGTGAAACGGGTGTAGACAAGCCCTATGAGAGAGTTTGCCGAATCCTAGACGGATTCAAGAGAGAACCAACTCCGCATATGAGAATAAGCCCAATTCCTCTTGGGAACTCAATAACAATCTTCCATTGAAGATAAAGAGAAAACCAAAACAACTAACCAATCTTTATTATTGAATAAGCTTGAACTACTCTCCTAATAGAGGGATTACATATATATATATATATATATATAGGAAGAGTTGGACATCCCCTTTTCTAATAGGACTTTGCTTTCCTAAACAATAAAGGAAATAACTTGCTTAACAATCCAAATAAAATAAATATCCTAAATAAATAACAACTCTCTAAATAAGACTTTTTAACTAATTAAAACTCTAACTAAATGGATGTCATATTGGGCTGGGCCCAATTAGTTGGCAGACCATGGGTCTGGCCTGCATCATGTTCACGTTTCAGATGCTCTAAGAGTGTGTTGCCTTGGATCGAGAAGATTAAGAGGGATTTTCTTTGGAATGATTCCACTGCTAAGAGAATATATCATTTGGTGAGGTGGGAGATGGTGTGTAAACCGGGCATCCGGTCTATTTATAAGGATAATAAAGCTTTACTTGGGAAGTGGCTTTGGAGATTAGGACAATTTGGTCTATGTTTATGGCAACAGATTCTTCTCCATGAATATAAAGTGGGAAATGATGGTTGGTATGTGTTGAGCAGGTTTTCTAAGGCTTCAGGTTTATGGAAGTCTATTTTATATATTAAGTACGAGTTTGATAAGTTTGATTTTGGCATGATGAATGGTGTAGGTAGGATGTTCTTATCAACAAATTTCCTAACCTTTATTTGCTTGACAGGAGAAAGAATGCTCATGTTGTTGAAGATTTTCCATCTATGGGTGGTGTTATTGTTTGGGACTTACGCTTTCGCAGAAATTTGACTAAGAGAGAGACTTCAAACCTTACTAGTTTGTTTGGCATTCTTGATAATGTTTGTGTCAGGTGGTAGACATTGTTAAGTAGTTAGTTTGCCGCACCTTTAGCGCCTAGGTATTTTAGGTGTATTGGCTAGCAACTTGAGATGGTATTAGAGCCAACATGCCTCGGGTTCGAATCTACACAAGGCAAAAAAGGCCTCATGCCACGTTTTGTGTGTGGGTGCATGTGCGCAGGGCAAAAAGGCCCCCTGCCATGTTTTGTGTGGGCATGTACTTCGAGTCTGGGCAGTGTTCCGCTCGAGAGGAGGTGTTAAGTAGTTAGTTTGCCGCACCTTTAATGCCTAGGAATTTTGGGTGTATTGGTTAGTAACTTGAGAGACATGATGCTAGAGTTTGGAAGGCAGATGTCAAAGGTAAATTCTCAGTAAAGTCTTTTTTAAATTATAATATCCTGTTTGATTCTTATAACAAGATGGGAGATTGGCAGAGGTTTTGGGATCATTCTATTCCGCCTAGAATCTTGGCCTTTTGTTGGATTGCTAGATGGCATAAAATTCTAACCATTGCTAGAATCTTGGCTTATTGTTAATGGTTGTCCCATGTGTCTAAAGGCTGAGGAAAAGGTTAATCATTTGATGAAACATTGTATGTTTGCTCATAGAGTTTGGATATCTTTTCTGAATATGTTTGAGATGCAATGGGTTATGCTAGAGTCTGTTAATGATCTCTTTTGTCAATGGCATTTGGGGAGTGAGTTTGTGCGTGGAAAAATTCTGTTGAGATCAGTTTTGTATGCTGCTCTATGGAAGACTTGGTTGGAAAGAAATAGTAGAATCTTTCGAAATAGAAGTAAGCGGAGGAAGTTGTAGATTTTATTAGGTGGTCTATTTCAGAATGGGCAAGTAGAAGAAAGGGATTTGTTGGGGTCTCTCTGGAAGATAAATATAGATCTTGGTCAGCGGTTGTTTAGGGGTGTTGGCATGCTAAACGCGTGCTTCAAGTTGTTTGGGAGTCTCCACCAATGGGAGTTCTTATACTAAGTTTTGATGGAAGTTTTGTTAGGTCTAATTGAGGAGGTATTGGAGGTGTTATTAGAGATTGCAATAATGTTGTGTTGAGTTATTCAGGACCTGTCATTTCTTCGAATGCTAATGAGTGAGGTTTTTGCTCTTCATTGGATGTGAAGATTGGGTAGTTCCAAAGCTATTATTGAAGGCGATTCTTTTTTTGCAATTCAATGGGGGTTCTAGGAAGCCTTCTTTTCTTTGGAGTTTAGTGGATTGGGTGGAGGAAATTCAAGATATTTCGAGATAGTTGGGTGCTTCTTTTAATCATGTTGTAAGAGAGGCTAATGCTATGGTGGATGCTCTATCTGGCTAAGGAGGGATTTTTTCGCTCCTCATTTTCTTTTGATGTTTAATTGCTTTGAATTTTCGTAGCTGCTTTGTTGTTTAGTGTTTGTTCTTTCGTTTTTTCTTTGTGCTGTTCTTGGCTTTGCCTTTTTCTGACGAAATAAATTTTGCCATTATAAAAATAAAAATAAAAATATCAACATACACTATGTGGTACCTCCTCTTGAATATGAGCAATTCACTTGTCCATAATGATTGTAAAGAAATAAAGGCTTAAACCTGACCTCTAATAAAAACCTTTGGTCATTGGAATACTCACTTGTCTCTCTACATGTAGTTCTTACACTTGTTACTGCTCCTTCATACATGTCAGTAATGATTTCAATATAGCTTTTTTTGGACACTCTTTTTATCTAAAACCTACCAAGTTAAATATGTAGGTACCTTTTTATAAGCTTTCTTTAGATTGAGAAGATTTTATGAAGACTTTTACTTTTTTCTCTTATTTTTCCATTAATTGTCTAAATGAGAAGATAACTAACATAGTTGACCTTCCTAACATGAAATAAAGCTGATTTTCAAATGTCTTGATATTTTGTCTAAGTCTTTGCTCCATCACTCTCTCCCTTAGTTTCATGGTGACTCATAAGTTTAATCTCTGATTGGTGCATTGTTTTACATCCCCTTTGTTCTTATATATATGTACTACAAACCAAGGATGAAAATAGCGGTAGCGGTGGGTGTAGCGGTCTGACGCCAAAACGCTACGTAGCGTAGCGGTGCGATTTGGAAAAATCGTAAAAAAATATGAAAAAATTATAGAAAATCTAGAATATTGAAAAATGAGAGAAATTTTTTTTTTTTTTTTTTGCAAAAGTAACTAAGGTAAGGGGGCATAGTAGTCCCCTCACTGTATGAGGTCCTGTATCGCTGTATAAATAGAAAATAATAGTATGATCATTTTTTTCATGTGTTCATGTTGCTTAGTTATGCTAACTTAGAAACTAATGAAAGGCTTATAAAAGAAAAAACTATGTCATGAAGTCAAGACTTAAGAGTACCTAGAGAAAAAAATACATCTACCAAAGGGGGTGTTTAATAGGATGTATTTAGAGAAGAATCATTGAGAAGAACTCTCTGTATCGACTGTAATTCGGCGAGATCATGTGCTTTTTAGTGTTCTTTTAAACATAAAAGGGTAGAAGAGTTGTGTAGAAATGTTATTTGGAGAAAAGAAGAAAAGAAATACGTTTTATTATGCATTTTAAACAAATTTGGGAAGTAAGAAAAATTCTCACCCCGTAGCGGTCCCGTAGCGGTTGTAGCGTCTTGTAGCGGCCCCGTAGCAGCTGTAGTGTCCGCTACGGGTGCAACGGTCAATAAATTGGCCGTAGCGTGGCGGTGGCGGCCGATATAGCGTAGCGGTCGCTATTTTCATCCATGCTACAGACTATGATGCACGGATACTTCAAAATGGGCAACGTATTGTGTCGTATCATATCCAATACTTCCCTTTTTTTGTGTAAAATCTGTGTCCTTGCCATGCCCATTGCGTATCCCTTACGTGTCCATGCTGTATCTGGGCATCACTTACTACTAACTTCGTTTCCACTCATATGACATTTTCTTTGTCTTTAATGTCTTATTGAAGTCCTAGTTAATCAAATCCATCCATTTTCTCCCAAGTATTTCCAAGTCTATATTGGAATGCCATATGGCACCTGGAGTCTTTTTTTTTATCTTCGTTCTTGGTCAATTCTTTCTTTACTTCTGTCACTCTAATTCTACGGTAAAAGATATGTCTTACTAACAGAAGTATCCTCTCATTCTTGAGCCTCCTATAGGATCTTCAAATTTGGTTAAAATTTCTCTCCACATTTCTTTAATATCATTATCCTTCACCAAAACCTTTTGTTCATCACTCTTTATACATGTGACGTGATCTAAGTCCCTACTTTTCCTTTTCCTCTTCCTCATTCTTGCAAGCTTGAAAATATCTCTCTCCTCCTATTGTTCCCCACCTATTATATGGGTAATCATATGCTTTGGATTTGAGGGTCTATGAAGAAGGAAAAAACAAAATGCTGGACAAAACCTATTTGTTCAGTTGGACGCTCCAATTACATGCCTCTTGTTTATTTATCTCTAAAATTTCCCTTAAATCCTATAAATACTCAAGAGGTTTCGTTAAGATTACTAGCTCTTAAAAAGTTGAAAACTGACAAAAAGGAGGTACAAAATTACTAGTATTAGCGATCTATTCCTGCCCAAACACTTTACACCCACATCGACACACGCACAAATATGATGTTTTGACAAGGGTTATTTTCTGATACATTTATGAATCATGATAGTACAGCATCCTGTGTGGTTGCATGTGCATGCGAGCTTTAAAACTGCATTCTGTTCCTTTTCATAAAGAATGGGACAATTGCGATTGATTTTCTGGAATAGTAGCATGGAACACTCGTGTAGTGGCATCTTGCCTCATTCCATAGTTGTTGACTTTCTTAGAATGGCTGATATTCTTATGATATTCTCTAAAGATTTCACCTAATGTCTTAAGATTTCAAAAGATTTTGATTAGATTCTACCATGCTTCTGAACAACCAAAGCAGCTAATCCTTCTGTGGTTTCAAGCAGGTGGAAGTGGCGTTATCACAGGTAGAAATGAAGAACAAGGAAGCAGCATACCAAGCATGGCTTGGTTACTACAATTCCAATAAAAAGGTTGGACGGGATAAGGCCAGGCTTGTGCAACTGGCAAACGAGTTCAGCAGAAGCATGGGGCTCGACCAACCTCCGGCCATACCGAGACTCATCCTTGGCAAGATGGGCCTAAAAAATGTCCCAGGTTTGCGAGCTAAGTAGTGTCGGCAAAATCTTAATCAAACTCTAGACTAAATGACTTGTCTTTGCCAAGGGGGTAAAATTTTGCACAATTGGCCACCCCAAAATAATAGGCTGCACCTTTTCTTTTCCTTTTGGATGTTGACAAGTTAAAGGTTAGATGCTCAGTTTCATGTAAAGAGCAGAGTAGAAGCCAGATTCACAGGCCAAAGAAGTAAATGTGTGTTGTGTAAGAAAATGGGTCTTGACGCTGTGATTGAATGCGTAAATATTATGATTTATTCTTACCATGTATACGGGTGAAGCAATGTAATTGTAGTTTCCTAGTGCTATTCATTTTGAAATAGAGCTATGGACATTGCATTTTGCACTTGGAAGGATATAAAGAAGGGTGCTGGTCATGACTTGTGTACCTGAAAATGGCAGCTCATAAGATTGGTATATTGTTTTTGGGCCAGTTTCAGAAATATATCATGAGGATTTACCAGGCAACATGTGGCCCCCTGGGTCACACAGTAGTGACATTTGAAAATATCTGCAGTAATACTTGGATATTTGCCCAGGGTATTTCTTTAAGATATTTTCATGTTTTCCAAATATTGCAAACATTGAAAATATCACAAAAATGGTAATAATATTAAAAAGTGGAAAGAGATTTTACACATTGAAGCTGTACTTTTTGGAGAAAAACAGGCCAAATCTCTCCTCCTTAACCCATTCACCCACATTGTCTGTTTGAGTCGTTATTCGCAATCTTCGGAATCTCAACTTATTGGTCTGTTACCCACTAAATGAATATCCTGCACATCTTATTTATACTTGAATGGGACTTGCAAAAAACAATCCATTTAGCCAACCCATCCTTTGTCTTCTTATACATGAGAGCTATTACATTCAATCCATCCACCTTTCTATAGAACCTGCTAGTTTGCTAATGGGTGGATAAATTAGTTGGATCTAATGGTATCATGTGGGTCCACTCTCATTTTAGTGAGTCCACTATCATTTCACTATGTATATGATTACACAATGATATATTTTATTTAGGTTGACCCCACTTTATGATTTGATTTGGACCTAATGGACATTTTGGTAATTCAAGAATTATTTCTCATGTTCTTATATCATTGAGTCCGGATCTGGTGAGGCACGGTGACCGTGGGTCGAACCCCTGAGAGGAATCTATGATTAAGTTCCTAGACCATTAAGATGCACCTTTTTGGAGAAAAAAAGCTAACTATTCTCTCTAGGCCACATGATTGAAGAAAGTTACTATTCATCATCTTGACTCACATTTGGCAACCAAATTTATGGGGAAAAGATTTTAACTTTCCATAGGGTCATGGAAAATCCATATTTGGCATTTGTAAATCCCGGAAGATTTGGACCAATGAAAATGCTTTTTTTTTTTTTAGGATTTTCTAGTTAAATCCCTTGCAAATTTACACAGAGAAACCCATTTTGCTCGGCCATATGCATTGATATGCGTTTATATCGATGTAAGATCTTTAGCTATACAAATCTTCGGTAAGGAATCCCATGGAGCACATGTCACTTATGATCAAACATGCCCTAAATGTCTAGGACCCACTAAATGAGTATCCTGGACATGTTAGCTTTACTTAAATGGGGTTCAAAATACGTAGAAATTTATAAATTTACTCTAGTTGTAGTTCATGTTTAAGTTTATTGCACTTTTACTCTTTTTATTTTTATAATTTTTATATTTATTAATTTTAAGAAGAGTCATCCTAGAAAACGCCCAGGTGTTTTGAAAAGAAAAAATGCCCCTTGCGCTTAATGAATGAGATAAGAAGTATGTTGATGATGTGTACCTGCATTGAAAAAAAAAAAAAAAAAAAAACATGTAGAGTTCCTATGTTCTTTCTCTTTAAAAAGCCACCAAAGATAGCAATGCATGAAGGATTATCTAGAGTTTCCTTTCTTTTCAAAAAAAATTGTTGGTTTGAGGTTTTCCATCTTGAAACAAGATTCCAAAGGCAAATGGCAATTAATACTTCTACTTTTTATCTTTCAAAATGGGTGCCTCATATTTTGGTGATGGAATCCAATGGATATATATATATATATATATATTTTTTTTTTGGTAAAATAGAAAATATCATTATAGTCGAAAACTAACAACAACTAGGACACCAAACCAAAACAAAGAAATTAAGACGCAATTCTCCCAATCCCAAAAACATAGAATAAGAGTTTTTAGCTAAGTCATGAGTAATAGAGTTCACCTTCCTAGGAATAAAAGAAAATTCAATAAGACTCAAAGTCAGACAAAAAAGACTATGTCATGCAAAATTTGGTCCAGAGACCAATCAAAAGATCCATTAAAAGCTGGCACCACTTCTAGAACATCAGATAAAATATGGATTTTGCAGAAGTCACAGGCCCTAACTTCGATTAGGGTTGCAAGGATTGCCATGCCTCAATTTCTTCAGATGAAGTGACCTTGGGGTCATCCACTAAACCTACACCAATCAAAAAACCATTAAACCAATGAAGCAAAACCATATACAAAAGTTATCATCCGCGGCTCTAAATGCTGCATCCAAAAAAATTTAGACTATATCTTGAGAAAAATTCATATTAGATTTGATGAATGGGTCCTAAACGGGCCTCTTCATGTTTATCGTTGGAATTAACAATCAAACTTAAGGTAGTATTTATGGATGCGAGAGGTTTTATTTTTCTACCAAAAAAAATAAAATTATTTCTGCTTTTCCATAAAACCCACCAAAGAGCCAAGACCAAGGCTTCAGAAGAGAGACTACCCAGCTGATTTGTCGAATCACACAAATTCAAGAAGGATCTCCACCAATCCATGATCTTAAAAGGTGGATAAGAGTTGGCTAGAAACCTGAAATTTGAACCAAACTAAGTGGCTTGGGCATGGTCACAATGAATGAAAGAGAGCATGGTCAACTGTCTCTTCGGCCTTCTCACAAATGAGGCATAGGTTGTTACTTGAAAGAGATGTGCTATGCATTAGTTTACTTAGCTGAATTGCCTAGTTCAGACATTTCCATCCAAGAAAACAAACTCTGTGAGGGAGGGGAATGCACCAAATAGTCTACCAACCATTACTTTCCTTGAGAATAGAATTATAGGCTTACTTGGTAGACAAAACACCATTTTTTTTTTTTGTGAAAGAGCAAATTTTGGAATCACCATTATTATGGTGGGAAATGTATATTTTTGTGATGCCTTCATTATCCACATTATTGTTGAAGATATTTCTTAAAAATTGTGTATTCCAATTATTATCATGACCTAAAAGGTCATATTTGGATTGAAAACATTCGACAAAGGCTTCTAAGACCACCTTCCCAACGGATTCAATTGCAACTCCAAACCGAAATACTTTCACCTTTACCAAAGGATCCACCCCACCTTATTATTAATAAAATTCACGGCTTACTCAAAACTTTTTAGAACCAAGAGTTACCATTCCTGAACTTACGGTCCTAAAGTGATTCGCTTGGACAATATTTCGCTTTAAGGGTTTTAGAACTCAGAAGTTTCTCATTAGTCATACATCTCCAACAAATTTAGGCTAGCAGAGCTAAATTATTTTTCTTTGTATCTCGGATGCCTAAAACCTCATCCTCATAGGCTTACAAATTTCACTCCATTTAATTGTATGTAATTCTTTTATTTCGAAGAGTTGCCCCAACAGAATTTTTGAAAAATCTTGTCTATCATTTCAGTATTTCCGGATTGGAGTAGAAGCACCACCATGTTTAGGCCAGAATGGTGGAAGCAGCTGACTTTATGAGAGTGCTTCTTTTGGCTTGAGAAAAAAGGTGGGATTGCCTAGACATTATTCTAAATTTATTTCTTGAAATAAGGGCTTGACAATTAGTATTCTTTTTTCTATCTTAATATGGGATTCTCTAAATATTTCTCATTATCATCCATTACTCCAACTCTTAGAATTTTGGTGAGTTCCATACAACTTAAGAGGCAGGTACCCCTAATAACATAAGTAGTAGATTTGTCTAACAAGCTGCACAAAATCTAGGTAGTAGTCCTCAAGGATATCCTTTATCTATTTAACATTGCTAATCTTCGCCTCATGGAAAAGAAAGTTGTCATCTATAAAGAATAAATGGGAGATAGTAGCCACTTTCACACCATGAGTTAGTCCTTTATCTCATGCTTTAATTAGCATATGAGAAAGGATTTTTACTCCCAAAATAAAGAGGTAAGGAGACAGGGGGTTCCTTTTTCTTAATCCTCTCTTATAGGAATTACATTTTCAAAAGGGGATCCATTTAGTAGAATTGTGGAGACCAAAGAGATACACTCCAAAACACTTTGAATGAAACCCCTACGGAAAGAGATACACTCCAAAACACTTTGAGGGAAATCCCTATGGAAACCGAAAGCCTCGAGAACAACTAGGAGAAAGTATAATTGCGAGAAAGTCCCACTCCATTCAATCATAAACTTTTGCTATATCGAGTTGAAGAGCTATATTTTTATTCTTTAATTTTTTCTTTTTCTTAAAAGGAGTGGATAACTTCATGAGAAACAATATAATTGTCTAATATGGACCTATCTTCCTCATAGGCATTTTGAAATGGTCCAATAATTTTATTTAACAGTCTTTTTAGTTTATTAGCCACCACTTTAGCAATTAATTTTATAAATGACATTGCACAAACTAATGGGTCTAAAAACATTTAGATTTTGAGGATTGCTTTTTTGGTAATATAGACTAAGAAGGTTTTATTAATTTTCCTTGGGGAATGTTTATGTTTGAAGAAATCTTGGACTAAAGCAATAATGTCAACGCTAATTGATCCCCACATATGTTGATAAAACTTCGCTGATAGCTATCAAGATTCGGAGATTTGAGTGGTCCAATTTGAAACACAAGATTCTTAATTTCAGTTTTAAAAGGTATAGAGATTAGATTTGTGTTTTCTTCCCTAATCACAATGAGAACATTCAAGTCTTTGATTTCACTCAAATTTCTAGGGACTACAGAAGACATAATTTTTAAAAAAATTCTCACAAAATACCTCACCTATGTCCTCTCTACTATCTAACCATTCCCCATCATTGTTTTTTTTATTTTATCAATTCTATTATTTTTCAAAAAATTAATGTCATTAATCATGATAAATCTTATAAAGGGATCATTTGAAACTGTAGAGGGGTGAAAATTGCCTGGACAGTTTGAGAATTTAAAAGGATTTGTAGAGAACATCATCTAAATTTTTTTATTCATTTTAGAGACTAAATCAAATGATGATGATATTTGTAAGTTAGTCAGAAAACCGAATTTTCTAAATAAAGATATTCTTTAGCTAGAGGCACAACTGGCCGGGGGTCTTGCCTTGTTATGGTAGAAGTCAATTGATTTGGTGGTTCTAGAGAAGAAGATAGATGGTTCATGCATTGTCCTGTTAAAAACTGCAATGAGGATTCTATTTCACATGCATACAAGGCCCTCTGTACCCTACTGAGAAGCACATATTTTGGGATAATTTGAGTACATTGGGATAATATATATATATATATATATATATATATATATATATATATAAAGGCCGTTGGATGATTGTAGACGATTTCAAGGAACATTTGGAAAAACATGAAAACTGGGGTGGCAAGAAGTTTAACCCACGAAAAGCCAAATTTACATTGGAATTCATGGGAAATATGCATATGATAGATCTTGGCTCAATTGGGCCAACTTTTTCTTGCGTCTAATAAAAGGAAAGGTTTCGCTCATGCTAAAAGAGAGTCCGGATAAAGTTATATATATATATTTTTTGAAACGATAACAGAAATTTTCATTAAAGAAGAAAGAAAATACAAAAAAAAAAAAAAAAAAGAGTTAAAAATAAAGAGAGTTACAAAAGGATTATACCCCATCCAACAAAATTTACATAATCACACTCTTTCAATAAAACACCCTCTTAACCCCGGATAAACCTATATTAGGAATTTGGAATAACAAAATCTTTTTCCCCAAAGCTACTTCTTCTGCAATTACAGCCAGGGGATCTGACCACGCCCCAATCCTATTCACTGGTCACCCAAAGACACCTAAACTTCCTTGTCTAATCAAGTTTCATAGTATGTTTTCAATTTTTCAGTTTTTTGAGGTAAAAGAAATCTACATTGCAACGGACCGCAAACTGCTATAAACATCGATATTGTATTGGTTTTTGGGGTCAACTGTGAACGCAACTGCTACTGCTATTTTCATCCATGCCAGGCATAGGTTTGGAGGATCTAGGCAGCGCCATGCCATGGGCCTGAGCACTCTGGCCCTTAAAGGCCCATGCCGGGCCTGGCCCGGCCCATTGTGCATCTCTTAAAAGTGGGGACCACCACTTCAAGAAGCCCTTTTTTTTAGAGAGGCAGCGTTCGGCCGCCATGGACCGTTGATGCATTCATTCATCCTAATTCCCAACGTGAGCTTCTTCTGTTTCTCGTAATCTCAAAACTCACTCCAGTTCCAAATGGCGGATTCCAACGAACCCCAAACAGGTGAAGAAGGTATGTAAACACGAAATCTCAATCTCTCTCTCTCTTCTTCTTCTTCTTCTTCTCAATCTCGATCTTTTATTTTTCTATCTTCTTTTCAGTCTGCAACTTCTTTCGAAAACCCTCCAACAAGAACAAGAACATTCGAAAACGGACCGTAGACACCACCGATGCCGACGCCGAAGCCGAAGCCGAAGAAGATCCCTCACAAAACCCAACCTCTTCCATCCACCACAAACGCAAAAAACCCCCCAAACCCACCACCAATCTCCACTTCTCCTCCACCACCACCTCATCCAAGAACCGACCTTCTCAATTCGAACCGAATCCCTCCGCCGGCGACGGCGACGACGACGACCAACCCCCCTCCGCCACCGCTGTCTTCCACTTCGAATCCTCCAGCCTGATCCAAGTCCACAACGACAGCCGCGCCACCGCCACACTCGAAACCGAGACCGATTTCAACAGAGACGCCCGCGCGATCCGCGAGCGGGTTCTCAAGCAGGCGGATGAGAGTCTGAAGGGGAAGGGGAAGGGGAGAGCCGATGAGAAGGTTTATAGAGGAATGAACGCGTATACGGATTATAAGGCTGGGTTTAGGAGGGAGCAGACCGTCGCCGGCGAGAAGGCGGGCGGAGCCCACGGGCCGCTCCGGGCTTCGGCGCATATCCGGTCATCAATGAGGTTCGACTACCAGCCGGATATCTGCAAGGACTACAAGGAGACTGGTTATTGTGGGTTTGGCGATTCGTGCAAGTTTATGCACGATCGAGGGGACTATAAGTCGGGCTGGCAGATGGAGAGGGAGTGGGATGAGGCGGAGAAGGTGAGGAAGAGGAATTTGGCTTTGGGGGGAGGTGAGGATGGGGATGGGGCGGCGGAGAGGGGAGGAGGAGGGGGTGGGAGGGATGCTGATGACGATGATGACGAGGATTCGTTGCCATTTGCGTGTTTTATATGTCGGCAGCCGTTCCAGGATCCCGTGGTCACCAAATGCAAGCATTACTTCTGCGAGCATTGCGCTTTAAAGGTAAGCTTCTCCCCCTTGTTCTTCTAATGATTGATTTTTAGCATTATGAGAATGTTGTATTACTGAAAATTAGTTCAATTGCTATCATTTGTCTTTGTTTTGTACAACTAAGCAATGTTGATATACCCCTGTATGATTGATTATGCTCTTCCTCTTTCCACCTCTAAATAATTGTTTTAATGATGATTTTATTTATCCAGTTGGTGACTGAAAATAGAACAAATAAAACTATCATGTGGCTGGCTATTTCCAATAGCAGAGGATCTCTAATGTTTTGGAATGCCAAATGTGGTCTAACTTGTCATAGAGCTCAATATCTATATCAATGGAAACGTGCTTCTTTCAATTATTATCAGGAATAAGTGCAGGAAAGAGGAGTACGTATCATGTATTAAATCTTCTTTTTTTTCTTTATTATCCTTTCATGATCATATATGGCAAACCCTTAGATTGTGATGGATGGGGCTGCGGTGATATTATGAGTAGCTTATCTTATATAATATGTAATACTACTACTACTAGATTGTACTCATATAAGTTGTGGAAATTATTATAAAGAGTGTGCAAAATCTGTGCAATCTGAAGAGTCGATTAACAACCACTGCTGGCAGCCGGGTTCTCAAGATTTATTTGTTGTGGTTTGATGGATCATTTTGGCCTTGTTGGATGGAGGGTGTGGGAGGTGGAGCTTTCCAAAGTTAAACCTTATAGATGATTCTTTAGTTTGGCAGTATAATGGTTTTTATGGAAAGAGAGAAAAAGAGGAGGGTATTTGAGGATAAAGAGATGAAAGAAGAGGAGGCTGTGCAATTGAGCAAGGCAAGAACAAATAGTACTTTGGGCATTGGCAGGAAAGGAATTTTAGGATTTCACTAGATTGGACCATATGAGAAGTTGGGATGCTGTCACGTCGAGTAAGGGAAGGGAAAACGGAAGTTCACAGTTCGATGGTATCTACCTAATTTTGGATGGGACAAATTGAATGTGCCATGGTATAGCTAAAGGAAGACCTAGGTGTTTCAAAATTGGTAGGATTTTACAAGATGAAAGAGGAGAAATTCTTTGTTTTGTTCGAGGCCAGTAAGGAATCATTAAACTCTATACACAGTCTTGGCAATAAGGGATGCATTAAATTCCAAACTAGTAGCATTTGGAAATTATATGACCAAAAATGGTGATCGTGAAGGGAAGTTTTCAGCACCTACCTACTTCCACAGAAACCCTGCCTTTCCCAGGTGCTTTAACTTCTAGATTTAGGTCAAAAGGCTTCTTGCAAGGGAAGGAGACCGCATGGAGCAGTGAGCAACAGTAGATCAAGTTACCTCCACACCAAGGTGCTAGGCTCTGCCAAGCAAGATTCTAGGTCTGAGGGCGGGATGCTTCACTCTCTTAGTCTCCAATATTCCAGATTTCCAGTTGATATTTCTAACTCAAGGCTCATTACAAGGCTTAGCTGAGTAGGAAGAACCAGAAATTCTTGCATACTGAACGATAGAGCTATTGGTAGGAAAATAGAGTTTGCCTTCATTCAATTTGGTGATCAAGGAGATGCTGATAGAGCTTTAGACCTGGTGAGAGGCATATCATGTGGAGACAGGAGGATTGAAGCTCAAACTGCTAGGTATGGGTCGGAGAAGATGAAGAGGAGAGACATAAAATCTCAATATCCTAGCAACTCTGCTTCGGTATGGAGGCCCCGAGATCACACTACTGTTTAAGGTGGAGTAGAAGGCTGGATTATCAATAGTGGGGGAGAGGTGTTGAAGGTGGCTCCCTGGGTGGCAAAAGAGGAGAAGAAAACTCTTCGATGTAGCATTGTGGGCTTCCTGAAGTCTGAAAGGGATGAGGTTGGTCAGAGGAAAGCCTGATTGGGCAGAGGATGAGGTTTGTCTGTGATCTGGATTCAGTTACTTTTTGAGGAGGTCGAGGATGTTCTGGCTTGTGTATAGGGACCCAACAATATCTCTGCTTGTAGCTATGGGGAGGTGGATGGAGAATAGAGGGTGTCTTCCACATCATTATTGGGTATGCTTGATAGATTGCCCCTGCATGCCTAGAGGGAGGGAATATTCCATTTGTTTGGAGATTGTATAGGCTCAACAATTGTAGTAGATCAAGAAACCATCTCCAGAGATAATCTCGAGTTCAATAAAATCAAGGTGTTGCTAGGAGAAATCAATATTGTACTGGCTAAGATCCAAATCTGCATTGAGGATTTATTGATGCTCGTTGAAGTTGAAGCAGAAACAGTGGACTTTGCAGCCGAAATCCTGTCAGTTTTTAGATTAGGGACCATTGAGCAAGGTTAGAGAAGGACTAAGAGTTTTTGTATTGAGAGGGAGGTTGGGGATGATGCTGTAAGCAGCCCATTTTCAAATTTCAAATTCAAACCTTTCGCTTGCAAGAGCATTTAGGAGCATCAGTAGGTGATGAATTATGAGAGACTCGTTTGTGATGGTTTAGACATGTTTAACGCAGGCCAACAATGGTGCCACTCAAGGAAACAGGGTAGGCCGAAGAGGACATGGATGGAAGTAGTAAGGATAGATATTATAACATACAAGAATAGATCTTAGGCACTTTCCTTACCACAGTGAAGTTTAAACACAATTTTCTTAACAATAAAAGTTAACAACCTTTAAGATTGAAGGTTGTACACATAACCCACAACAGCTTGTCCATTTCGGTCAATTTCGGCCAATATCCATGTTTTTGGTTGAAATTGACTGAAAGTCAAACTAAAAAGTTATACTATGCATTTCATTTTGGCTTCATGGCTGAAACAAAATTTTTGGCCATTTCGTCTGAAATGAAGTGATATTGATAACTATGGATCTGATACCATGCAAGGCCTTTTGTTCTTTTTTTTTTTTTTTTTTTTTTTTTGCTTTTTTTTTTTTGGTAACAAGACTGGAGCCCACAACCTTGTGCAATAGTGAGCACCTTCTTCCATGCCATGGGCTGTTGTCATACACCATGCAAGCTTTGTTAGAAATTGTAAATTAGACATCCTTTATTTTTTTATTTGGTTTTATTTTTTGAATGGTTACTAATTTTATATCCTTCATTAAGAACTTACATGGGTTTATACTTTATGAAGACCATGATCAACGAGATGTGATAAAAGAAACCAACATAAACAAGATCCTCAATGTCCAACATAACATCCAACCTAATCTAATTTTAAGCTTACCATTGGTAATGTTTATATAGCCTAACATAATTATGAAGACTAACTTAACATCCCCTTATTTGGATTACCAAAAAAAAAAAAGTCCCCTATTTTACCATCCAAATCCTATTGGTCAAGTGTTTGTTTCATTCTTCCATGCACATATTTTGGAATAGAATCTCACAGTTGTAGTATTAAGGTGGGTATTGTTTTCTATCCATTTACTTTTCATTAATCTATTTAGCTTGTTTTAAGTTCCATATTATCATGTTGTTTATGTGGAGTAGATTTTTTTTGTTGTTGTTATCCTTTTCTTTCTTTAGCCTTTCATGGATCAACTTTATGAGATCTTACCTTTCTCTCTGGTTCCACAGCATCATTCGAGGAACAAGAAGTGCTATGTTTGCAACAAGCCAACCCTTGGAATCTTCAACACAGCTCACGAGATCAAGAAAAAGATGGCAGAGGAAAAATAGATGAGAATCTCTTTACTTTCATCTGCATTTTGTACAACTTTTTCAAAATACTGCTTAGTAACATCACAAGAACCATTGTGTTAAAGAAATTCTGTGGTTTACATCACTTGGAATTGTTAGAGTAAATGACATACTGCAAGACATGCATAAACCAGAATTTATGCGAACCACAGTTTATGTAAACCACAATTACTAAAGTTTGTGGCTGTTTTCTTTGACCTGAGTGCAGAAAGTAAGAACTTGAGGGCTTATAGTAATACTCCACCAGTAGTTTGGCTTTTGGACCAGGAGTATTTTGTCAGTATACTAGTCATCCTAACTGCTTTATGCTATTTTTCGTTTTATATCTCAAGTAGCTAACTAGTACACCCAAAATGCCTAGGTGTTAAAGGTGCAGTAAACTAACTACTTAACAACCCCCTTGGGTAGGAAACTGTCCGGATTCGAAGCACACACCCGCACAAGACGTGGCATGGGGCCTTTTTTGCCCCTGTGTGGATTTTAACCCGGGACATGTTGGCTCTGATACAACTCAAGTTGCTAACCAATACACCCAGTATGCCCAGGTGTTAAAGGTGTGGCAAACTATCTACTTAACATTATATGGTCTCTATTATGGATTTTGGTATTCATTATCAAAGGTTTCCTATTGTGCTAAAGGATATAGCAATGTTGATTGGAATACGTTTTCGGTATGCTCGAAAACCGACAATGGCTATGAATTTACAGTTGGTGGTGAAGCAATTTCTTGGAAATCTAAGAAACAAACCATTATAATGAAATATGTTGTGAGCACAATTGAAGAGGCAGATTGGTTAAAAAACCTTGTGACTTTCCCATTTGTGAAAGACCCATCTCGGTATTGTTGCATCAGTAGTGTGCAAAATGATTATATTAATGGAAATTCACGACAAATACATTGTGATCACAATTCACAGCACTGACGGATAATTACTCCCATTAAAATTATTAAAATTGCTTTCATCAGATCTGGTGGCAAAATTGCAGACGACGAATGCATTAGTAAGAAAAAGATATGGGAAACATTGCAAAGCATGGAACTAATATTCTACTAGGATTTGATGTAGAGTTTTGTGCTCTTAATGAGTTCTGCAGCTCTCATAAGCAGGATTGCAAATTTTTTTTTTTTTTTTTTTGGGGGTGGGTTTGGCGGTGGCAATGGTAACTGATTTAATTAAGCGAAGATCAACAATATGAGCATGCTTATCGGCTGCTGCGCTATTATGAAAATTGCAGCACTACAGTCCAAAACCTAGTATGTAGAGCCAAACAATTTTTATTTAAAGTGTTGTTTTTCTTATTTCTTCCCCTCAATCATCCTTTCCTAAAGTTGTCTCTATCCTCATATAATTCCAAATCACTAAAAAAAAAAAAAAACATACGCAGAAGATTGGTACAGGATTTAAATTCTTTTGACCACTTAAGAAATTTGCATTGCTACGCTCCTACATAGCGTTTTGCCCACTTGCTGCTGTCCCTGTTACAATCACTATTTTGATCCTTGAGTATGAGAGAAGTCTATACGGTCCAGCTGGCAATTCAAATTTATGAGGGAGAAGACAAATGAAATAAAAAGCCTTGACAATAGAATGTAGACCTTCCTTTTAATTTACTAATCAAATTTTGACGATGAACTCCTTTCTTTGCTAGACGGTTCTCCACCCCATCAGTGCTTCTCTTAACATGAAAGAAAGTGGCCTCCAAAGCACTTCCTATATCAATCACCTCTTCCACAACATCAACCAATGCCCAAGGAACCTTCCACGATCTCAATGCCCATTGAATGGAACAAATAGAATCTGCTTCCACTAGAATGTTATGGAGGTTTAGCTGCCTAGCTTCGTGAAGACCGATTCGCATAGCTTCATTTCCGCCATATTGACAGAGTAAATGCCCACTGGACTTGAAAAGGATAGGATTTTCACTCCTTCACCGCCCCTAATAATGCCTCCCCATCCCTGCGGTTTCCATTAGTGCTACCGTTGAAATTTAGCTTAGAAGCATAGAGGAGGAAGCCACCCTCCAGAGAGGCAATGAAGCTTGTGAGAAGAATAAAATACAACCCCCTGCCAACTTCTCAAAATGGAAGCTTTAAGGAAAATCACAAAACAAAGAGACAATTGAAACCCATGAGGTCACCAAAAAATTGTATCTTCTCTTTCAACAAATCCGTAGATGAAGATGTCCCTTCAAACCATTGCATATTTCTCTCTTGCCTTAACAACCAAATGATTGCCTTGAATGACATCTCATACATAACTTTGCCCCTAACAGACACCACCACCAAACTCCAAACTTCAATTAATTGACACAGCTAGTCTGGAGTAGCCAGCTACGGCCAAACCAACCCAATATCAATGTCCATAAGCTTTGAGCCACATTACAATGACACAACTTGAGTAGGATGTGCAGAAGAAGCGTCCGCGTCCACATAATAGCTCTAGAATTTTTGGAGTTATCTAAGTAGAAGATACAAACAAACTATAACTGATTTAATGAGCCATTCACAGTTTTACAGTCTTACCCATGTAGGATTAACAGAGTGGACCATGTGGAGCCCATGGACAGATCTGTCCAGAGTGGTTTGCACGGCCATGTTTAGGAATGAAGCTTTATATTTCCTGATTTCTTTCTAAAAACTTGTTGATATCCTTAAATTAAGATTTTATTGGCTGCTAATTAATGATTAGGAATAGAAGGCAATGACTTTGATTGCTTGTAATAAAGCTTTGGAGCCTTTATTTTAGTCTGTAGCAGTCAACTGTGTAGTAGGAAGTTTGACAGTTGGAAGTTTTGACTTTTCTTCTCCTATGTTGTTTAATTGATTCCAATAGCACCTAATTAGCAGCTATAAGAGTCTAAATAACGATGGTTGATTTGTATTGAATTTCTTAGATTTCTCGAGTCTAGATAAGGTGCATCAGTATACTAGTATGAACAGTTGATAGTCTTCACTCTTCTGAATAACAGCGTGGTTTTTCTTTGTTTATTCTTCCACTTTTTCGGCTCTGTGTATGGTCTCTCATCATTGGTATTGGTCCTGAGTTTTTGCGTGTTTGTGATTGAAAACCAAACTAGTAGGGTGGATTGATCCCTACCCATTCTTTGGCTAAATCCTCTTAAACAGTTTAACAGTCACTTTACACTGTTATCCTGCAGTCTTCGACTTTATACACTGCCGTGGGGTCGCTTTTGAGTACAGTCATTCAGATGGCCCACCAATGGGTCCCACAACAGCACGCTTACAGAAAGTTCAGGACATCACTGCAGGGTTGGATATCCCTTTGTTGTTTAAAATCTTTTATTGATAGCAAGTTTGAATGCATATATGAGTCCTATTAGTTAGGAAATTACCTATTGTAGAGATTTGGATCTGTTGTTTGAAAGAAATTGGGGTTTCTCTCCATGTTTTAAGCATTCCAGAAGGGTCGACAGTGGCTAGGTAAGCTACAGTTGGCAGCCATATTGCAATAACAAGAAGTATTGTTTAAGGGTCTGTTTGGTTGCACAAGAAATTGCAAGATTCTTTTATTTTGGAGAAAGTATTCTTACATTCTCCATTGCAGCTGTTTGGATAACTATACAAAATTAAATAATATATTCTTTTCTATCAAAATAACTAAAGATTTATTCCTATTCCTTATTCCTGTAGGAGAAAATCTATGAGAAGATTTTCCTTCATTTCATGGGGCGTTGCTCACGGAAATGATACCCAGTCCTAAAAAAAACATGACAGTCAGACTCCAGCTTTCTTGTTTTTGAACCTATCTTCCTTCTCTTTGCCTACCCTATCTCTCCTTTTCCCTTTTTTTTTCCTGTTCTTGGATACCCACTCCCATGGAAGCAAAGTAACATCCTATCTTTCTAGATACCCACTCCCAAAGGAGAACCCTAAACCTGTTCTGGTCCTAGCTTCTCTCCCCCTCCTTCATCTCTTCTTGCCATATTCTATCTCAACCTCGTCTCTCCCGCCCTCCCTCTTCTATTATATTTTGCTTTCCCAATTACTAATCCAAAAGCACACAGTTGTCATTATCTAAGATGTCGAAGTTTCTGTGAGAAGCAATACCCATTATCCAACCAACATTGTTCTAACCATCTGGTTCCATCCTCTTTTATATTCCATCACTTATCTTGCTGCCCTTCTTAACTTTCTATCTGTATTGTCTTGATTACTTGGCTTCTTTGCAAGTTCTTCATTATCTGCTGTCTCTCCTCTATTGTAAGTCATTGTTAGGCCATGGGGAAGAAGGGAACATCTTGATATCTTCAAAGTCAACATCATCCCCATACTCTTCCTTACTGTCATAATCACTAGGCTGTCTATTTACATTCTTTTTCATTTTTTTATTTTGTAGTTATAGAGCATATTTGCTGGCATTGAGTGGGTAAAATGATTCCAATAAAAGCATTTTTTAAACAATGATTTTGGAGAAAGTATTCTTACATTCCTATTTTTATGCATGCAAACAAATTAGTATCTTTATTCCCATTTTTTTTTTTTTTTTTGGCATTTCTACGCTATTTCTTTTCGTCAATTTGTTATAGTTCTATTAATTTTTTTCCTACAAAATAGAGTTGTATCAAACAAAGTAAATTGGAAATTCCATTGATGATTTTTTAATTATTTATGATGGTTTTGTTAATAAATTTATTCAAGATGAAAATTGGTTTTCTCTTTTATTTTTCTATTTATTTCTAAGGTTTATTGATATGAAAAATGTTTTTTACAAATCTCAAAAGTCTTGTATCAATGTCCGATTGATTTAAAAACTGTAGTACATGTTGGTTTCACCTATATATCATAATCTGCACTATAAGCCAAACAACTCAATCCAAAATCTGTTAAACCCTTCAAAAGGTGCCAAACAATAACAATTATAATATCTTACTATTGTATTCTGAACTATTTTTTTCTGCTGTTATTTAAATCTATTAATATTATATTCTGCACATACCCAAATGGGCCGTAAGACTTTCCTATAGATTATTAGTCCCTATTTCTTCTTTTCATTTCATTAATCCCCGTTTGATCCTATGTCTTCTTTTCATTAATCCCCATGTGATCTGTGATGCTCATGCATTAATGAAATTGATTACATACCAATCTCTTGTAACTTGATTGGATTTTCTTTCTTTTCTTATGTTAATTAACTTTCTTTAATTGATTACATGCCAATCAATTATCTTGCTAGATTTAAGATATCTAGATCTGGGAGACTCTGTAGGAAAATTGCGTGCTAAGAAAGTAGGCATAGTTGGGCTATTGGGCTGGCTGAAGTTTGTCCCGATCTGCTTCCTGCATCCAAATCTGTAGTAGATTGCTCTCATTTTGCCAAAGACAAACCAGGAAGAAAAATGAAGAAAAAGAAAAAAAGAAAAAGAACAAAAAGAAAAAGAAAAAGCATCTCTACTAGTTGCTGTTCCAGTCCAACCAACGCTTAAATTGAGTCATTCAGCTCCAAACCTTCACCAAATTCCATCCTTAAACTGTTATTTAAATCATTACACACCATTTATTTAACCAAATACAGCGTGAGTCCCATCACCAGTTTGACGTTTGTCTTCACAAATTTTACTTCAGAAATTCATTGCCCATAGGATGGTTAACTTCTTTATTTTCTTCTTGAAGAATTAGAACGCATTTATGAATCATATCTAGTATTTTTTATCATGGGTATTGAAGCACTCATTGGTGAGATGATTCACATATTTGTTGTACTTGCATTTTTTAGATTTGTTATTTTTTTCTCATCTTCAGGTTACTTGCTTTCAAGAAATTTCTTTCACCTTTCCTTTGGCTTCTGGTTGATTGGTATCAAAACTGTACTCATTCCCTAATTACTAATTACTGTGAGAGAAACCAACAGTCTACGTTTATAAAAGAGAATGTCTGACTTCCAGAATTGTGAATGAGAAGCGGGGTTCATTCTTATCTAATAGACTCAGATTATTTGCAAATTAGTAATTTCTTCATGAGCTGTATAACTTGGTACTTGTGAAACTCAACTGCCACAGAAACCAAATGGAAAGAGAATCGTTTTTTCTGCACTTGATACAAAAAGCTTTCCTTGATGAGAAGGCAAAAGGTGCCTGTTTTTTCCTCGAAACAAGGATATTCACTTCCAACCTAGGAGGTTGGACTCTTGTTTCATTTCCTCTTCGTCAGCATCTATATAAACGCATCCTTAAGGGCACTAGTAGCAGGGGAATTGGGAACTGGTTTGCCTCTACGAAATAGTGCTATGAACCATCTTTTTAAACTTCCATTTGATATAGGGTCCTTAATCTTTCACTTGGACGCCTCAAAACATCTCAAGCAGCTTTGATTTTAATTTTAGATGGCCAAAGGGCTCGAGTCGGACGAACTTGACAGTTCTAGTGGTGCATCTTTTGACAGTGCACCTTCTAAGGCTCTTTATTGTGTCAACTTGGTTGTGAATATCTATTGCCAGTCTTGGATCTTCTATTTGACCTCAATAAGGCATTATATATCTCTCTTTTCAGATGAAATATGCGTCGAGTATCTTGTGTTGTATCTAATTTGTAACCTTTAAAGTTTTTGAATCTTGCAGCTTTTGGGCTTAATAGGATATCTCCAATACTTTGAGCTTCACTTGTCATAATCATGGTATAAAATCTCGGTCGATACTGGTTCATATTGGCCGACATAAAGTGCCATTATTGATACGATAGTTTGCCATCTCTCTGTCTTGATACTGAGACATCAAATAATCCCCAAATTATCGGTATTTATCGGCTGAGATATCAAAATATCGGGTTCCTATATCGGCCGATACAAACCGGTATCGGTCATTACCAATACGATAATTTAATGTCTCGTTCTCGATACCCAGACATCAAATTATCCAATAATCCTCAGTATTTATGGGCCGAGACATCAAAATATTGGCCTTAACCGATATATCCGTTGAGAAACTCAAATTCTTGGCCAACTGTATAAAAACCCTCATTTTTCCTCTTTTCTCAATATCTTCTCGGTTTCACCCCTTCCAAACACAATCTTAGTAGTTCTTCCTTATATTTCACTTCCAACACCTTCCAAACCATCAAAAGCACCTTTTTTTTTTGCTGATTTGTATTTTTTTTTTCAATTTCTTTTAAAGATTCTGTTGTGGATGTTTTTCATTCTCTTAGATCTACACATTTTGATGATAGATCTACTAATTGGGGGTTTTAGAAATGTTTTTTTTTTTTTTTTTTTTTTTTCTCTTCGTGTGGAAATCTTGTAGTTCTTTGCAAACTTATTCTGGTATATACATCTAAATCTATTTAATTGTACACAAAATTTTTACAGATTAAGCCTTGGTGAAGACCAATCGTGATAGGAAACTCTTTAGTCTCTTCACCAGTCGTTCTTACAGATGAGATTATAAGACATATCCAGGATGAGGTGCTGTGGTGTATGCTATTTGCAGATGACTTTGTTTTAGTGGATGGGACGAGAGGAGTGAATGCTAAGTTAGAATTGTGGCGGAAAACGTTAGAGACTAAAGGGTTTAGACTAAATTGATGCAAGACGGAATATATGGAATGTAAGTTTAGTCAAAGTAGGACACCTGGTAACATAGAAGTAAGTTTGGGTACACAAAAGATTGTAGAGAAAGAAAACTTTAGATACCTTGGATCTATGGTGCAACAGGATGGAGGGATTAATACTGATGTAAGTTACATGATTCAAGTCGGGTGAACCAAATAGAGGAGTGCTTTGGGTGTCTTGTGTAATCGGAAAGTCCCCCTCAAGGTTAAAGGAAAGTATTATAAGGTGGCGGTACGTTCAATGTTGTTATATGGATCAGAGTGTTGGGCAGTAAAGCACAATCATGTTAAAAAGATGGAAGTTGCGGAGATGAGAATGCTAAGATGGATGTGCGGGATCACAAGGAGAGATAAAATTAGGAACGAGGAGATTATGGGCAAAGTAGGAATAGCACCGATTGAAGATAAAATGAGAGAAAATCGACTAAGATGGTTCGGCCACGTTAGAAGGCGTCCAACAGAGGCACCTGTTAAAAGGTGTGAAAGCATGGAGATTGCCAGGAGTAGGAGAGGGAGATGGAGACCCAAGAGAAGTTGGAAAGAAACTATTAAACATGACTTTGTCTATATGGATCTAACGGAGGACATTGTCCTAGATAGATTTGATTGGCGTCGTCAAATCCATATGGCCAACCTCACCTAATGGGAAAAAGCTTGGTTTGGTTAAGACTGCGGTGTCATGACTTAGGAGTACCGTTAATTTGATTGGTGAGTGAACTTCCGACTCTTCTTGATTCATTTAGGAAGGACTGAGTTGAAGGGGGGGGGGGGGGGGGGGGGGGGCGGGGTTTGGGGTGGTGTAATAAATCAGCCACTAAGCTACATAAATTACTTACTCATCTCTGATTCATGCCAGAGCATATATTAAATGGGCCATAAATCTAATCCAAGCAAGGCCCAAGTCCAGAACCTGGCCCAAAGTGCGATGCTCGGGCTGGCGTGGCCCTTAAACACCCCTATCTTAAAAGATAGCAACTGTTTACTAGGAAGTTCTGCGTATGGGTTTGTCCTTGAATCAATCCCATTCCATATGGTTGTTTCTCAGGGGAAAATGATTTTCTATGATTCCATTTAACATTTTCTGTAGTTTATACGTTCTAGCATAAAAATCTTTCCTTTTTTTTTTTTTTGTAATTTTTTGCTAATAGAAAATTTAGACCAAGAAGTGGAGAATCGTTTTTCGCAGTCTTTTCCAAACACATTTCAATGCGAAAAATGCTATGCCCCATTTAAATGTATAAACTAAAGTCAAAGAAAATGACCATTTTTTCTTGGAGAAAATGAAATCTTGTTGAAATTGAATGCCCCAGAAAGCTGTTGGGTGCAAACATTGCCGTAAAGGTCAATCAAATAAAAGGTTTACTATACCATTCAAGTGGGTGGATTTTGTCCAGTAAAGTTAGAGAGCCCAAGAAGTTGAAAACCGTTTCGATATTGAATTGAAGGCAAACCACCATCTTTATGAAATCCTCTAATTGTCTTGTTGAATGAAAAGACAATGCCCAAAATTTTACAACTGTCCACAAGCACTCTCATGTGACTAATGTCAACTACTTGTCCCTCCTTATCTCCTCGCCCTTCATGTCTTTTTCTTTCTAACGCCACCCACGCTTCTTACATTAAATTCTCCCACTCTCTCTCATCCAAAACTCTTGATAAAAAAAAATAAAAGCAAAATAATGTGGATTTTATTTTTTTTGTTTGTTTGTTTGGGTGATCTCTAATTTATCCTTCTAATCTACTCTTATCTTGGGTGATTTTTGGATACCGCCAGACTTCAAACCTAGCTAACTTGTACATCCATTGGCAACAACATCACAAATGGATATATGAGTATACAAGTCTTTGATGTCAAATAAAGCGGGTATCGAAACTCTTTTTTGGACTTGGGAGAAATTTGGATTTGGATACGGATCCAAGCATATAGGATCCAGATATGGATCCTTGAATGTTTCAACCTAAGGATCTAGATCCAGGATGATTATATTCACATATTGAAAATATATATCAGTTTTAAGGGCCTATGTCGCTTGAGTGATATTAATATTTGAGGATCTACTTATCTTTAATCATTTTGAAATTTGATAATTCCACTTGTATATCTAAGAATTTTTTTTTTGGAGCCCTTTTATTTCATTTTACTATTGCATTCCACATCTTAATTTGGATCTGGAGTCCGTTTTTCACTAGTTGATGTTGGATTTGGATGCCATACAGGGGTTCATGTCTGAGCCGAATCCGAATTTGGTTTTGAATCTATGAAGGAAGTTCTGGGTATGAAACCATCATGGTTCCGTGCCAGATCTAAACCATATGCAACCTCAAGCATTAAGCATGTGGATACTGTGAAGGATTTTATTTTAACGCCAAATCTATGTATTTTAATTAGGAGAAGCCTCTCCTTAGCTCTCACTAATCAACTCAATAAACAGATGAGGTAGTGGAGCCCACCCGATGATCCATCCGAGTGGACCATAAAATACAGACCCCTTGATGATCAACTACTCCTAAGTCTGGCACCAATCTTAATGGATTGGACCGTTTGATTAACTGTGCACTCATTTTGGATAGTGAAAACTTATTGGCCATTCATCATCAAGTGTTTATCATCATCATTTTGGATAGGATCATCATCCGAGCCTCTATCACTAAGTGGATGGATGTGCGCAGTAGAGGGGGCCCCTTTAATTATTTAATAACTTATAAATTTACAAAATGACAAATTCACGTCCCAAACTAGGGGGCTGGGACATAAGAAAGCCCATAAAAGTGGGAAGAGGAAGCCATACCATACGAAGGAGAGGAGCGCACATAGGTGGAAAGAAGAATCTCACCAAGTGGGAAAGATAGATCCGCACATGCGTAGAGAGTGGCATACTCAAGGATCAATCCTTGGGCAGCCAACCGAGCAACCCTTGGAATCCTTGAATTCACCAATTGAGCAGCCCTTTGTATGACAGTCCATGTATCTATCACCTCCTCAAAGTATTCCCTATATATAGAATGTGGATGCCGATAAAATAAGCGTAGTGATTGGGTACAGAAAATCACAATGCAAAATTTAAAGTATGGATAAATTTTTCTAGGGGCATTTGGCCGGAGGTCCCTCAATATTAGTTTTTATTACAAACGGTCAATGGATTAATTTTGTAAAGGCAAAGGTCCCTTCCACCCTTTAATATAATTGAAAGGACAATAATGCCCTCATATTCTATTATCTCTTTATTAAAAAATGGTAAGCCTAGAATTGCGGTAACTCTTGTCAAAGAAGGAACGAAAGTGAGAAATTAAGGATTTTGAACATCGGGCGCAAGGAGGACAGTGAATCAGGGCAGGAGACAGTTTATTGGGCAGATCCCACCATGGATGGGCATCGATCAACAGATCCAATTAACTAGACCTTTTGGACTGTTAAATTGGTGAAAAACATCCCACTCAAAACTGACAATACCAAATATAAAGATCTACCGTCCATTCGTCAGCCATCAATCAGGTGGCTAACATTGCCCAATCAAAGCCAATGTCCCCCAAAATGCCCTATTCACAATGGGGCACACTAGATGAACAACCTTGATTGGAAGCATCTGTGCTTCGTATCCAATTAAATTGTTTTAGAACTCAGATAAATTTATTTCAGAACTCAAATAAATTTGTCTAGAACTCAGATAAATTTGTGCAAAACTCAGATAAATTTATACCAAACTCAGATATATTCATGTCAAACTCAGATAAATTCACTTGAGACTCAGATAAATTTAGAAAATGATGGATCAAATCCACAATCTCATAAAAAAAAACCCCACTCTCCATTCAAATCTAGTCACAGTTAAAAAAAAAAAAAAAAAAAAAAAAACCCTCAAGTCCCCAACTAAAATTCCGCAAGAAAAAATTTCCTCCCATTTTTAATACGATTGAGTTCCTATCGTGAGAACTTCTCATCTTTGGAACATTTCATTATATACATGTAATCAATTGGCATAAGACCAAATCCAAGCTCATCCCAATTACATTTGCATAGTGACCATACCCCCTGATACATTTCCACTAAATACTGTTTGTTTTCTTATTATTATATTTGGCATTATTAAACCATGAATCTATGAAATCAAGGGAAACATATGATGAGGGAAAAAAAAAATCAGAGGAAAAATAGCATGGTCCATTTGAGTAGGTTAACAGATCAAATGCAGTTTCTCCCCCTATTTTGGAGAATTACCTGAATAAACATAATACGCATGTGGTTCCGTCATTCTAGTAAATTTTTTTTAGAAAAAACCATTTACTAGACATTCATCAAGAAGACATCCTTGGGCAAATCGCCATGAGTGTGTAGCAGAAGACGTAGCAACATTTTTCGCTCCTATTTGAATTTCAAAAAATTCATCTAAAACTAGGAAACATTTGAATTTCAAAACTTCATCTAAAACTAGGAAATAAAATCCATTAGAGGGGCAAATTAGTCATGAAATATCATGTTAAGGCCCTTAAATTAATGGCTTAATTTTCTTGACATGTTAAGCCACTTATGCATGACATATTGTGGCAGTTATATGGGTAAATCAGTCACGAAATATGTGATGTGGAGTATATAGGGACCTCTGGTTGAAATATGTCTAGCTGCGTAGACTACAACCCATAAACAAAATTTGTGTTGAACAGAGTTTTTAAACGTTCCATTTCAGGGACCTTTCGCTAATTTACTCTTTTTTTTTTTTTTCTACCTTTCCTTAATATGGTAAAGAATATGGATGGAGAAAACTTTCAAGTTTATAAATTTATAATATGGGAGGGCTCATCCTATGCTCCAATGTGCACCTAGCTGGGGGCCCATATGGTGTTGGTAGGGTGGGGGTTTTATTTATAGATTTTGGGATTTGTCATTTGACTAAAATGTCCTATCCTAGAATGCTTGGTTAGAGATAAGGCTATGGATGTTTAGGGTATTTTAGGTTTGGTGCACAATTCTCCAAGGAAACACCCTATCTAACTTAGAAATTACACATAGGGGCCTCTAACCGACTAACTAACTCCACAAAAGGCATCTAACCCCCCCTAACAAACCTATAAATCTTAAAAAGACCTTTAATACACTAAATTAGGCCTAATCCCTAGGAAAAGACCAAACTACCCCACTGACCCCTAGTAATTAGTATAATTTACATAATTAATTATAGTAAGCATATAACTAAGGAAAGTAAGAGGCGGGGCCTCACACAGACACCTCAGTTGGGGTACAAGTAAAACCTAACAAAGTGCAATTGAGGATTCTTAGGAAAAACAGACTGTGAAGATGATTCACATGTGTAAATGATGCACATGAACCCAAAAAAAAAAAAAAAAAAAGAAAAACTTGTGAATCATCTAAATAGGCAAATGATACACATGTCAAAGAGACTATTGTTTGTCATCTTCTTATCTCTTCACATGTAAATATGAGTACATCCAATGGTAAACTGTTGCTTCATAAATTTCTGAAAATCTTGATGATCAAGACATTGAGGGCTCGTTTGGCATCGTTCTCGTGTTGTTCCCAATTTTGTGCTTGGATCAGGTTGCATTGAGATCGGGTTGTGCTAAACCTATTCTCTGCAGAACTTTCTTGGCAACATTATATTAAATTAATCTACTAAGAACATGCTATGCAAAACTTGTTTGGTAACATTATATAAGTTTTGCTCTAAGGAGTGGACATATGATGTACAATGTGAGTCCCAGATTTTACTGTTTAATGCACTCTATTATTATCATACATAGGACCACTTGTAGAGATTACAATGTGGTACCCACCTTTAAAAACTAAAATATGGCCCCCACATTCATATGATTTATAATGTGGGTCTACCCTTTGTGATGCTAACCACCCACATTTATGAATGACAAGGTGGAGCCACATTTTTTGTGATTGTGGATATATGACCCACCTTTAGAAATTACAATGAGGTGCCCCATTTTTAGAAATTATAACATGCAGGCATTACATTATATGATTTACAATGTGGGCCCACCTTTATAGGAATAAAAATGGGGGCCATCTTTTTTGTTAATTATGAACACGAGACCCGCCTTTAAAAATTTACAATGAGGTACCCACCTTTAGACATCCAAACATGGGGTCACATTCATAGGAATCACAACATGGGCCCACATTCATAGGATTTACAATGTGACACCACCTTTTGTGATCGTGACCATATGAGCCATCTTTAAGAATTATAAAGTGGGGCCACCTTTTTCATGATTGTGGTCACGTGACCCACCTTTAGAAATTACAAAGTGATGCCCACCTTTATAAATTAGAAGACATGGCCCATATTCAAAGGATTTATAATTTAGTCCCACCATTATAATTTTATAATATGGGCTCACCTTTTGTGATTGTGACCATATGACCCACTTTTGGGAATTTATAAAATGGGACCACCTTCTCTGAGACTGTGAACATGGGGCCTACCTTTAGGATAAGTGAGATAATTTGGAGTCTTTAAATGATATTATTTAAAAGGCAAGAGATAAGGAGAAACCAATTGTGCCGGAGAGTTGTTTCTTAAAAAAAAATAAAGTTTTTTCGTTCCAACTTTCTTATGCCAGCGGGTTAAGATTTTGATATTCCTTCCCATGAGATCAAAATTCAGAATAGTGATTAATACATACCGAAGATATTTTCCACAACCTTATCTCGTGGGAACATGGGAACATTCGAATGGCATGATGCAAAACACACCCTGAATTTGACCATCTAGCCTTTTCTAGCATTCTCAAGGATGAATGGTTCGGATCATGAAAATGGGGCCCACAGAAGTCCATAATGGCATATTTTAGGTCTGAATTTCTTTGCAAATATCTCAAAACTCATGATAAATCAATGGATAAAATCTGAACCCTAGTCAATTTCGGACATCTAAAGAGGATGGAAAACTAAAAAAAAAAAAGGATTGGGCCCAAGGGACATTTCCAGCATGTTATTTACATTAGGTATATCCAATGACCCAATGGTTTTCCATAAATTTCTCAAATCCGTGATAAATCAAGGCATGAAGTTTGACCCCATAGGCTTTTTGGACCTTCTAAAGATATGAAAATGGGGTTCATAGAAGTCCAGAATAACAAATTTTAGGGCTTGGACTTTTTAACAAATATGTTAAAATCTTTAATGATTCAACGGTTGAAACTTGACCTCTAGGCATTCTGAAAATGACTTGATTTACACACAATTTTCACACACTTGATTTACACATTACACGTATAAATGAGTGCAAATAAACATAATGGTGCATAACCTTATGCATGTGAGTTATTTACATATGTAAATGATTGCAAACAACCCCCAAGTACAAAGAGAAGTCATTTAACAAGGAGCTTAGAAAGAGTAGATAGGTAAATAAAGAAAGTTCAAAGCATTGAATTTCAATTCATGATTGGAGAATGAAACCATGAGTTATTTGGAATAGATTTTTGGAATAGGCCAGTGGCCACAACTGGTTTGGAGAGCATATGCATCTACTTTTATTGTACGAAAAATCTTTACCTGTGCAATGGCAGACCTAGGATTTTCATTTGGGTGGTGTGGGCAATGGTCAAGTTAAGAAAATAAATAATAAAATAAACTTTTTAAAGGTATTATTTAAGGATTTTCTTGAATCTTCGAGGTGTGGTCACACCCGCGTGGTTACGCTTAGGTCTGCCATTGCTCCTGTGCATGTGCTCTTGCAACAATGTGCATCCGGGCTATCACGAAAGCGGGACTCCTTGAATTTCACTAGGTCTTGTGTAATGATTGCTATTGTTGCATAACGGCTCTGTCCTTTTACTAGAATTCAAAGAACTTATGTTTGAAGAATTTATAATTCTCCGGAAGCTGCTCTGGGTGGAATTTTTGAATCCTCCTCTTGGTTGAAGTATCCAAAAATGCTCAACGACCTATTTGTTTGCCATGGAATAGAGTAAAGGAGGTCAAGTTGAGATAGAATCTGACGGTTGCATTATATTTTACCGAAAAACATATAGAAAATAAGATTCGTTGTGTATGCATGTTTGTTTGTTAGACAAGCTACCCTTACATGTCCCTTTCAATCACCCCCAAACATGTTTTTGAATAAAAGAGATGCAACCGATGATAGATTCTATTTCAACCCTCCTTTACTCTAATTTATGGAAAACAAACAGCCAGAGAAAATGCCGAGGTGAATTTGAGAATTCCAAAGGATATAAGTGACTTTTCAAGAGTCAATGCACCACTTTTCTTACTTTGTTTGCTATTAGTGATGATTACGCTGCTGGTGGGATAAACTCCTTTTGTCATTCCTCTTGGGTTTTTCCCCTACATGGGTGGGGCCTATCATCTAGGTCTGGGTGCACAGGCATTCATGGTCGACCCCACTTTATAACGATGTTTAGAGGTAAAAATGGAGGTGTCCATCTCTGGACCATGTCATGCCTAGGAAGTTTTCTCTAGTCGTGTTTGGATCTTCCTGTGTTCTAGCTCAAACTTGCCGTTAAGGGATCTTTATGTGTGTCTTGCTCAAATGAGCCTTTCATGGGAAACATTTGGATTTTGGACCCTCTTGAGTCCACTTTGAGATATTATTTTATGAAGGCCGGCATCTCAAAATGATGGAGGACAGAAGAAAGTCCGTATGGCACATAGGGCATTTTCTCCATGTGACGTCATTCTCCATCAGAAAAATTGACGAATTCCTACCAAATGACCATCAATCTTTCCATGACTTACTTGAGAGGTACTATTTCTCCACTACTTGAGTCCACTAGTACTACCACTTTGAGGCCACATGGGTATTTATCTGGCTTCCCTCTTGGCTCGAAAGAACTATTCCAGCCCAAAGGGTTGGGAACCTTCCGATAGAAAAAAAAAAGTATTTGGGTCTGCATCCAACTCAGTCTTCAATTTATATTTGGGTATGAACACGGGACCTATAACCTACTTGACTTGGCCCCTAGTCTGGGTATGGGTCCCCTAAAAACACTCCATGCCACATCCATGTCTTTTCATCTCCTTATAAGTAGATTACTTGGATTGGAGAGGCTTCTCACATTTGAAAATCATCATTTAACATTTTGTTCATGATTGCTCTGTGGCTGTTGGTTTTGAGTAGTGGAATCAATGGTGCTTTTGGTTCTGCCAGCAAAGAGAATAAGAGGGTGGTTTCATGCAATGAAAGAGAGAGGGAAGCCCTTCTCAAGTTCAAACATGCTCTAGATGCTACTTTTGAGTACGATGACACCCTTACTTCGTGGGTGGGTGATAATTGCTGTCGTTGGAAGGGAGTCGGTTGCAACAACGAAACAGGGCATGTCATCAAGCTCAATCTCCACCATACAATTTATACTCGTTATGGTGAGATAGATCCTTCTTTGCTTCAATTGAAACACTTTGAGTTATGTGGACCTAAGTGGAAATGATTTCGGATCCAAACCCATACCCAAATTTTTTGGCTCATTCATGAAATTGAGTTATCTTAATCTTTTTGATGCGTATTTCTTTGGAACAGTTCCTTGGCAAATTAGAAATATATCTGGCCTACGTTATTTGGACCTCCATGATCAATACGACGAATGTCTCGAAATCGAAAACTTGCAGTGGCTTTCTCACCTTTCTTCTTTGCAATACCTTGACATGGGATATGTGAACCTCAGTAGGGTTGCTTATTGGCTACAACCAATTAATATGATTCCTTCTTTATTTGTGCTGTGCCTTTCTAGTTGTGATCTAAGGAATTCCTCTACTCTTCTCCATCTTAATTTGACATCCCTCACCGTGCTTGATCTTTCTTACAACTCACTCACATTAAAGCCACTGGATTAGTTGGCGAACTCTCGCAGTTTAGTGACTCTTGATTTGAAGCACAATAGGTTAGAAGGACCAATTCTCAATTTCCTTTGTGGTTATTGCAATTTGTTGAAATTAGATTTGTCATCAAACAATTTGATGGGAGACTTAAATGGATTCCTAAAAAGCTTAACCAAATGTGGTGCAAATAATCTCGAGAAACATGTAAGGCTTGCATCTATAAGAGAATTTTATCATAGTCATAACATATTTAGTGGGATTCTTCCTGAAAGTCTTGGTCAATTATCGAATCTAGTTGGATTGAAAATGTCATATAATTCATTGGAAGGGGCTATATCTGAAGCTCACTTCACCAATCTTACACGACTTGAAGTATTAGACATGTCTGCAAATTCTTTTGTTTTTAATGTAAGCCGTCATTGGATTCCTCCTTTCCAACTTAAAAGAATTGCATTGAGATCTTGTCAACTAGGGCCTTAATTTCCCACGTGGCTTCAGTTCCAAAGGAACTATTCGGTGCTAGACCTCTCCCATTCCGAAATCTCAGATGTCAATTCTAACTGGTTTTGGAATTTTTCTTCACAGGTTTCCTTTATTAATATATCTCATAACCAAGTATTGATTTTAGTTCAAATCGGTTCGTGGGTCCTTTACCACAAAATTGGTCAAATATATTTTCCTTGGATCTCTCCAATAATTTCCTTTCAGGACCATTTGACATGAGCTTTAGATCTATAATGTTATTGTTCCTTTCTAACAATAATGTTATAGTTCGATGTGTCCTAATTGGATATCAATTCTTATTTTGGATCTCTCAAGAAATAATTTAATAGGACAACTTCCTTTGTGTCTTGAGGACTTTCAAGCACTTGGTATTTTGGATTTATCATATAATAACCTTGACAGCATGCTTACCAACATATTTCATTCTCCTTATCTCTATTGGTTGCAACTCAGCCACAATAATCTTTCAGAATTACTCCCTTCTTCAATTGAAGCTTATTCTTCTTTGCTTTCTCTGGATTTCAGTGGAAACTGGTTCTCTGGATCTATACCAAGATGGTTAGGGGAAAACGTATCAAAATTGGTTATTAAAAACCCACGATCAAATATGTTTCAAGGCAACATGCCCCCACAATTGTCACTACTTTCTTCAGTTCATATTTTGGACCTTGCTAATAATAGACTATCGGGAAAAATACCAACTTCTTTTGGCAATTTCACTTCCATGGCAATGACACCATGGAAACATGGCCGCATAGTTTCCCTAGGAGATTTATCCCTATGGGGAATATGCAACAGTGGTTATGAAAGGGATTGAAACGAGATATACCAAGACGCTTTTGCTTGTAACTACCATGGACCTTTCAAGAAACAACCTATCTGGAGAGATCCCTCAAGAGCTAACAAGTCTTCGTGGATTATACAACTTGAACTTGTCAAGAAACCATTTGGAAGGAAAGATACCAACAAAAATAGGCAACTTGCAGCAATTGGAAAGCTTAAATTTATCACAGAATCACTTATTTGGCACAATTCCATCAAGTATTTCAGCTCTAACTTTCTTAAGTAGCTTGAACTTGTCAAATAATAACTTGCCTGGGATAATTCCATCGGGCAACCAACTCCAGACCCTTACCGATTCGTCCATCTATACCGGCAACTATGATCTTTGTGGGCCGTCGCTACCAAAACAATGCTCTCCAGAAGTTGTGCCCCAACCACCAAATACCTTTCATGGTGAAGATGAAAAGGATGGCCTCGAACATTGGTGGTTTTATGTTGGTGTGGCATTGGGATTTGTAGCAGGATTTTGGCTTACAAGTGGCGTTCGACCCCGGACCGATACCCAGGCCCACGACGCTGAGTAATGAGATTAATTTGAAATTTCCCACAGGTTCCCGCGGTGAGGATCCCGAGACACGGGAGACTAACTCACACGATCAAATTTGCGAAAGCGTGTAGCAAATCACATCTCAATAAGGCATGAATAAATTATTCAAGTGCATGAGTAAAATAGCATCAAGACCAAGATATCAGAAAAATGATTTATAACATAGCATTCCAAACATAATTCAAGTTAGAAAGTTAACCAAAAGTAAGTTAAGTTGTTACAACCCAAATAAGAGGCCAATAAAGGCTAATACAACTTCAGAAGTACAAAAGAACCCAAGAAATGATGATACGAAACTCAAGACCCCACCCGACATCTAGATGACGACGTCGGGCTGCCACTCACGAGCTGAGAGTGGCTCAATAGCCTCCTCCTGGTGCTCCTCCTCAAAGGCAACGTCACCGGCACCTAGGCACCAAAATAACAAGTATCAAACACGACGGTTTGGTAAGTAAGCAATTTAGGTATGAGCAAGGAATCATAAGTGTTTAATTAAAACATACAAAACAATTTTGCTAAAGTTGAAACAATTACGTGGCTGACGTACATTTCAAAGATAACAACAAACTAACATGAATACTTAATATATATCATGAATAGTAAATCCACAAGAGTCCATCCTTTCTCTATCATATATAATGAAAAGAGTAAGCACGCATGACAAGCACGATAAAAAAAACACGATTCCCTTCCCACGCCACACTAAGGTAGACAGGGATTTCTTGTTAGGATCGGAAACACACGCACGATCTACTAAACAATCACACAATTAATCCACGAGACACGAATTTACATGGTTCGGCAAGATTGCCTACGTCCACGGAAGATTCACGCCGTTCACTATTATTGGAGATTACCACAAGAGTACAAACACCAACTGTCTCTCTTGTTCTTTCTCAATATCACCCTTAATTACAATGCTCTCACCACCCAGTATAAATATATGAAACCCTAAACCTCACACCCACAACCGTCGGATCTGGCCTTATAACAGATGGTCCAGATTAAACCGACAAATTACATATACGCCCTGTAATTAACTAAAGTCTAGATTAGGCTTCACCAACCCATCATTTCTGGCCGTGGAATCGAACATGCACGATGTGTAATAGATTACACAACCAATCTGCAGATAGTCCACATGTTTAAGGACCCCCGGACAGTGGATCAGACTAAAGGGGCAGTCCAAGCTCAGTGGTGTTCACTTGAATTCATAAATGCACAAAACACGCGATACACTTTCTAAACAAGTCGAGAAAGGGGGAAATCACTTATCAAAATGAAACAAGACAGGCTTAACGAAAGGCATAATTTATATGCATAACACACTTAGGAAGTGATCCCCTTTTTGATACTTAAAATAAATTTTCAAACGAGCTTGTACTTGAAATTCAAAACAAGTACACGATGATCTTTCTTGTATCAAAACTGAAGTTCAATCACGAAGTCTATGAAGCTTATGCTAAGACCTTTCATTGACCTTTGTGTAATTGAAACCCAAATGTCGGTAATATAAACAAATTTGGTGTCCTTGAAGTTAGCATACATTTTGGATTTCCAATTGCACAATGTCAAGCTAAAGCCCTTAACGTAGTCTAGTTTTTCATTCCAAAAAAATACACGAATGGAACCAAAACTTAGTTATGGAATCTGCCCAGGTTCGCTCGAGCGGACCACTCGGGTCGCTCGGGCGGACAGGTCTCTGTCTGTCGGCTTGTTCGCTCGAGCAGACTCTATGGTCTCTCGAGCGGATAGGCTTCTGTCTGTGGCCGAGCCAGGCAGTGGCCTGGTCGCTGGAGCGGACCCAAGGGTCGCTGGAGCGAACATGCTTCTGCCTGTGCTAGTTGAGTACAGAAACTGCACTTCTTCATGTATAATTTCTGGTCACTCCTTCTCCTCTTCTCATCCTTAGACCACCTGAAATCCCCTGAGCCTTCATGCTCTTCAACGGGTCAATTAAAACATTTTAAACCCATCCACATAACAATCCATACCATTAAATTTCCATTCTCTATCAAAACCAGAACAAGATTTCTAGGCAAGACACATGCTAACAATTCAAGGCAAAATTTCATAAGCTTGTTGAATAATTAACACAAGTGCATGAAGATAAATGAAATATGGAAAATGAGTCTAAAACATCTTGATTGAAAACTCAATAACATAGCTAGAAGAATATTTAAAACAAAGATGAAATCCATATCACACATGCATTCACATTCCTATAAAGATTACTTGCCTTGTCCAAATGCTAAACAATCTCTTCCTCAAGAATCCCTCTCTAGA
Organism: Camphora micrantha; assembly: GCA_003546025.1. Classification (NCBI taxonomy): domain Eukaryota; kingdom Viridiplantae; phylum Streptophyta; class Magnoliopsida; order Laurales; family Lauraceae; genus Camphora; species Camphora micrantha. The sequence continues at coordinate 5,940,514 of QPKB01000010.1, read as the reverse complement.
GCTGAACCAAGAAGCTACAAAAACCCCATAAAATTCATTCAAAGACCCACCAAGATTGAAAACAAGAAACCCACTTCGAAATGGGTGTTGCATGCTAGAAAAACAAGCTCTTCATGAGCTAAAAGAACTCCATGGAAGATATGGGTTGAAGCTCTTATCTAGAGATATTCCAAACAAAGGGAAGTAGCTGAGAGGAAGAGGAAAAACTGCAGGATTTCTACACAAGGATGTCCAACTGAAGCTTGAAGGGAGAGGAATGCAATGGTGTGATCAGATCTTCATTTGAAGCCTTCTAACTAGGGCATGCAAGGAGAGGAAAATTGGAGAAGATGGAGTTCTCCTTTTCAACTCCAAGTCTGGAATGGTTGTAGGAATGGGTTCTGGAACGTGAAGGAGGGAGAAGGAGTTTTTGAATTAAGTAGAAAGTGGGCCCCATAATGTGTTGAAACTTGAAACGGCTAAAACATGGTCTTGCCGGCCCCGGATGAAATCGACGAAGAATGATAAAATGATTCTCGAAAAATCTAATTTTCGAGAAGTATAAATTTGACATGGTTTTGGGATTTCGAAATTTGTGTCCAGATTTAGGTGTGAAAAGACAATTTTACCCATTTTGGGCCAAAACTTGGGTTTTTGGGCTTCAAACATGGACGACTAAAAACGAAAGTTGTAAAGAATAATAAAACCATTCAAATAAAACCAAAATCATATTTAAAAACGGAAACCAACACGATCTTCCCATGCTTGCACGTACACTCAGGCCCTCTTTAGTGTGTCTGACTAACATTAAACGCTCGCAAAATTCCCAAAACTATATCCAGGACTGGAACTAATTATATTCTAACCCAACGGTAACTATACCCTCCTAAGACTAAGCACACTCTAAAAACTCACTAATCGGGTTAATCATGGGTCGGGGTCTAACATGTGGTATTTTAATTTTCAGCAAATCATGGAGGACTGCCTATTTCATGTTCTTCGACAGATTGAATGAAAGGCTCGATGGTTTCTATTGTGATGAAGAAAATAAAGAGGTAGTTTTTCCCCGGTAATGATTTTAGTTTACTTTGTACTCTGCTTTGATGCACTGTGATAAAATTCATGAATAAGCACTTGTTCAAAATACACTCAAATTGGATTGCATCCTACCATTAGACTGACCACATGTGAAAGCATGTACTTTCGCGGGTCAGATTGATGTAGAGCATAGTCAGTCATCTGACTGTATGGGACCGACCCATTGTTGGGTCTTTTACCTCTTTTGATTTTCATCTTCATTTGTATTATGTAGCCCATTTGTTGAGGGCAATTTAGACCTTTTCTTGTCTCCTTGTCAATGACCCAGATTAGTCTCAAGCCTTATCTCAATTGCTGAGATGCGTCTTAGGGTTGTTTGTGGAACCTATATATAAGCAATGAAAGAGGAAGAAGAGGAAGCTTTTTGAGATTTGAAGAAAAAAATTACTTTGACCTGTGAAACAGGTTGAGTTTGTTGCAAATCTGGTTTGCACCATAGACCATGTGGACCCATGCTTGGCTTTATTATTTGCAAGGTCTTTTGAGATGCCCAAGACGCCAGGGGCACACAAACACTCTGCATGCATTTTTTTTTTTTTAATCATTGTTTATCAAATGACCAAATATGTGAGTCATTAATTACCCCTCTTAGGTCCCGCCGAAGCATGGTCCTAAGAGGGTCCAAACTGGTGACAAATATAACCTGTAAAAATTTTGCACAAAGCGGCTGCTTGCAAGTCTTGAACCTGCACATGGCACCCGAAACTCTTATCGTTGCACCAATGACCCTCATGACCAAATATGTGAGTGTTTAAGTTTTTATTATTAGAACTCATTTGAACCCAATGAAAATAAATAGAAATGGATTCAAAGCCACTGCTTGCAGACACCAGTTCTACGAAATTCACATAATTCATCCTTTTTCAATTACAATAGTACAATCAGTCATGGGCCAATAAGAGAGATGTTAAGGGATACCATGGTCCTCCAAGGGAAGGAAGGAAGGGTAGTTAGGTTTAACTTTCGGTTGGAACTAGGAATGTAAATGGGTACCCGTTTCTCCGTTTACCCGGAGTTTCCGACCCGTTAAAAACCGGGTCTGAGTCCGTATTTAGGCCTCAATAAGTAAATGGGTTCGGGTCCGGTTCCACCTTGGTTCGGACCCGTGGACCCGAGACCCGACATGTTACCTCAATTTTTGAAATCTATCTTAAAAACCATGTTCTTTTAATATGATTCTCTATCTAGACCCGGACCCGGATCTAGACCCGTCTCATATATGGTTCTGGTTCCGGTTCCGGACTCAAGAGACATGTTCTGAAAAGATTCCGGGTTCGGATCCGGTTCCACTTTCTCCTTAACGATTCTGGTTCCGGGTCCACTATGGACCCGGACAGGAACCGACCCATTTACAACCCTACTTGGAACAGATAAGTATCAGCTTGTAGAGCCTTTAGAAAAATAGGTTAGATAGGATAGCTTAGGTGGGTAGATTTAGATTTTCCCAATGTTAGATAGGTGAGAATAGCATTATTAGGAATGCGTGGCAAATGCCATTCAGATCATGAAGCTCATTAATATCTTTCAAAGTTCTACAAGCGGAAGGTGGAAGCGTATAAGTAAGAAACTGAAAATTCATGGATCAAAACCACCAGACAGTCCACTTCAAAATAAAGTACAGTGTCACACTAACAGCAATGTTGTCACGAGTTAATGAAATGTGACACCAATCGATACACCAAGACACACACCACTCAATATTTTTAATACATATCACAATACATCTTATTTTCAAATTATTGGCAAGTCATTATCATGATATTATCAAGATAAAAAGGCAAAGATTGGTAAAAGAATCCAAAAGAGAAAGGAAAAGGAAAGAAAGAAAAATGTAACCTATCACTGTCAGACTATAGTTAAGAAAGTTTAGCGTAACCACTCATGTTGCAGTGCATAAATGGGCAGCTTCAAATATCCAATTGGGATGACATTGTAGGTCATATCATCTAGTGGATCCAAATTCACAATCTAATCCTTATTTGACTCAAAGATCTAGTAGCATTGACTGTTAGCAATGGCGTGAATGCAACAAGCACACGGACGAGGCCCTTCACATGATGTGTCAGATCAGGCATGACTATGACTGCTTGAATCAGTGGAAGGATTATTATTATTCTTATTTTATGATGAGCCTTTTATCTTATTTTATTAACTTGCTTTAATTAAAGATTTTAAGGCTTATCTTATTTTTGGTGACTGAATGTTGCATTATAATTGACTATTATGTAATTATTTAACTTGCTTGTTGCAACTTTTCACCTTATTATTGCCTCTTTGGTTTTGTGTGGGATTTATTATTTATTAACTAGATTGGTTTTTATTTTGTCACATTTATTGGGTCTTACCTTCTTTGAGCCATTTTATTTAAATACATGAAAATAGTCCATGAATATTTGGATCCATAACATATTAAATAAATATTCAATCATTATATGTTTATTTCATGGACCTATTAAAAATATGGATCATTTTTGGAGAAATCAGGGCCCAATATTTTAGTATTCACACCACTAGTGACATTATAACCAATCTAAGTTAGACCCCTTTATGCCAGTAAATAAATGCTATTAATTTAATTGAGACCTATAGTTTTTAAATAGTGTGGTAGTCACCAAAGTGGCCCTATTATGAACAACTTATAGGTATCACCTTGAAATTTAATACCTTTTACACTATTTATTGTGTAAAGATAATAACATTAGCCTTGCGATCTTCAATTAGGAGAGTGGGAATTGGCCCAAAGGTTCGATTGTCACTCGACTAATTGTAAGACGGAATAGGGTAATTTGATATATGTACCTAATTGGGAATGGTTCCTATACCCAAAGGTATAAAGCCTAGCGAATTATGTTCATATTATCACATTAGCTCTATGGATAGATGGTTTTCATACACTAGTGATCCAATTTGCATGTTGACGGACTATGATGATGTACTGAATCACTCACCAGACATGTTTCTTTTATGTAACAAATCATTCTGGATTTCTTTTTAGCGTGAACTCAAAGCATTTAAGAAAATTGAGCATTTTCTTTTTCCTTTATATTTCAGCATTGACTCCTACTGCCTTGAATGGACATCTCACACACATTCCAATGTTAAATGGATCGAATTTTACTGATTGGAAAGAAGAAATTTTATTAACCTTGGGTTGCCTAAACTTGGACACTGCATTGATGGAACCCAAACCTGGTGATTTTGCTGATGCTAGCTCTCCAACTCAGAGAGCATATTATGAAAAGCGAACCAAGGAAAATCGTTTGAGTCTTATGATGATCAAAAGGTTCATTGCGAAAAATATCCGTGGTTCTATCCCGGATAATGAAAATGCTAAAGACTATCTCACATCAGTGGAGTAGCAATTTCAAGCATCAGACAAGGCTTTAGCAGCTACCTTGATTTCCAAATTTTCTTCAATGAGATATGATGGCACTAGTGGGATCAGAGAACATATCATGCAAATGAGGGATATAGAGGTCCAACTTAATTCTCTTGAAATGACAATTTCTGAGAATTTTATAGTCCAATTCATTTTGAACTCATTGCCCCCTCAATTTGTTCCTTTCAAAATTTCATACAATACCTAAAAGGACAAATGGACTACAAATGAGTTGGTCTCAATGTATGTCCAAGAAGAAGGTAGACTCAAACAGGAAGGGCAACTGCACAATGTAAATCTTGTCTAAATCAACCCTTCGAATAAGAAACAATTTCCCAAGGGTAAGAAAGATTTGAAAAAGAAAGGAAAAAGAAAGGCAAGAAACCTGTTTCAACTGATCAAGTTGGACAAAAAGGAAGTGAACCGAGGTGCTTCTTCTGTTGTAAAAAAGGACATCTCAAGAAAGACTGCTTAAAGAGAAAAAAATGGTTTGAATCTAGAGGCATACATAATTCTTTTGTTTGTTATAAAATAAATCTTTTAGATGTTCTTTCAAATACTTGGTGGATTGATTTTGGTGCCACTGTTCATATGACAAATTCCATGCAGGGCTTTCACTCAAGCTAGAGTCCAAACAGTGATCAAAGAAATATTTTTATGGGAAACCGACTAAAGGCTCAAGTGAAAGCGGTGGGGACTTGTAGATTAACTCTTGATTATGGATTCCAGTTGGACCTTAATACCACTTTTTATATTCTTACGATTAGTAGAAATTTAATTTCTTTATCTAGACTTGATTTAGAAGGTTATACCTTCTCTTTTGGACACAATACTTAGAGTATTTATAAGAATCAAGTTTTAATTGGTAGTGGTATTCTATATGTGATGGCCTATATAAATTGAATCTTGATCAATATTTTGCTAGTTTCTTACTTACCATGCATGAGAATAATATTATGAATGTTGGTATTAAGAGAGGAATCTTGAATGAAAACTCCTCAATTTTATGGCATAAAAGACTTGGGCATATCTCTCAAGAGAGAGTAAAGAGATTAGTAAATGGCGGGGTGTTGAGAGCCGTAAATTTTATTGATTTTGGTGTTTGTATAGATTGCATAAAAGGCAAGCAGACCAAAAACATCAATAAAAATAAGGCCACAAGACGTTTAGAACCACTTGAATTAATCCACACAGATATTTGTGGTTATTTTTCTACGCCATGTTATAGTGGTAATACTTTATCACATTTATCGATGATTTCCCTAGATATGGATATGTCTACCTGTTCTATGAGAAATCAGAATATTTGAAAGCCTTTGAAATTTATAAGGCTGAAATAGAAAAACAGTTAGACGGAGAAATAAAAGTTGTGAGATCTGATAGGGGTGGAGAGTATTGGAAAGTCATGGTATTCGAGTTGAATATACATGACTTTCCAATACCACTACCAATTGTGGTAGTGGTATGATGAAACGGGTCAAAATCTTGGCCCATTTGCTAAATTCTTGGAAAGTCATGGTATTCGAGTTGAATATACATTACCTGGCTCTCCACATCAGAACGGTGTGGCTGAAAGACGTAATAGAACACTTATGAAAATGGTACGGAGTATGTTAAGTAATTATAAATTACTTGACTCTAAGTGGGGAGAAGTCCTAAAAACAGCTGCATATATTCTAAACCATGTACCCACTAGGGCTATTCCTAAAACTCCTTACGAGTTATGGACAAAAAAGAAGCCAAGTTTAGGACATCTGCATGTTTGGAGTTGTCCCGCGGAAGCTAGAATTTATAACCCGCAAGAGAGGAAATTGGACCCTAGGACTATTAGTCGGTATTTTATTGGATATCTTGAAATGTTCAAAGGTTTTGGATTTTACTGTCCTACTCATACCACTAAATTTGTTGAAATCGGAAATGCCAAATTCATAGAAAGTGAAGACATTAGTGGGAGCAATGCACTACAAAATGTGCTATTTGAAGAGCATCAGGTACCTTTTCAAGTACCGATTGAAATGGTTAGAGTTGGTATTCCAAATAACTTCGTTCAGAATGATACGATGGAAATACAACCAACCATATTAAATGCACCACTAGATGAGAATGTCACTCATAATGATGTGATTGAAGATATCAATCATCCGAATCTAGATTTGGTAGAACCATAAGCTTTGAGAAAATCTCAAAGATCTAGGAGGTCAGCTATATCAGATGATTATATTGTTTATCTTCAAAAATCTGATTTTGATATAGGTGTCAAAGTAGATCCGGTAACATTTTTACAAGCCATTAAAAGTGATGATTCAAATAAATGGATTGATGCCATGCAAGAAGAGTTAAAATACATGTTTGTAAATAAAGTCTAGGATCTCATCGAATTGCATCAAGGGTCTGCGGCTATAGGATGTAAATGGATCTTTAAGACCAAACGAGACTAAAAAGGAAAAATCGAACGATTTAAGGCTAGACTTGTAGCTAAGGGATTTACTCAAAGGGAAAATTTTGATTATAAAGAGACTTTTCACCAGTTTCTTCAAATGACTCTCTTCGAATCTTAATGGCATTAGTAGCTCATTTTAATTTAGAGTTACATCAAATGAATGTGAAAACAACGTTCTTGAATGGAAGTTTAGCTGAAGAGGTATATATATATGAAACAACCATAAGGATTTGAGGAAAAGGGAAAGAGAATCTAGTTTGTAGATTAAAGATATTTATATATGGGCTTAAACAAGCTTCAAGGCATTGGTATATTAAGTTTAATAATACCATTACTTCCTTCGGGTTTAAGGAAAACATTGTTGATCAATGTATATACATGAAGATCAGTGGGAGCAAGTTCATTATTTTAGTCCTATATGTGGATGACATTCTACTTGTTAGTTGAGTTCTTTTATATGCTCAGACTTGTAGGAAGTCTTTTATATGCTCAGACTTGTAGGAAGTTCTTTATATGTTCAGACTTGTATATGCTCAGACAAGTTCTAATGCAAGATATTCCATATGCTTCCGTTGTAGGCAGTCTTTTATATGCTCAGACTTGTACCCGTCCAGACATCAGTTTTGCAGTTAGCATGCTAGGAAGGTATCAGTCTAACCCTGTCATGGTACATTGGAAAGTAGTAAAGAAGGTAATGCGATATTTATAAGGGACTAAAGAACATATGCTCACTTATAGAAACTTTGATCACTTGGAAGTGATTGGATATTCAAACTCAGATTTTGCTTGGTGCCTCGACAAAAGAAGATCTACATCAGGATACATTTTTCTCCTTGCTGGTAGGGTTGTTTCGTGGAAAAGTGTTAAAAAACAAACTACAACTGCTTCTTCCACATCTCAAGCACAATTTGTGGCATGCTTTGAGGCCACCAATCAAGCTATATGGCTATGAAATTTTATTTCAGGGCTTTAGATCATGGATTCCATTTCTAAGTTGCTGAAAATTTATTGTGATAATACCTCATATGTTCGCTTATTTAACAACGACAAGAGTTCTAGCCCTGCAAAACACTTTCAAATAAAAATATCTTGCCGTTAAAGAGAAGGTTCGGGATGGTTTAGTGTCTATAGAGCAAATCAGTACAAAGCTCATGATTGCAGATCCTATGACCAATTCATTACCGGCAAAGGTCTATAATAAGCATGTTAGAAAAATAGGTCTCATTGTGTTACCTTAATGTATGTGGTTGAAAGTATTTATGCTATTTACTTAGACATTTTTGTTGATCAATTTTCATGAATAATGATTATGTTCTCTTGCTTTTTTTTTTTTTTTTGTCTGCATAATTAATTCATTATTGAAAAGCAAGATAAATTTCAGTTGGACCAATAAATAGAAAGTTTTAGTCCACTCCAATTATTTTCCTCGATTTATGCCTTGATTAAATGGAATTACAAATGTTGTGGTACATGGAAGGAATTATTTTACAAAATTGATGTTTGACCGCCATGATTTGCATTAATGGTTTTATTTAGTTACAGTATATAAGAATTAGAATAAACAAGATTGACTGGGCTATTTTTACAAATGAATGGTCACTTGTTGGGATATTTTTTTTAAATTTAGTTGAATCCAAGTTGAGTCAATTTTTTTTTCAACTAGTTTCTTTTTTTTTTTTTTTTTCAAAATTATATCATAAAAGATGGATTGCTTTTATATGGTCGTCTTGACCAAGTGGGAGATCACATATGTATGGTCATTCAGACCAAGTGGGAGATTGTCAAACATGAGTGGTCCTCATGACAACATGTGCAATATTGTTGGAACCCACGGTTTGAGCCCACTAATTTAAGTTGCTTTCCCCTTTTTAGGTTTTTTTATTTTATTTTTTGTTTTTACTAAGTTTATCTTGGATTCAATTTTAGTAAAGCCCAATCAAATAGGACTCTTGTTGATTGATTTGGGAGAATTAAGGAAACTTACATTTACTAGATTTCTTTAATGGGAAGAAACCTCTATAGGGTTTATCTATATATATGGTTTTTCGGCCCTCTCTCTTAACCTACAAGATCTGAAAAGTACCCATCAACTTCACACATATTGGAGTGGGTGATAAGGGAGAGAGGAGAAAACTCTATTTGAGAAAGGAGATTCGCTCATCATCAAGATCATGACGCAAGGTATGCTTTTATATTTTTGAGATCATATATTGTTTAATGCATAAATCTTGATTCATAGGTTTGATCTTTTATTACAAACCATATCAGATCTATCATTGACCTGAGCATAACCTTAATTAGTATTTACTATTTAGCAACCACACCTAAAGAATTATATCAATAATCATCCTAAAAAAACAACAACAAAGTTCAATTGGAGATTTTTAGAAAAAAGGACAAAAGCATCAACAAAACATTAAGTAAAAGGATAACACATTTAAAGAGAAGGCCACAAAGAGCACAATGAAACATAGAAGGTTCAATGCATTGAATTCACCTTTTGACTGAGGAACAAAATCATGAGCCTTGTGGACTGTGGAGTAGATTTCTGGCACAGGAGGCCAGTGACAGAAGCTGGTTTTGAGGGTGTCCGACTACTTCCATCATAAGCTTAGTATAAAATAAGCCGCCTCCCTAAAAGTGGGAAGGGAAATTAAAAAAAATAAAAAAATCGATCTAATGGCTCCGTTTCTGTACTACTCACTATTCACAAATGGAAAGACAGATTTTTTTTCTGAAGAAAATGTATGACACTCTAGTCAATATTGCATCGGAAAACAGTACACAAAGGTTTATGACTCAAGTGCTACTTCCACTTCCTTAAAAAAGTAGTGGAAACATATGTTTAGAGAGAGTTCCAACTTGGGATTCCACACAACAGATAAAATGCAAATGTAGCATTTCTAATTTTTCTCCTACTTTCTACTTTTCTAATTCTGTGCCGTAGTTTCCAAATGAACCATCCATTAGGAATGGGAGAAATGTTACACCCCGACCCGAACTAATCATGATTAAGACTAATTAAGTGAGATTAATGCTAATTAAGCATGAATAATTGGGTTAATCAAGATTAATGACTAAAGAGGGACAAATTAGCCTCAAATGATACATTAAGCATAACGGAATGGATTTGGATAGAATTGAATTGATTAAAATGAGTTTAGACTCAAACAAGGTAGGCTAAGGACTTTTTTGTAAATAAAGATTTTCACGTATTTCATCAAATACGAAAATTCTTGATACCAACGTGTGTATCTCGATGAGTACGTTAACTTTCGTAATAAACACGATTCCATTTGACCTTAAATGGGCCAAGTGGAGCCTCATTTGACTCAAAATGAAAATAGGTTAAATGAGAGGGGGCTTTAGTGTTAGAATCCCATATATTAGAATGAAATGGTTCATTTCTCATTTCCATCTCAAGAAAAGCCCTAGGCTCTCCATCTTCTCCTTTTCTTTTCCATTCCTCTTCATTGAGAGTGAGATTGTGAGTGATTGAAGTGGTTTTTGAGGAGTTCATCTTCATCATCATCATCTCCCCCAAGCCAATCCTCCATTGTTGAAGTGTGGAGCTTGAGAGAGATTTCAAGAACCCCTTTTCTTTAAGCTACAAGTAAGTAATGGATCTCCCTTGTGATTTCCAAGTTCTATTGATAGCCTTGTAGTGATTTCTAGCATAAATGACTCATGGGAGTTCATTTGTTTGTTTTTATGAATTAGGGTTTGAAATTGGGGAAGTTAAGTCTCAAGCCAAGCTAAGCAAAAGAGGGCTTTGAGTTCATTAGCTCAAGAGAGGCAAGTATAAGCTTTCCTTGTAATTAGTGTTAGTCATTATAGAAGTGTATGGTATTTTCATGGATTGTGTATGCTCTTCCATTAGATTATGGAATTATTATGGATTTAATGATATGTTTAATGGATGATTAGAAGTGTTGTGGTGATTGAATGATGAATGTATGATATATGAGGAGGGAACAGGAGGTTCCAAGTCTCTATGCAGGTTATGGAAATTAATGGGGAAGGAAGTAGAAGAAGAGAGAGTTTATCAGAATTTTCGGGTGAAATTCTGAAGGGTTCGCCGAGCGAACAGTACGTTCGTTCGAGCAACGAGGTTTTGTTTCGACTAATAAAAGTTCTGAGGAGTTCGCTCGAGCGAACATTAAGTGCGCTTGAGCGAACAGTGGATTTTGGGTTTTGGATTTTTACGAGAATTTGGGGAACGTCTCGTGAGTACAAATGCTTCACCGATTAGTTTTAAGACTAATCGTGGATTAAATTAGATTATTGGGAATTAGTGGTATTTCAAAAGGGTTCCACGAACGAACCAAAATTGATCGATAATTGCCTAAGCTCCATGGGTGATAGTTACGGGGACTAATAATGCACACATTAAATGTACAAATGTGATGTCCATCGTGATTAACACGTGCATTTGGAAACCAATGGTTACACCCAAATGGTTGTTTAGGATTGAGATGGGATTGAGTAAAACCATGTGTGGTTAATAATACTCTCATAATATCATTGTGATCCAATCTAAGGAGATTGGTATTATTGTTATTCATTTCCTTCGTCATGAAAGGAATTACTGAATTGAATTGAATCCATAAAAAGATTTCTTACTGAAGGTTGTTGATCGTTGAGTCTGGCACTACCTAGCTATTGTATTAGAGTTCTAAATGAGTTCAATGAATAATGAATGAATAATCCTGCTGCAGCAGATGAATATTGGGGTGTTCCGGAGCTCCGTAGTGATGCTAGTTGTCCTTGGCCCGGATACTAGTAAGTCCCACCAAATTCCGATCGTATCTTCGGATATTGATTGATGCCTTCCATTGGAAGATGAATCTTCCCTTTGAGGGGAGATGGTAAATAAATAATCCTTCCTTTGAGGGAAGATGGTAATGAAATGAAATACAATGCAATGAATACTATGGTAGTGGCCATTTTATATGTTTACTAGTTCACATTGTGTCTTTTATTGTTATTGTAGAAATTGTTTAGATTTTTCTAGCATTGAAACTGTTATTAATGCAATATGAATGTGTTAATATACTATTGCAAGAATTGTTTATACATTGTTGAACCGTCGTGTTCATTAGTGTTATTAATGGCATTACAGGCTCGATTGCCCCTGCCGGTGCAGCAGCGCCCCCGGCGCCAGCGGAGGAGACCGCTCCGGTTCCTCCAGTAGGACTGGTTGAGTGGATCAGGTGCGATACCATATGAATTGAGTATCTGAGTGCGAAAATGGAAATTGAAACGTTTTGAGAAATATTTTGAAGGAACCGTTTATAGATTCATTTTGGACTGTAATTAATTATCATCTGCATAATGTTTTGAATATGCAGTGTTGATCAATGTAGATTGGAAATGATACATGTATAAGGACCTTATTTTGTATACATGTAAATTGATGTTGTCAAATATAATTGTTTTCGCAAAAGTTTTGTATTTGACATGTATATTGAGAATGATATCCTTGTGGATTCCGTTTTAACTTCGGTTAATTAGGGGTTTACGGGAGTAAGTATGTGATCACGGCTCGGGGTTACCGGATCTCGGGCCCGGGTCGTGACAAGAAAACTCTTGGATGTGTAAATAAAACATTTCAATAAGATCTTTAGTTTACCTTTAAAGTTCATTTGAATATGGAAAATATACATAGAGAAAAATGAGAAAATTATTCATAGTTTTCTCCACGTTTCTCCCCATCCAAATGCAACCAAGTGTATTAAAAAAAAAAAATCCACGATTCTCGCAAGAAAAAAAGAAGCTTATGACTTTCAAAAGCAATACATATTTATTAATAGCATTTGCATTTGAAGGGTGTGTGACGAGTTCTTCTATTGTTAAAACTACCAATGTTTATCTGTCATCCCCAATTGATTACATCATTTCTTTTACCAATGTTTCTTGCAAGCATTAACAACATAAACTTCATATGCATATTGAGAGTTCACATTACATTTAGCGTACACCAACAAGTAGAAATCAATCGAACCATATAATAGAGATTGATAGGGTATTTGCCTGTAATAGGACCAAGCTGTAGCATTAAAAGCAGGAGAAAAGATCTCAAGCAACATATAGAGATAGAATTATGGTTGCCTGGAAAGTGTGGAGCTTGACAGAGGGGTGACGGATTTAGGATATGTGGTTAGAATTATGGGTCGGGCTTGAAATGGGCTTTTTTCCTATTAGCCCACTTTTTTCTATGGAACTGATTTTCTATAAAACGCCTGTTTGTTTGCATGGAATTGAAAACATTGGAATTCAAGGTAAAATGGGCTATGGATTTAAAATAGAGATGTATATGGCATCTTGACTTTCCAAGGAATTGGATTCATGTGTTGATTGTTGGATATTCATTTCTTTATATTCCCTTGATTTATTTTCAATTGAAGAGGGGATCATTTGATGGCCCTTTTTTTGAATCTTTACCTTTGTTCCTTCAATTTAAATCATTTTTAGAAGTATTAAGTGTTATAATTTTTTAAAAAATCAATTATATAGAGGGCCCGTTTGTTTCATGAAATCCATACACATGATTACTAAGAAATGTATTTTGACTAAAATTAAAGAAATAAAGGTGAATATCATATAATCTCCCCTTTAATGGAAAATGAATTACTAGAATGGTGGCTAGGTATTCAATAACTTTCTCGGACCGTATCCTTCATTGAGAGCGGATTGGACTCATATAGTGAATGAGTTTGGCCATCTGCAACCCTAATCAAAACCAATGTGGTGGGTCCTGACCTGAAACTTCGATGGCTGGGGACATAAGGGGTGAAAGTCCTTAAAGTTTCTATTTACAACATTGAAAGATTATATAGTCATTTCTCACTGGAGAGAAAATTAAGAGATAAAAAATAGTAGTCTGGCAGCAAACAAATGGCTATCATAAGGAAGTATATCGAAATTTGACCACAGTACAACTGATTAAACCAGTTAAAAGTTGGGTTTCAATAGGCATAGAGATGCTTCTAAAAAAAAAAAAAAGGGCATACAGATGCTCAGGTTTGGTGCAGGCCAGGTTTGACTAGAGCTTGGCAGGCATTGGTCTGGCTTTGGGATGTGCTTCAACGGATATGGGAGGGGTACATTTTCAGTTCCAATAAACACTGTTCCTATGCCTGGATGGTCCTATATATTTACTACAAATGGGCGTGTATTTTTGGCAGAGTGCTGTGGCCCAGGGTTGGATTAGGCATAGATTTTACTACTAGAAGATCAACCATGCATGAAATAAGAGAAGATTTACGTGGTTCGGCTTTTGGCCTACGTTCACGGGAGAAGACCGGATATATTTTACTATCAATCAAAGGAGGAGTAAATCATCAAGGCTCCTAGCCTCTATAAAAAATATCAGCCTCAAAACCCTTGTACGCCCAGAACTGACCTCCTTTTAATCACAATAGACTATAACATATCTACTTCTAATCATAATACAACAAAGATGCTACAGGGGCCCGATCAACAGAGATTATTAACTTATTACTCAATACCACTGGCTTCTATTGAGCCATACAAGTAAACAAAATGATTGGGCTTTTACAAGCTTCGAACATTAAGCCCAAAGAAATATGAATTTGAGTTGGGTTAAGGCGAGATCTATCTTGAAATTCGTTAAGTTGTCAAGCCTAGAAAAATCTGGTCCTGAGCTCATGTTAATTGGAACATTTAGGGTTCAAGCCCAGCTCAAATTGGACTAGTCTCAGCTCTGCTGAAGCCTGAGCTGACTTCTTTAATGTTCCTACTCCAACCGATAACCTTCATTTTCTTTTCAATCATTCATTTGGAAGTAAATATTTTCATTATCCTGCAGTATCATCCACCCAAACTTTCTTTTATTCATATTAATTTAAAATTATGGAATGCTCATGTGATTTAATAAAAGAAAGTTAGAAAACCAAACTTCATTTTTTATTATTCTAGTCTGATTACAACATCAAGTAGGGGAAGCAGGAAAACAAAGGAGATGGACTCTACAATCATCTCATTTGAAGCTGCAATAATGATTAGTCATGAAATACAGAACAAAGTTGCAAGCATTTTAGAGATTATATAAGGCTTGTATTCCTTAAATGTTAAACTCCGAGGGGTAGCTCAGTTGGCCTAGAACTATGGTTTACATCCGGAGGTTGTGGGTTTGAAATTGCGCTACCACACTGGGACTATAGGGGAATTTTACCCGACTTTCTCTCCTGAGCTCAGAGCCCTGCGTCATAAAAAAAAAAAAAAAAAGAAAGTATTCCTTGAATGTCTTACCACCACCAATGCTGGGGTACATTATGGCACTGCGATCGATGGAGTGCTCGAGGCCAAGGAGATGACTGTTGTGGGGAATAACTGTTGTGGCCCATTAAAATAGGGCTGTAAATGGGTTTGATCTAGGCCTCATAAAATTGAAATTTTGATAGGCACAGTCCATCAAACAACACAGGTAAATAAATGGTTGTGATGTCATCTAATTTTTGATTGGATGATTGTCTCAATAATATCAGACAACTTTCCAAAAACAAAGAAATGTTCTTGTATTAGCAGATGAGAATTCATTCTAAGAAAGTTGCAATTACTTTTGGGGTTCATCAAGAGGGAATCTATCACTTTATTTTTATAAAAAGAAGGTTCCAAAATTAATGGGGATCTTTGTGACAAGGAAAATAAATGTCTAGGTTCCTCAATCAATAGATAGAGCATATTAATCAGAACTAATTTGACATAACTGTGGTGCTGAGAATCAGCATTTGTTCATTTGTTTAATCAGAGTACTTTAGTTTATTTATGCAGTTACTTTTTCTTCTGGAACCTGTTTAACTTTGCTTTTAATCTTTCTCAAAACAAAACAAAAGATAAGACCTTTACAGATATCCTTCCATGAGGGTATGCCTTGGGAATCTTTATTTATTTATTTTTCAATAAGATTTTAATGCTGCATCAGGATGCTTATGAGTAAAGGCCCACAGTATATGAAGTCAAGAACTAATGTTTGAGATGTTTTAGACATGCATACAAAGTTTCAGAGATAACCTAATAAGATTATGGAAAAATTTAAAAGTTAAGGGAGGACCTTATTCTATTTTATTTACCCCTCTACTAGGAAGATATTGTTTGATAATTGATACTCATCAAACTGGTCCTATGCATGGTCAAATGTGCTCCACGAAAGGATTATCAAAGAGGTGATGTGTGAACGATATGAGGTGAGGGGTGAAGGATATAAGGTAGTGACGTAAATTGGATCTTGACTTTCCAGGTATTTGAATTACTGGGGTGATGACCGGGTATTTATTTCTTATTTTCCTTCGATTGTTAAAGAGGGGGTTCTTTGATTGTTATATCTGTATATTCGCTTTTAGTCATCATTTTTTACCACTTATAACACGAAACCTATGTTTTCATTCCTGTGTATTTAAATGCAAACAAAAAGGCCTAAAGAAATCTGGGAACTAATAAAAAGTTTGAATGAAATAGTGAGAAAAGACATGATAGATTGTGAAGTTTGTACAATACTGCAAATGGGGTTAATTCATGTAAGCAGAGCTTACAAAGGTGACTCGTATGAGAAGGAGAAAAGGCTTCGTTGATGATGATGATGATGATGATGATGATGATTTATGAGAACTCTTCTTATGATTCTCTTTAGTTTTTCACATGTGTGATACCCCAGCCGCATTCCTCAATGGAGAGCTACCATCTGATAGACAATCAATCAAAAAGCATGTATATGATATCTAAACATGACTCTAATTGGGATCAGGGCTGACCTGTAAGTGAGCTGATTATGAATAGGGTCCCAGAAGCTGGATCAAGATTTGACTCAATAATGAAATGGGTTGAACTTCAGATGAGATCATTAACAGACAGGTTAGGTAAAACATCCTACGGCTGCATGGGACATGCTAGGCCAGGCTAAAGAAGGTCTTAAGCCCAGCACCAACAGCTATCAGGCTCAATATGATCCACTATAAAACCCACACAACTGAAATTGAGCATGACCCAATAACACAATCTTTTGTCCCTCTTCATGACCTACACTTGGGTCTGATGACTTTCATCAGCCCATTAGCCGACTGATTATCGTTCAAAAAGTAACAGATCGAAGAGAAAAACCTAAGTACTCCCACTCCCAAGAAAAAAAGGCCTCACCCAGGATGGCAGTCAACCCAGGATGGCAGTCGCAGAATCTCCACCTCAACTGACCAGCAGCAACATCTAGTGCCAAAACATCACCACTACCAGTCCCTAACACCAATAATGAATATCCCAGATTCCTTTTCTTCTGCAATTCAAAAAAAGTCAGGTCCTCAGTCCATAACAAAAATAACAGTTACAATGCAGAAGAAATAATATCGCTGATATTCCAATTTGTAACGAATATTATTAACCTCATGAGGCATCCACTTCATGCATCTGTAATCAAGTGAAAGATGCCCGCTTTCAGACTTGGTAGATAAACCCGTGTCATCAGTCAATGTAATGTCTGCAAAATCAGTCTCCAGATGACCTTTCAATGTCCAATCAAGGGACCAACAAATTTCCAATACGTGTCTTATCTGTGATGGTGGTTATTGGGGTTTGCCAGGTGGGCCCCACAGGCTTTGGCCCACTTGCACAATGACACACATGCACACATTTTTTAACAAGATTTAAGGTGTCAGCACTTGTCCGCAACATGGAATGAAAGAAACTATAGAGGAACCCGTTTGGGTGAAAAAAAAAAATCTCTTTTAATACCCATAAATATCAGCAGTACATATATTCAATAATGTAACAGATTTGCTACACTAAAAAATAAATTACAATAGCCCTTAGGGAAAATGTGTGCCCCTACATGCAAAACCATGATACTAAAAACTTTGTTGGACATCTAGATTCATAATCAAACCATCTTCCAAAACTGTCAACATAATAGCAAAATGCCCATGTCATTGGATTTAGCGGCTCTGTTTGTTGTGGTTAAGCAGCATAAAGCTATCTTGTGCAATAAAACAAGATTACAACACTGGCACCTTCAGGTGTTGCTTGAAGAGTTTCATTCCCACTCAATCTGAAAGATTCAAGTTGTAGGTACCAAAATCTGCTACCAAGTGATCAGAGAGTGCTACCAAAAGGGAGCAATCTGAACGCTGTTTCTTGCCAACGAAATAGCAAGTCGCAGTCAATTATGACTAGCTTCATCTTCATTTTGGAGGGCAACCAAAGCTTTTAACTGCAAATAGCCAAAAGAACCAAAGAATAGAAAATTTTAAAAAACAAAAAATAACAACAGAGATGGGTTTGCTCCAGCTGATTGAAGTCTACAACTGGAAAACCATTCTGGAACGAAATACACAACAGCCTGAGAATAACTACTTTTAACAATTTACTCCAAAAAAACTCAAGACAGAAAACATTCAAATAAACATCATAATGGTAGAATCTTGGTATCCATCATCATTGCCTTCTGAAACTTGTCCCATCATTCTGAAAGTCATCTAAAAGAGTTCTATGAATATACTTGATAAACAAGGTATGACCAAAAATCCTATCTATTTATGGAAGAAGAGAAGTAAATTGCATTTTCATAAAAAAAAAAAAAAAAAAAAAAAAAAAAAAAAAAAAAAAGGAATCCCTTTTCAGCAGTATTTTTCCCTAAAAAATTCTACTGAAAAGAACCCATCAAGAGTAGTGGTACTCTATAGCAACTGTTAAGCACTAGGGAACCTTCAAATTTGTCAAATTTACGACTTCAAAATCTATATCCTCGTCCTCATAGCCTGATTCCATCTAATTAGAATAGCCTTTTGTGAATTCTACTTTTACGACTAGACCCTATTCAAAATCATACAACTCCACATTATGACATGTCTTTTCTCACTACTGCACCCACAATATTTTAATGCACTTCTCCCCTTTTCTCAGTTGCTTGAAGAAGTAACCTTTAATTCATCTACCATGGACTGTAAGTGGCCTTCTACAAACGTGGTCAAGGTATCTCAAGCGAGAGTCGTTGATTTGATCACTTATTGTTTCCCTAGGTTCCCTATCATAAATCTTGTTTATCATAATCACATTCTTAGCATCTTGAGAGATGGCAAAACGCTTTAGAATCCAAGGACTCTAAAATAAGTCGTATGAAGATGGTATATATGAATTACAACTACAATGGGGATGTGCGAAGAGATATAACTTCCCCTATCTGGGCATCACAACTTCTCGTTCTTCATAGCCCAACATTCAGCTCAATGCGACGATGTGGGTCAAAGTGCCATTTTGAACCATGGCGATCTAATCACAATGGCGCTTGCTTATTGCATAACAATCTACAAGCTTGTTTCAACTTTACCCACCACATGCTTGTTATAGCTAACTCAAACCATCCATTTCATCCCACTTTTGCTCGTAGACATCAGAAACTATCAGTTTGTCACACTGCTTACTAGGTTGTTTTCAGTATTGACAATCTCCAATATCTACTTCCTGTCCACTAAACTTGCAATCACTATATTCTCTTCTTTTGTTTTTTTTTTGAATGGTTGCAATAAATCACTATATTCTGTCACAAATATTTTAATTTGCAGCACATTTGAATAGAACAACTTTCTCCAAAAACTAACTTCATTCACTAGCGTTTTCTTGTTTGACTAATTAGTGCTACAGCTGCAAACCTAGCATATTGACATTCTATAGGTTAAATTGCACAGGGCCCATGGTTTAGTTGCTCATACTGTTCATCTTGGGAACCATAGACTTTTCTTTGTAAACCAGATTGAAAGGTCCTAGTGATGCAATATTTACTTTTTTTTTACATCAAGAACAGAGGTTGGCTGCCAATTTAAGGATTTCCCGTTTATGTAGATTTATGAGGCATGCCCTATCCACATGCTGCAGTGAGCCCATCATTTAATACTACAGATCACAGAACCAAGAGCCCCATCTGCAAATACTCGAATGCCCAGATAAAGCACAACTTCAGGTCATGGATCTGAATGTAGAATTCTATAACTAACAGTGAATTATATAAAAACAGTAACTAGAAAAAGAAATATACCTTTTATGGGTGATGCTCCTAATTATCAGCATCACTGCCACTTTCAGATCCCTCCTCTTCTCCATAAACAAGTTCGACAATGTCCTCATCTTCATCACCACTTTCATCCACCTGGTGATCATCTGAAAATGCTTGAATTGTGCTCTCTCCAGCCTTGTTGATCTGACAAGATGAGATAAATTATGAAGAAAAACATAATCACTACGAACTTGACCGAAATGCAGAAGGAAAGAAGAGCCTGTTTACCTGTGTGGAGATGAGCTTTAGACGACCAGACAATTGCAGTAGAGGTTGAATAGCTGAACATTTTGACTTTGTCATCTGCAATAATAGCAAGATTTAGTTCGCAGCAGTGAGAAAACAGCTACTTTTAATTAAATTAAAAAATATATTAGTGAGATAGGAAATGATGTGCGGCATACCTTACACATAATTATCTCTTAATGAGTGTGTGTTAAAGAATTACAATGCAAAGATGAGAAGGTATAGCTATTCCAACAATCAAATGAAGTCCCCATTTGGATGTCCAACTTTGCAACCGCAAAAGGCGTACAACTTATAACAGTAAGGTATGACTCCACTCAGTCATCTCAGGGAAAACCGGGAATTTTTTTCTCCATGACCCAACTCAATTAGTGACAGAAAATCAGGTATTGCAACCAAAAATAAAAAAATCAAGAAAGGATTCTCTAATACTTACCATTTGAGGGAAACTGCCCATCACATGAAAAATTTGGATGCATATTTTGAATGGCCAGGTAAATGCCATTTGACCAACACACTTCCTCAGTTGTGTTCCAATGCTAAACAATCTTAGTATAGAAGAATATTATTTTAAGGCCTTTTGATTGCAGGATATGGGCAACAAGGGATAAGAAAGGGCATTTAATATGAGGGATTATAGAAAATAGGAGTCAGCACACAATCTTCAACCAGGCTCCAAGGCTGTATTAAATTTCACCCTATAAGCAAATAGGTCACGAGTTCTTCAATCAAATCCTGTCAAAATTGCAAAATATTGGGCTCGTTGGATATGTAAATAAATGCGCACCTAGTCACGTAAGTTCTTCATTTTGACATCATTTGACACAATTAGTTCCCCTCTTTGGACTCTTAAAGAACCTTATAAAGATTCTTAAGATGACGACGAAAAATGGAAAGAATTCCCATCTCCTCCTCCTCTTCTTCTCTTCTTCTTTTCCTTGAATGACGGATCCTCCTTTGGTTCATCTAATAGACCCCTATATGTTGGACTGCATCAATGTTGAGGGTGGATTAGGAGGGAAAGTGACACTGCCTGAACACTGGTTCCAAAATGAGGAAGGGAATGAGGAAAGAGAGGACCTTGAGGGAAATTAATGGGTGTAAACTAGAAAGCAACGATGGCCGCAAGTAATATTTATAATCATGGACACATCAAATATCATCCTTTCTATGCTTCCATCAGCATTGACCCAAGCAGGTAACAAAAAGGCTCGAAAAAATTAGAGAGAGATCCTTCAATGGTCCTGTCTGAGACACCATCAAGCAACAATAATTAATAACATCACCTAAAAAATCAAAATAACCTGTATTCAGCTGCTGCAAAGTAGCTTCATATTTTATGAGGATATTTTGATCTACTATTTCAAGGACACAACCAAATGGTGTTTTCTAGGCACAGCAGTATTAAGAGGTGAAGAAAAGTTGATAGTACAGATTTAGAAATAAGAACACGCTGTAATGACAATATATAATGTAGGAACATAAAACATCTTGCATACTGAATTTATTAAGAAACAAAAAGAAAAGCAAAGAAAAAAAAAATAGCAGAGCAACTATCACTGACTTCAATATTGTACCTCATGTAGTGTACCAAGCATCTGAGTAGAGGGTTCCTGAGAAATGGCATAGTGACTGTGGTTCGCTAATATACTTCTTATCCAAGGAAGAACATATTTTCCACTACCAGACCTGTTAAAACAGAACCTCAACTAAGACACCTGAAGGTCAATGTAAAAATTTATACATACGGTAGGGTGGACATAATAAAAAAATAACTATGGCCTATTGAAATACATAAATGAACAACATGTATGATTATGCACATTTTAAACAATCAAAATGACTTTGAAGCAACACATCTTTAATTAGAGATGAGAACTGGTAATGAAAATTAACGATTGGGTAAAGTTTAGGTGTGCAAGGAGATGATCTAGAATAAAAAGACATCTTGTAGAATCCTCTGATCTTTCGTGTTCAACCAAGTAACTGTAAATAAAAAAAATAAAAAAATAAATCCTTTCGATGGTTTGATTGTAAATCTAAAATGTAGTCATACTTAAAAGCTAATGGAATAGCTCATATGGCATTCCAAGAAGTTTAAATCTATTCCCATGTACAGCATAGTAGATGTCCAAAGAATTTTAAGTTAAACTCAAATCTGAGTACATAACAGATAAAAAAAAACAGAAAATTTGATTAAACTACTGATTAAAAAAGTTTGGATAAATCAACTAAACAACATGATCCAACATTAATTTAAAAAGGTTGAGATAATTTAAAAAGAATAGGAAGTTAAGAACCTCAATTTCCATGTGGTAACCAAGACTGTAAGAAACTTGTATGCATCAGTTGAGCTCATGGCCGAAACAGCTTCCTTAATCTGATGAGAAGGAAGTGATATAGTCAGTAATGACAATCGCGGAGTTCAAGATGTATATGCTATAAAGTTGTTCATTTGAAAACATAGAAAATTGATCATGGATAAATTGAAAAAAAAAAAAATCATAATCCATTCTTATCTATGGCATATCAGCCATTGAGGAAACAGACCTTCTTTTCCGGAATCTTAGCCTCAAGCCACAGATGATCATCTTTCAATGTAGTAGATTTCAAAGAAATGCCAGGAGGAATCTCTGGAAAGCTTTCTCTTCTAAGATCATCCACATTACCAAGGAGTCCTGAAGATCTTAGCCTATCCTCCATGCAAATTGTACCAGCATCTTCTTCAGTTTTATCTGAATCATCTGCATTGACCAAGAAAATGAACATAAAGTGACTGGGCAAGACTCTTCAAACTAGTATAAGTTTAAATTAGTGACAATAATAGATCAAGCATAAGTGAATCACTCCCAAAAAGCCATTAATAAATATGTTAAACAGCAGTTTAATTTTCCTGTACTCAGTGTATAAGAATCAGTTCATTCATGAGTATAAGAAATTAAAAAAGGGTTTCCTTAACAGATGGCTGCGGCAACCAAAAGGAAGTGATTTTCAATCATTTGTGAACCCAAAAAACCAATTTCTTCAAGCAACATAAAATCCACGCCAAACAAGGAGTAAGGTAGCAAATTAGCTTACCTCAATTGCTAAATCCAGGGTGTAAGAACTTCAATCCATTGGGAGAGAAGAAGAGGCCAAAAGTGCAAAAAATATAGCAACTTTTATTAAAAAATATATCAGACTAAAGCATCGCTAAGGCTGCCGACCCATGTACATTGTTTAAATCAATGGTCAATATGGGGGTTTTTTTTTTTGTTTTTTTTTTTAAATCATAGCCTTCAAAGTTCAATCTAACTTCCAATCAATGACATCCCTAAAATTTTGAATCCCAATGCATCTCAAAATATGAAAGTAAGCGTATCCCAAGGAACTGAACAATGAAATAGATGTGCGCAGGTTTTTCCTATTGGGTGTGAGATCTTCTAGGGGCTGTGGATCCCACTTGCTATTTTTAAATAGCCAGCCGATTAATCCATCTGAATCATTAACGGACTCCTCACCAAAAGAGTCCTATTACAACTCAAATAGGCAGCAGGAATGAAATTACTCAAGAAACAGCCAAATCAAGCCAAAAGAGAGATTTCGCTATTGCACTTGGGTGAACTTGCTGTTTTGGTTCCATGTGGGGCCAGAGAGCTATTCTAAATTGGTCGCCTGGTCAGGGCAACCAGGCTGGGATTTGTTCCACTTGGGCCGGGCCTGGTTTGGACCAGGTTCAGTGGGCCGAAGCCTGATGACCTGCATTCCATTTTGCTTTAGACCGTTGGGTCCATTTGGGCTCAGTTTAGATAGTTGGGTTCAGTATTCTGATTTGTTGATTTACCTGCAAAAATCTGGCCTTTTTTTCATGACACTTTCACCGTCGCCAAGGTTTAAAAAATTGGACTCGGGGACCTGACTAGGCCATGGCCGAGTCCGAGTTACATGGGACTCGGCCGAGTCAGGCTGGAGGGCCAAGTCCTGCATGATTCGAGTACGTGCCAAGTCCTGCATGATTCGACCCTACTCGGTACGTGCCAAGTACAAGTCAACTCGGACTCGGCCGATTTTTTAAACCATGACTGTTGCACAGCAGTTTCAAACCCAGTTTGTGACTGCCTAACTCAGTTTGGTAGAAGAAAGCTTTCTTGACTGCCAAACCCAGCGCAGAGAATAAGACATCTTCTGGCAGAGAGGAAGAGCTCTGTTTGTGAAGCCTTTTGGGATTTTTGAATTCAAAACAGTCAAGCATTTTGGGATTTTTGAACTCAAAGTAGTCAAGACTTTCAGGATTTTTGAGCTCAAAGCAGTCTCGTTGAATCTGCCATGAACTGCCGATTTGAAGTTAGATCTAAAACTCTGGCTGTTAGAAATTCTCTAGGAAATTTCTGAGATATGAGTACGTGCATCACTAAGCCGCTTAAGTGTAACTTCTGTACTGCAGTTTCAGCAAAGCCACTTCCATGCATTTACTATTTTATACTACTACATTAACGGAGTGACACTTGACTTTCTGTTTGTAACTACAGTTACCTATAATGTGTTCGAATCATAAAATGATGTTTTTACCTCATGAAAAGTCAAAACAATATAAAGTGGTCAATCTATTGCAAAGTGATGTAACAACCTTTCTGAAAATAATGCACCCACCTTCATAATCCATGGGCTTAACTTCACTCTTGTTGTCAATTGTGACATCAGCCATTGCTTCTTCAAGAGCTGAATGCTTCATACTGTGCTTTCTCTTTTTCTCATGATAATCATGGAGCTTTGCAATCGGAAGCATTGCATCCTCTGCATTTGCACGGTCTAAAGCAGTGACTGTTCAATGAAACACAAGTGATTAGTGCCTACATTAGATCTATAATCTGAAATATGAAAAATTTTAGTCGGGAATGGAAGTGACTTGTAAACTGTTAAAGCCTTTTGCATTAAAAAAAAAAAAAAAAAATCAAACCTACAATTTACCTTTTTATAAGTAGGCATAGAATGCATAATAAGGGTGCAGTGAATATATGTTCACGATTGATAATGTTCTCACATCTGTACTCCTTTCTCATGTCACGAGGTAATATGATTTGTTTTCTGAGATGCATTGTTCTTTCTCTCTTAGAAGGTTGATTTTAAGGAGATTTTTTTTAAAAATTAACTGATTTTCTAGTCTTTATGGAAGAGGGACGACAGAATATTCAATGCTAAAGAAAAAGACATTAAAGATTTGATTGATGTGCTTTTTGTTAGAATTGGGTCGTAGGTGCTCATAAGATCAGAATTTTGTGGATATAAGTTGAATGGCATCTTCTCTAATTGGGATGCTTATATGAGTGGTGGCAGTTCTAAAGTGCATAGGTTGGTAAAATGGAATACTTCTCCCTTGGGATCTTTCAAGTTAAATGTAAATCGAGCTGCAAGAGGGAAGACAAATCTGGCTCCCTGGAATTCTCTTCAACAATAAAGAGGACTGCCTAATGCCTATTGGTCTATTCTGATCCCACAAGCATCTAGGAAACGAATAAAGCAGAGATATAGGCTATTAGGAAGGCTTTTAGGATTTTTTTTCAATTTCATTTTCTGGTAGTCTCAAAATGGAAAGTGATTCTAAAAGCATAGTGTCATGGTTATCTCGTAGTACCACCTATACATGGAGGGCACACTACTTATTCAAAGGGACCCAAGCTCTATGTGATCCATTGAAGCCACTTTCTATAATGTTTTCAGAAAGGCCAATGTTGTGGCACATTCCTTGGCTAAGTCAGAATTAGACATAGCTTCATTCTATTTGATTCCTCCATAATTTGTGTTTTCCTATGGTTTGTTTCTCACCTTTCTTCTAGTATTTGTATGACTACCAATTATTTTATATTCTTTTTTTTCTTTTAATATAAAAAAGGGAGTACAACTGTACAAGACAAGGTCTTGTAGTCTCAAACCTGTTCTGCTTTGTTTAATGTTGTTTTTTCTTCAGAATTTTGTAGTTTTCTAATACAAAACACACTTTTAGGGAATGGCCAGGCCGTTTTGAAGAAATAACACCCGAGCCTGTGGAGGCCTGCTTGGATGCATGCAATCATGGGTTCGCAAGGTATGGGATAAAGGTTTATTTCTGACCTAGGTATCCTATTTTTGACCTAGATATGTGTAAAAGAAGGGCACCATCTAATAATTTTAACCCTTTTGACACAAAAGCTCTTTGACATGGTTTTTGGATGCCAACTCCAGTGGTTGATGTTCCAAAAGCCCTTCTGTGTTTATTTTTTCTTTTGGAATAGAATTTACTCACTTATCAATTGAAAGAAATAACAATAAATCTACAAATCACTAAATCTTAGTCTAGTCCCCGACCTACCAACCGAATACTGTTATAAAAATATTCAGTTTCCATATTTAGGAAGTGTGTTTCTAATCCAGTACAAAATGTATTTCCTTCAAAATGTGTATCACAATCGTAGTGACGTTTTCCAGTAACCATGAAATAGCCTTTAGACAGACATAGGACCAAGACAAACCCAATCAACTTTCAGGTCCAAAAACTAAACCCTAGGCTAACAACATGAGTATAGGACTGTAGAGTGTAGACAAACCTGAATTTACACCAAAGTGGCAGTGCTAGACCTGGGTCAACCCCAATCTGGAGTGACTCGAGTGAAACACTAAGCTTCAAATGGAAATTTCATATCTTAAACAATAATTAAGTTTACCAAAATGAACACTTTCTAGTTGCTATTCACCATGTCCTACTATAACTCATTCAATGGGCATTCTACAATCACAGAGCATACCTTCAGTTCTTGACACTTGCCTCTTCTTAGACTTGGACGACTGATCCATTGGCAAAAGAACTCCATCCTGGGACCTACTTAGATTGACATTCACACCATGCTGCACTAAGAGTTTCTCAAATGATGGCTTTACCACAGAACCATAAGCAACAGATACTTGTGCTGAGCCAAGTTTCACAATGCCTTGTAATTTTGCAGCAAATATTGTGGGTATTGACCTCTTCTGGTACTTGGGAAGGGGGGCCTCCAAAGATAATGAAATTTTTGTAGGCTTCGTACTGCGTAACTCTTCAATATTCCTCCCATGCCAAAAATAGCAGAGGCCCAATTCTGAAATGGCTAAAACAAATAAACCGTCATTGTCTGCACCCCCATTGTCTGTGCCCTTACTGTCCAGAAAGACAGCAGGATGATCCATTGAAAGCACACAACTGACAGGTTGCTTTCTGCCGCCATCTATTTTCCATACAGCAATATACCTTTCCCCAACAGCAGAAGATAGGATGTACTTCCCATCCTCAGTGAAGATCATACAGCGAACAGCAGCCTACAGTGGTAAACATGAACTTAGTTATGTAAGTAGAAGCCAAAGATTGTAGTCTGATGGCAAAACAATGACGCCAGTAGGTGGTAACCATAAGCAAGCTGAAGAAAATAAAGCACAGAGAATCACAATGAGTTTGACAAGAACAGCAATACACTCGGAATAAGAATAATGGGAAAGTACTCACAGGATGGCCTGAAAACTTCTGCATCTTTTTGAAATCAGAACAATTGAAAATTTTCAACTGACCAGCTGCCGTGGCTAGTATCTTCCCATCTAACAAGAAAGATAATAAGCAATATAAGCAGCAAAAATTACCCAAAAAAAAAAAAAACAAACAAACAAGAAGAAGCAAAAACCAAACAATCAAAGATATTCAACCAGGAAATAAACTAGCAATTGACTAAATATATAACCAGATGAAATTACTTGTAAACCAGCCTGCTCCTATAAGATGGGCAGCAAGAATTGGAACATTGGCCGAAGACCAAAGGAGGTAGCGCATGAAAAAATGCATTTAAATATAAAAGCACCAGATAAATAAATATACATATATATATAGGGAAAAAAACTGTCACCAAAGTCAAAACTCTTTTTTTTTTTTTTTTTTTGAATGTTTACTTTCATTAAATAAAGTAAACACTACAAGAGAAAAAGTACTGAAAGCAAAAGACAGCAAAGCATGAAAACCAAAAAGAACCCTAAAACCAGCAAACCAAGGCCCTACATAAGAATAGGCCAACTCTTTCCAATGATACACAATTTGATCTAAGGAGTATCCTCTAAAAGAAGGGAGAATAGACACCCAAAGAGCTATTAAAAACTTTGATTTCTCCACTAGTCTACTCTCACTAGATGCAATTCCTTTAAAACATCTTGAGTTCCTTTCCTTCCAAATCGTCCAAATCACCGAAAAAATGACAACCGCCACATCACTTTGCCTCTAGGGTCCCCAATTAGGGCCTTGCAACCTTGGAAAAGCTCGGGGCGAGAGTGGGGAAGGACTAGTAGCAGCCAAACCCTCTTCTTATAGTCATCCAAATTGCCTGAGCTGTTTTACAATTTAGCAAGAGATGGTCCACGGATTCTTCGTCCCTCAAGCACATAGGGAAGCCATTCACCATCGTCATCCTTCTCCTCCTTAAAAGATCCATAGTAGGGATCCTTTTCCTTAGAGCCAACCACCCGATTACGAGCACCCTTGGTGGAGCTTTCAACTTCCAAATACTATACACCCCACTCCTCTCCCTGGGATTGCTTAGGATAGCCTTAAAGAAAGAGGACAATGAAAATGATCTATTCTTAGAGGCTATCCACACCCTAGCATCTGCTCTACTGTTTTAAATGATTAAACTGTTCAGGGAATTAAGGAGAGCAATGAGCTGGGATTCTTCATTGTCCTTCAGGTTCCTTCTAAAAGTGGGAACCCAAACCACCTGGCCTCCAATTGTGCCATATAAGAGCTGACTGTTGCTTCCTTGTCTTGTGCACACCTAAACAGGTCTGGGAATTGAGCACACAACGCCCTTTCACCTGCCCACCTATCTTTCCAAAAAAGGGTCCTCTCCCCCGATCCAATTTGGTACCTAATGTGCTTCGTGAAGAGTCTCTTTATCGAGAGGATTCATTTCTATATAGTAGATGAATTCCAAGGGGGGTCTTGAACATCCCAACCATGCCTTGGAAGGTTGTCTTTTCTTTCTAGCACCCGTCTCCAGAGGCCTTGTGAACAGTCTCCAATCCTCCACAAACATTTGCCCAAAATGGATGTTATCCATTTTTATTTTTTTATTTTTTTTTTTGTATTAATACCAGCTGGATTTAACTCATGCTCTGGTACTAAAAATGGAAGTGATAATGTATTGGAAAGCTCGTGAAAGCATTTAACAATTTTAATGCAGCTCTCCTTTAGAACTAGAATGAGTGAATGACAACTGCATTTGCCATCTCATGTGCAACGGCCTGTTTTGAGACGGGTATTTTTCCTTAAATGTACTGTATAAAAAAGAAAGAAAGACCTTAAATGTACCCTTTAAAAAAAGAAAGAAAGAAAGAAAGAAATGATTATTTTTGCCTACACCATTTTCAAGCAGTAAATTTTCTTGTCTCCTCTTTAGCGCTTATTTCCCTGAAACTACTTCCTTTCTCCGGCCAAAGAACATGTAGATGTACTATTTCTATTTAAATTGTACCCTATTTACCAGTATTTCAGCAGGCAACAGGCCCCAACCATAGTAAGAACTATTCTCCAATCAGAATATTCTCACAAAAAATGCAAGTTGCAAAAGATAATCATGGGCAATTCAAGACGTGTTTTGAAAATGTTGTACCTGGAGAGATGGAAATAGAAGATAGTGCCTTTGTAGATGATCTGAACTTCCTTAATAGACTTCCCGTCGTAGAATCAATCTGGCAAACCATGCCATCAACCCCAGCAGTGTAAATGTGTGGACCATGTTCAGAGAAGGAGATGGCATTGACCCCCCTGCCCATTACAAAAGACGTTGTTCAATGATACAAATACATATCCAGAGCTAATGTACATTCAAATATCGTCCCTCCAAACTTCTCTATTGTATCTTTCCTATATGTAGACATCATAGCCTACCAGTGCAGCCAGAATGCATGCTTTACTAACTAGTGCAAAAAGTAACAGAAAAACCTAAGTACTCCCACTCCCAAGAAAAAAAAGGCCTCACCCAGGATGGCAGTCACAGACTCTCCACCTCAACTGACCAGCAGCAACATCTAGTGCCAAAACATCACCACCACCAGTCCCCAACACCAATAATGAATACCCCAGATTTCTTTTCTTCTGCAATTCATAAAAAAAAGTCAGGTCCACAGTCCATAACAAAAATAACAGTTACAATACAGAAGAAATAATCTCGCTAATATTCCAATTTGTAAGGAATATTATTAACCTTATGTTCTAAAGGCATCCACTTGATGCATCTGTAATCAAGTGAAAGATGCCCAGTTTCAGACTTGGTAGATAAACCTGTGTCATCAGTCAATGTAATGTGTGCAAAATCAGTCTGCAAATGACCCTTCAATGTATCCCAAATCTGTAAAAACAAATAACCCATTAGATATTTTACTCATCCATACTGAAAAATCAAAGCTTTTCTTCAGCAGAAGAATTTCACTTGCTACATATTAAAAAAAAAAAAAAAAAGAAACAGAACCACATGAACTATTTGCAAGAAACAAAAGACAATTGAAAAGTTCAATACTAATTCTCCTGTGACAACAATCTCAAATCAGCTTTGTATGCTTTACCACATTAACAAACAAGAAAAGGAAAAACAAGAATCTGGGGCTCACCTTAATCCTACCATCTCCAGAAGAAACAGCTAAGAAATCGGAAGAAGGACTGAATGAAGTGAAGAGGTCTTTGATATTGGGCGAACCCATATGCTTCTGCAGAAAGAGCAAATGAATTCAAACTATTTTCAGCTTGTTCTGATGAGAGGGTAACAGGAAGAAGAAAGGTGATGGTGAGAAGGGTTTAGGCCTTTTAGGGTTTTGTCATTTTAAGATTTTTGAGGAAGAAAACGGGTCGGGTCGGGTCGGATTCGGATTCAAGTTGGGGCCATAACGTCCTAGCCATTTACCATGCCCGAACAGAGATCAAGATCTACGGCTCTCGAGTACGATCGAGAGATCCAACGGTTCGCAGAGCTGCTCGTGGTGGTCGCCGCAAGGGTTTTGGATGGGGAGTGAAAAGGAGAGAGTTGAGGAATCGTGAAGTCAGTTAAAAAAAAAATTGATAGAATCGCAGGGGAGCCCAAATTATTCAAATGGTGAATGTTATGGTGATGGCCACTTAAGTTTTGAAGTGCCACTTTCCACATGTAGCAATTTTCTTCCATTACATGGGATAGAACTGGGATAAATCCCAGGTTCCCCATCTAGGGATGCAAATAGATATTCGATTATTCTGATATTTTCATTGTTAAAAAATCGGGTTTGCAATTTGTTTTAAGTTTTAATTCAGAAAAGGGACCGGATTTAAAACTCAATTTGGTTCCGATTGTTAAACAGATCCAATCCCGGATCCATACAAATTCCAAAACGTGGACCCGATTTGATGGATGTGCATTTTTAAGATATGGTTCTTAAATTTGTATTCGTTAATGTCAAAAACTTCATATAATAACTATATATTGATTCTAAAAAGGTTGGGATTTATCGATTGTGGAAGGTATATTTGATCCACTGTTACTGGGTTAAATAATATCCACATCATTATTAAAGTGTTGTCCCAACTATATTGACGTTGGCTAATTTATGGGGGGTTGATAAGGGTAGGAGGTTGGATTGATGATAAAAAAAAAAAAAAAAAAGGGTTTCTCATGAGGTACTAAAACTTTTATCCATTAAATGAGAATCATGAAAGGTACCTTTATTTATCCTAACCCAATTAGAGATCGCAATCCTAAATTAGCTCTACACCTTGCATTAGACAGCTATATTTTCCGTTACCAACTTTAGACTCGAGCAGATTCAATCCAAACTTGGTCTATTGACAATCTTATCCATCAGCACCACAATGTTCTTAGCGAGGGCATTTTTTGTGTTTTCTAAAGAGGGAGCCAAAACTAGTCTGAAAAAAGTTTCACCAGTAATCTTAAGGCATGTTTGTGTAACACTTTTCCAAAAAAAGAAAAAAAAAGTGAACGATTTTCCGTGGAAAATCCATTTTTCATGCGTTTGGTGCAGAACAATGCCACGGAAACACGGTCATGTCTTGTCGACATTTTCAATGCATATGCTGGAAATGGATTTCCTATGAGGGATATGGGAAATGGATTTTCCTCGAAAAACTTGTCCCTCCTATATAATCTCATTTCCTTAGTCTTTTCCATTTCAACTCAGAACCCTACATTTTTTACTTTCTTATTTCTTTAAATAAATTATTATTTGATGTTGAATAAATTATATACATGTTACGTTATTTTTCTTCAAAAAATTGTTGCACCAAACAAACAAATGTGAATTTTTTATAAGGAACCCACAGCCGCCATGGTTTAAAATCGCGATTTTGGTCGTGGTATCGGCCAGGCTGAAAAATCAATATAATATCGATATCTGTTGCAATTATCGGTCCGTCGCAATCGTACATGGCAATAAATTAAAAAAATTCACAAAAATATCCAAAAAATCCAGAATATTAGAAAATGCTGGAAAACAATTTTTTTTCCATTAGTAACAACAATAAATCAAAATATCGGTCACCTTAAATTATGAGTCCTGTTTGTATCGCAATTCGTTGTCTTCTCCAGTATTTCATATAATGCAACCATTATTTTGGCTCATGATTAATTTATTAGTGTAAAATATAAGAAAATAAAGATAAAATATCAATTACCATTTAATACTAACTCAATCATCAAATAAGTTGTGAAATTCAAGACCATAAAGATAACGTATTAAAATCTGAAACATGATAGTGAGATAGATAAATCATAGAGCACTTAGGTATCAAAGGGTTCATGGTTTACCTAAAATTAGGGGGGACTAGAGAGTTGGGATAGAGATTGATGGGTATGACAGCCTAATTCTAAGTGGAGTGTCGCCCATACTCGATATCATCATCATCATCATGTCTTCGATATTGGTTAAAAAGATATGCTCCATATTGTTACGCTACACTATCATACCCATGACCACTTTCAGATTGTTCTTGATAAGATGATGAACTATCTCGATCCCATGTAGATTGAGATGGCTAGTTGTACTCAAATGGCATGAAATAGGTATGAGGGGCATGAAAAACGTCTTTCAGGAAATGGTGTTGGGCAAGCCTCCCTTGCTCAATTAATATTTGTTCGATAGAAAGTAGCGGTGTCGGTGAAGGAGGTACCCAATTAGGGTCGTATGAATAACCTCCATGCTGTCCATACATGGCACCTTGTTGGCCAACATAACCCCCATGATGACCATGAGTACCTTCCACCACTCCTTGCCCAGCAGTGTCACTATTACTCCCTGCCTCGGTCTGTCCAACATATCTGACATAACTAAGGCGGATCTAAATCGGTAGCACCAAGAAAATGCTCAACTATCTCATAAGTGACAGGCTCATCATACCCATAATGATCACCATCCCCACGAGAGTTAGGTGGAATTCTTCCTAATGATGAAGAAGTAGAAATACTTGACTCACTCTCTTCGTCCACCTCCTTTCCCCTTGGCTCATCTGTATCAAGTAAGCGCCCTTGTTGCATTGTCAAGTTTATCTCTTCTACCCTTTCTGAGGCCCTCATTGGCTCAAGCCTATCCCCAGTCAATTCCTCTATCAACTCCTCAAACGTTGAGTCTTGGTCCAACACCGGTTCTTCTTGCTTCTCCAACCATTCACCTAACACATTATCCTCTTCTGAAAAGATATAGTCCAAATTAATTGGACAAAAATAATCACATTGATCCTCAAATTCTCTTCTCTTTCTATTTCGACTCCGGAGCTTGAGGTTGTAGTGGATGTACACCAATTTATTTAGCTTTTGCATTGTTAATCTATTTCTTGGTCTTGTGTGGATAAATGAAAAAGGTGCTTTAGTTTCTTTCACAATTAGTAGACGATGTAATTTGACTAAGGACTTTAATAGCAATTGTTCTTAGTGCATGAGCACTCTCTCCATAATTCAACCACCGTTCAGTTGAAAATAAAAATAGAAATGATATTAGAGTCGATAAAATAATAATAATTCCTTGAATAATATAGAGATGACATTATAATCAATACCAGGATTGGTATTTGCGATAGTTCTCCCCATAGTTGTAGTTCCAAAGTTTCCAAACACGTATATTGTATATGTCAATATGAAGACATTAACGTAGAAAAATATATTGGAGAAATTACAATGTTATATACTTTTTTTCTTAATTAGCCTACCTGATTAGTAGCCCAAATTACTTCATCTGTACTCTCTGCCTGTCTTTCAATTACAAATTTTTAGTCCCAAACGGATTTCATCAGATACGTGTCAATCCGTAAATTGTAGATTACAGAAATATCCTGTAAAACCAATGAATTTTAGTTAATGATTAAATTAATATAGTGATGAGAAATGAATACAATAATTCAAGTATTAAAGGAAATAGCATTCACTTACTAGCAGTGTGTAAATCATGTTTCAATTGTTGTCCCCATTGATCGTCGATGATGTTCCAAAACTTTTTGTAATATCTACAATCTGCTTGAATAGCCAACTTTGATCTCTCCATTGCCTCATGTAAGAAGCCCATTGTTGGCTTATCATTGCCATCAACCAATTGAAGGACCTTTATTAGGAGATAAAAGAATATTCAAAACACCCTTCACATGAGACCAAAAGTTGTTGGACTCAATTACTTTACATACTTCTTTTGTAATGGGACTTGGCATCTTTTCCCATTTTGAATTCATGAACTCTTGTGATTTTATCAATTGGAGAAGTAATTCTCTGTACTTGTAAACACTTTCGATGGCAATGAAGTGGGTGGCCAATCTAGTAATGCTAGGCCGCAATAGTTCATGGTTGTTTGCGTACGTTTTCATCATGGAAATGAGTCTATATGACTAATAAAAGAATTGGTGATCTTCTTTATATTACTAATCACTTGTAGCATGACTTTTTCTTTTGCAATATCTTCAAGCATTAAATCCAGGCAAATGTGCTGCGCATGGAGACCAGAAAACCCTTGGCCTTTTTTTTATAAGTATCATTCATGCAGCTTTCGTGTTTCCAACATTGTCGGTAATAACCTGAACTACACAATTTGCCTCAATTTCTTCAATCACCTCATTCAATAACCTATTAATATATTTTGCATATTGGATGTAATCAGTTGCATCAACTGATTTGATAAACATCGTGCCCATAGACGAGTAGACTAAAAAATTCAAGAGATGACGATGTGTGATGATCACCCACACATCGCACATTTGTGAGGCCCCACCCCTTGTGAGCCCTCATTTTGAATTTGAATACTATATTTTAGCCTATAGTATCTAATTATACTAATTAGTAGGGATTAATAAGGGTAGATATGTATTTTTCCTAAGATTTAGTTTAATTAGTCCTTTTGTACATTTTATAGAGTCCATAGGGTGTCTTTTATAATTTTAGAGTGAGTTAGTTGATTAGGGGCTCTAGCTAGTAATTAAGGTTTATTATAGGGTGGTCTCCACTTGAGAAGCTTTTAGAATTCTTACCCAAAGACCAAACTACCCCTGGCCTTATCCCCATTCCTATGCAAACTAAAATGGTATTTTACTACCTAGCCAAACCCCAACCTATATAACTCATTCCCATCCCATCTCATACGTTAGCTACCATTCTCACTCTCGTATCCCTCTCTTTTCTCTCTTCTTCCCTCATTTCCCTCCAATTCTCTCATCTTCCTCTCTTTCTCTCTCTAGAAACCCTAGATTCAGAACCCTAGCTACAAGGTGAAGAAGGTCTACTACAAGCTACATACATCATCTCTTCTACATCTCTTCTCTCTCTTCTAATCAATGTAATTATCTCATTCTAGTTCAATTTCCCTAGAAATCTCTTTTTCTCTCTCTAGATTTTCTTCCTTGTTGCAATTCTCTTGTGGATATGAGATTAGGTGTTAGAGATCTCTTTAGATCTGGTTTTGGGGCTTGATTGAGTGATTGGAAGACCTTGGTTGCTTGGATTGGTTTTGGAGCTTGGATTTCTATTTCTCTTTCTATTTTCCTTTGCAATTGGATTGAGGCAAGTGCAATATACCTATTTAGCATAAATGCATGTTTTCATTCACTTTGATCTTGTAATTTCAATTCAATTGATGTTAGAATTACTAGATCTACATTTGAGCATGTTTTCATGGATTTGTGGCCATTGATGGATGAGTTGACCTCATTTGGAAGATCAATGGCCCGTGTGTGGATGATGGGATGGTCATTGAAGTGCATTTCATGTTTTGGATGTATCTATAATAATTAGACGAGATTGGATGGGTTTTGGTGGAAATTGGATTGAAGGAGGAGAATTCTAGAAATCTGGAAGTGTTGCAGGTTGCGTGTACTCGCTCGACCGACCTATAGTCGGGTCGACAAAGCACACTAAAATCCAAAAAATCCAAGTCTCAGTTAAGGTTTTGTAGGATTTGTAGGTCCAACGTACTCGGTTGACCGACAACACAAGATCTGCAGGATTTAACTGGGAGCTGAATTTTCCCTCAGACACATAAATTCTGTGTTCTCGGTCTACCAAACCCTATTCTCGATTGTCCGACAACACAGGGATTTCAATGGAACTGCTGAGAGCTGGGACATCTTTTCTGCCGATTTTTAGCGTATGCGGTTGATCACCCAGGCTAGGAAGTTGACCGGACACACAAAGAATTCCTGAGATCAAGTCATGCCTTCCAAGTGCATGACCCCAATTTTCCTGAGTACTCGGTCGACCGACTAGGCCAGGAGGTCGACCAAGCACACTGTGTAGAGGGTCGACCTGGGAGTCAACATCCTGACAGTTCAATGTACTCGGCCAACCGAGCCCTGTGTCAGGTTGACCGAAAACACTATATCCAGTGATTTTTCAGTTTTTATATTCTGAGGTTGTGATCGTTTATGGGGCCCATTAACCATCCAAATAGACTTTTATTGATTTGCCAAGCCCGAGTCAATGGTGTGACTCAACCTTGACTCGTGGGAACCACAAAGTAGGGTGTAGGTTGTGGATTCGACGATGATTCAATCTTTCAATGTTGTCAATGATGCCCGTATCTTCTGGAGCACCAAACACATTATCCATTGGCATATGAGACTTCCTTTAGAGATCAAATTACCTGAGATGAACTTGGACCTGAATGTGGACCAATACTTAGGTTGGACTATTGATATTTCCCGTTGATACTCATACTTAGAGGTTTATTTCACTTATTGCATTACTGTTACTCTTATGTCCTTACTATTGCTTACAACTATTAATTAAATGGAAAATGTATGACCTAAACCTAGGATTACTTAGAGGTGACCTGGTGATGTGATTGGACGAATATTGACCCATGTTTGTGGCTAGGCGGGCCCTTTTATGGCCTAAGTATGGATATGTGATACCCCAAGTTGAAGATGTTTGTTATTATGGACTTATAATTCATTATGGATGAGAATGGATTGTTTATTATTGGAAATGGACTTGTTACCTCATTTGGACTGTTTTAGACCAGGCAATGTACTTGGTGGGCCTTGGTATGGATCCAATGATTGGACTTGGACATGGACTGTGTTCCATGGATTGATCTGGTACTTGGACCACTTAGGAATTTTGTTAGGACTTTATTCACGCAAGGCAAAGCCTAGATAGACACAGACCTTTATTGTTTCTTTGAGTCGGCATAGACACTCACTCAGTTGTTCTAAGCTCAGCCTTTGAACTAATCATCACTGGTAGGAGCTATTATGAGTGTTGAGTGATAAGTGGGCTATCATGATAAGCTATGTTTTAGATGGACGGTGTGACACCGGGTTCGTTCTTTTGAGTGATGAGTGTTATTTGTGGGGCTCGTCATTCCCTAGCACTGATGAGATTTTCCCACCGCGACTGTGTTCAGTATAGGAGGGCAGTGACATAATATCCCATAGTATCCAGCTTGTGTGAGTGTGCCACTTTGATATATGTAGAATAAATTACTTGTTTATCCTGATCCTGATTATCATCATGCTCAACTGCCTAGATCTTATACCATGATTATTCTCTTAGACTATATGATTGTCTCTACTCTTTTGATGCATACATCCTATATTACTTGTATACTGTGACTTGCCAGATCTTTGGATCTGATCCATTCTTAGTGCTTAGGTTTCGACCTCGTGCACTTGTGCTCTTTGAGGTGCCCGTAGCTGGTGGCTACCGGCCAACCAGGAGGTCGAGCTAGAGGATGGAGTGCCGGCAACAGGGGCTTGAGAGTACACTTCTTTTTTTAGGTTTTTGAGCGATTTTTATGGTGAGCAGGGTGGTAGTTAAATATGTAATAAAACATTTGATTTTCATACTTTGATATATTAGACTGGACTTCAACCTTGCTACATTTGATATAGATATATGATGCCTTACATTTTGCTTCCGCTATTGCTACATTTGCTTACGCTATATTTACATGCTTCCGCAATATTAACTGTTGATATTATATTGTTCAAAAAGCTTTAAATTGTACCTCACTGCGTACTTATGATCTTGGAAGTTCTCGGATTTTTCGGGAAGTAGCGCTCCATCTTCGGGTACCTTGACGGTTTTCTCGGTATTCGGAATTGGGGCGTTACACATTAGTTTGTAACCTCTTTCCCTCTATGCTCATTTTGAAAGTTTGCACCCAAGCCTATAACTCCTCATACTCTTTCTCAACACAGACATTCTCAATCTCATAAGGGCTGGGTGCCCTTATACCTGGACCATGTTCTCCAGCTGCATCAAATATGGTTGTGAAATAAGGAGAAGATGCCTTGTTGGGTGGGAATGCCTCCATCCAAAAAAAAATTCTCAATAGCTCTCATTAGATGTTCTCTTGTTTTACCAAACTTGCCCTTTAGTGCTTTCATGATGCCGGATTGCTTTGATGTTGGTTTTCTATAAGTAAATGTATCAGTTGGCCCCACCACATCTGGCCTATGAGGTGCATGGGTTGGTGGTCTTTCAACCTCCTCAATGTCTGGATCTTGATGGGTTGTTTTTTACTAAATGCCCGATGCAAACTCGCTTCTCCGGTCCGGATGACCCACTTTGCTCATATTGGCTACCTCTAGCAGCTACATCATATTGCATTTTTCTCCTCTCTTCCTCCTCCTAAAGTGACCTCACACTTTCTCTCCTAGCCCTCCTTATTTCTTCACCATCATCATCGGAGGAAACTAATTCCTCCTCCCTAGAACCAAGTACTTCTTCTCAGCATGCATTAAGTTTCTCAGTTCTTCTTCTTTCTTGTACAACTTTTATTTTTGAAGATGCATTAAGGAGCTCCTGCATTTCAGCTCTCACATTTGATGACACTTTATGACGCTTTGCCACCTGTCCTGTTACATGTGCCAAATGTTGTTTCAATCGGGTAATCCCCCCATTGAGCACTTGTCCACAATAATTACATTTTACGTTACTTTTACTTCCGACTGCTTCACTGTGGCTCCATGTCGAATCTATCTCACGCACCATCATTCCTATAAAATAAGAAATTCATGTAACAGTAATACTCTAACAACAATTATTTTTAGAAAAAGTAGAAGATTTAAAAAATCATTTTGAAAACCCTAAATATATAGATCTAATATAAAAGTATGTAGATCAATCATTTACACACCATACAATGATCATGAATAATTAAAAGAACATATTTATGATGAAATCCCCAAAAAATGATATATTATAATTCAAATATTAGAA
Source organism: Camphora micrantha (assembly GCA_003546025.1). Taxonomy (NCBI): domain Eukaryota; kingdom Viridiplantae; phylum Streptophyta; class Magnoliopsida; order Laurales; family Lauraceae; genus Camphora; species Camphora micrantha. Next base: position 5,900,618 of record QPKB01000010.1, on the reverse strand, counting down.
AATCTGAAAATAAAATAATTAAAAAAAATCCAAAATCATGTATGTGACTATGAGTAGATGTAGATCTATCATATACACACTATTAATAAGTCTTTCGTAGTTAAAGTTTCATAAATACACTTGAACAATTACTTTTACAAAAACATAAAGATTTAATAAAATCATTTTCAAAGTCCTAAATATATAGATCTAGCATAAAAGTATGTAAATCAATCATTTACACACCACACAATGATCATGAATCATTAAAAGAACATATTTAATTTATCATGAAATCCCCAAAAAATGATATATTATAATTCAAATGCTAAAAAATCCAAAAAAAAATAATTAAAAAAAAATCCAAAATCATGTGTATGACTATGAGTAGATGTAGATCTATCATCTACACATTATTAATAAGCCTTTGGTAGTTAAAGTATCATAAATACACTTGAACAATTAATTTTATTAAAAAATATAAAGATATAATAAAATCATTTTCAAAGTCTTAAATATATAGGTCTAGCATAAAAGTATGTAAATCAATCATTTACACACCACACAATGATCACGAATCATTAAAAGAACATACTTATGATGAAATTACCAAAAAAATGATATATTATAATTCAAATATTAGAAAATCTGAAAATAAAATAATGAAAAAAAAAATCCAAAATCATGTGTATGACTATGAGTAGTAGATGTAGATCTATCAATGTCTACACATTATTAGTAAGCCTTTGGTATCATAAATACTTTAACAAGTAACAACAATTATTTTAAAAAAAATAAAGATTTAATAAAATCATTTTCAAAATCCTAAATATATAGATCTAGCATAAAAATATGTAGATCAATCATTTATGCACTATACAATAATCATGAATCATTAAAAGAACATATTTATGATGGAATCTCCAAAAAATAATATATTATAATTCAAATATTAAAAAATTCAAAAATAAAAGAATTGAAAAAACAATTTAAAATCATGTGTATGAGTAGATCTATCATCTATACACTATTAATAAGTCATTAGTATTTAGTATTTAGTATCATAAATATTCCAACAATTATTTTTTAAGTAAAAAATTAAAAATAACCATTTTAAAAACACCAAAAATCATATATATGAGTAGATCTAGCATGTAAGTGTGTAGATCTAACTTCTAAGTGAAGAACACAATACAAGTGACAAACCCAACGATCTTTTTATTCATTTCTATTCTTTATCTAAAAATAAAAAATAAAAAATACATAAGAGTAAAAATAAGAGAGCTAAGTTGATTTTCTCTTAACAAATAAAATATTTCTTCAAGAAATAGTGTTGGAATTTGGAAATATGCAAGAGGAATTAGCTAAGGAGATATGGCTGCTCTAAGGAGATGAGGGGAGAAGAGGAGAAGATGAGGGAATAGGGAAAAAGTAAAAAAAAAAAAAAAAAACACAACAACAACAACTAGGGTTTTTGATCCATACACCATCTTGGCCAAGAAGAACTGAGATTTTGGTGATTTTTTGGCCAACGATACCAATACCGGTATCGCGGCAAAAAAGCATACCGGTATCGGCCGATACAGGTTCATATCGGCCGATATGAATCAGTATCGACCGATTTTTTGAACCACGACAGCCGCACCAAACAATTTAACACCCTAGATGGTAGTCACAGACTCTCCACCTCAACTGACCAGCAACAATATCTAGTGCCAAAACATCACCACCACCAGTACCTCACACACCAATAATTTTTTTGCTTAAAGGTAAACATGTATTAAGCAAAAAGAAGTGTTGTTAGATTGTATGGACTCAATCCATCAAAAGATGTAATAAATTGATTAATTTCTTTATTCATCAACAAAGTTATGCTTTCTTTTCATGAGATGAATGATGTTTTATTATTTAATGCACATTACCAATACATATGACATGATGGTTCATGAGATTAACTGAGTCCCATTAGTATATTAGATGTGATATATGTGTATCGATGAGATCCTTATATGGGGGACTTGTGTCATAAATCTTATACTTAAATATCTTCACAACCAGTAATGAGACTGAGCATCTCATCTGATAAGGTTACAGCACTTTGATCACTATGAGATAGTGTGATTTATCTTGATCATCAGAATGTAAGATTCTGGATTACGGTGCTGGTACATTGGATGTATTGATGGATGAGAAGCATTTTATGAAATACTGTCTCGATTTTAAGGTCTGCTCTCATAATTCCCTAGCAATAGGCTCTTAATCCTGAGACATTGATGAACTCAAGTTTCTATCTATTCATTTACTTTGATTCACCAATAAGTGAGGCCAACTTCCTTGAACCTCAGTGTCTTAGGTACGTGGAAGTAGGACTGTGGGAACATCTAATGGTCAAGATTTTCATCTATCTATATTATTCCCTTGTCCCAATTAATGGGATTTGTCATTAGTAAGTGCGCGCCCATCTCGATTAAGAGTTAATTGAATGGTACTGATGACCACTGTGATTAATTGGGGTTCAAGGATAATAAGATGTGGATCTAAGATTGGAAGGGACAGATTTATTCCAATTGATCCATGGATATTGATAGAGGGGCCTACTTGTGGTAATCGAGAAATTTAGGGTATTCTTTGTAATTTATTCCTAACACTGGGGTGCAATTGCATTTATATAGTTGTGTTATTTGCAATTAATTGTGAGCCCGGATTACAAATGAGATGTAGGGTCGCGGTGTCCCAGTTGGAGCCAGCTTTCTATGGAATCCCCAGTAGTCCCCACACTAGTCCAAGTTGTTAGAAAGATACTAATACTACTTGAACTAAAAAAGGAAGGAATTAGAAAGTTACTATTTCTATTTGAAGTAGTTCTAATAGTAGTAATAGTAAGTTACTAATTGTTGTGGAAGTGAGACTTCTATAATAATTGGAAAGGGGGAAGTTACTAATTCTTAATGGGAGTTTGACTTCTATTTTAATTAGTAAAAGGAGGTGTCTTTGTTCTATAAAAGAAGGAGAGAAGCCCCCTTGGACGTCTATAAAAGGAGAGCACGCCCAGTCCTCTATTTTGTGCAAGTATTGCACACCTCTCTCCCTTTCTTTCTCTTCTAGTTCATTAGAGTTTCTAGTTGGGTTTTCTCTTGAAGTTTCCACCAATCTTCTTGAGAAAAGAGATTTGATAGCGGGTCATAGCATGGAAGACAACAAGGTTTTGGAGATCCTAATTTGCTTCAAGAAGAGTTCTTGATCTAGCTGATTGTCTTCTTCTCCATTAGAGCACTACTGGGCTCCAAAGGTAGAATCTGCTGCTCTTTTTGTTATGGGTTATATTGGTTGCATGGTATTGCTGATTTATATCTTTTAGATAGGTTTTATTGCTGTACATAATTGATGAGATGGGGGGATTGCATTCTGGATATGGTTTATGGCTTTATGGGCACTTGATCCCTAAGTTAAGTGGGTCAAAAGTTTTGAAAATCAATCCACGAGGCCCGCCTACTTCCAATAATTGGTATCAGAGACTTACCTCATCTCTAATAATGTTAGATCAGTGATCTAGATCTAATCTTTGCATGAGATGTGGAAGATGATAGACGTAGGCTTTGTAAGGATCATATTTGATGATTGTGTGCCTATTGTATCTGTAATGAATGCAATAGAAGGGGCTAGTTCGGACAAGAAAAGGAATTTTCTGCAAGTTTTCGAGCAGACGCTCGAGCGGACCTCCATCCGTTCGAGCAAACCAGGTTCTGGAAAGGTCCGCTCGAGCGAACTAAGTGTAGAATATTTCTTTTGGCAGTCTGGGATTTTCATCATGAGATGATGAATGATATCCTTTGAAACCTAACTCCTACTATGTTCTTGATACTGACCATGCAGGTTCATGTCCTCTCCATGTGGCCCACAAGACTTTTACTTTCTTTTATGGTTATTGGTTTATTTGAGGCTAAGTGTAAAGGGCATCATGGTTTCCTTGGTTTCCCGCGAAAGGTTAATGCATGGTGAATTTCCCTATAGCCCTTTTATTTCCATGTTTAGATTACAATGTAAGTCTCATTATTGAGGCATATAAATTTATGTAATTTTTCTAAATTTGCAAATTCTGGAGATGTCCAAGACGAAGAAGGAAAGTGAAGTTGGACTCCTAATCAAAGAGTTTAAAGATTACCAAAAGGCATTTTGGAGATGCCCAAAGAGTTTGAGGAATCCCAAAGTTTTGGAAAGTCTAGAAGTCCAAGAAGTGTACGCCACTTGGGCCATGTGGAGGAGAGGACTAGCTTTTAATTTTAGCACTTTCTATTTATGGATGAATGCTTGTTTTAGAATGTTTCCAAATCTGATCCAAACATAGCAATTTTCAAAATTGGTCAAATCAAATTAATTTTTGGAAAGAGTTCTAATTAGAGTTGGTGGGCCCATCAGATGGATCCATTGGTAACACTAATTTTAGAAACCTGACTTTCCTTAAAATAACTTGACTTGAAACCAATCGTTGGTCATATCATGAGATGATTTTATGTCTATATTTGTGTGCCTATATACCTATAAGGAAATCCTCAATTTTAAAATATTAAGTGGGAGCGGGGCATTTATATTTGGAAATCCCCATGGTTTTCCACCATAGGTCCATTGTAAGGAAGTATTAGCTTCGCGCCATCTTAAGAATGGTCGTTTCCCACGGAGGGCTCGTATTTGTTTGATTACTAGATATGGATCTCGTATAGATAGTATTGATGAGATGGGGCGGGGACCCACTCCCCAAGGAGGAGCTGCCCGCAACGGTTGTCATGCAATGCTAATTGGTGGGTAACACTTAACTAAAATGATGATGTAGTATCCCCAATGATTTGCCTCATGTATTTTAGAAACTGAAACTAATCGGGAGTCATACATTATTTGGTATGAGATACCTAGATAATAATGAATGATGGGGATCATGGATAATTAGTCTTAATTCTAATTTTAACCAACTTTGATCCGCACCAATTCAAGTAATATTCGCACTCCCCAAGGAGGCATACCCCGGGGATTGAGATTCCGATGTATTCTGAATTTAGTGGTCATGAGGATTCCCACATAAATTTGGTAGAATACTAAACCCTATTGTCATTTAAATTCATTAATTGAATGTATGATTATGTGCTACAGTTTTTCAAGCATGAATTCGAATACTTTCAATCCACTTGCAACCATCCTCAACCAGAATAAGTTAGTGGGATCCAACTATGTAGATTGGAAACGGAACCTGGATATTGTCATGGCTGCTTCAGGATATAAATATGTTCTTACCAAACGCCTCCCCTTGATGAGCCTGGCCCGGATGCATCAGAAGAAGAAAATGAACTTTACACCAAATGGGTAAAAGACGATGAGATGGCCAGATGTTACATTAAATCATCCATGTCTAGTGTTTTGCAACACCAACATCAATCATTTAAGTCTGCATATGATATTATATCAAACTTAAAGGAGATATTTGCGGAACATGGTAGTCCTGCTAGGTAGGCTGCTATAAGGGTGCTTATAAGCATCAAGGTGGCTGAAGGTACATCAGTACAGGAGCACATGTTGAAAATGATGAACTCATTTAATGAGTTAAATGTACTGGGGGCTGCGATTGATGTAGAATCGCAGATCGACATAATCCTTGAGTCACTACCAGAGTCATTCAACAATTTCAAGGTAAATTATAATATGAATAAAATGAATCTGATTCTGGCTAAGCTGTCTAGCCAGCTGGTAGTGACTGAAGGGATTATGAAGAAGAAGCCAAATACTCTGATGATAGAAAAGTCAGATGCCAAGTCCAAGTAGAAAGGCAAAGGGCGGAAAGGCAAGAAGAAATCAGTTCTGAAGGGTCCTAAGGTGGAGAATGGTCTTAATAGTGGCGTGGCCAAGGCTAAGGGATCAGGGACAAAAAGAAAGTATTTCCATTGTGGTAAGACATGACATTGGAAAAGGAATTGTCCAGATTATCTGTCTAAGAAGACCTCGGTATGATTGAGTCACTTATTTCTGAAGTTAGTTTTGCAATTAGTACTTCAGAATCCTGGTGTGTGGACTCCGGGGCAACTAATCACATATGTCATACGTTGCAGGGGTTCAAGGAAATCAGGAGGCTCAGTGACGGAGAAATCATTGTCAACCTAAGATCTGACGCTAAGGTGGAGGCTGTTTCAGTGAGAGTCATTACTTTATGTTTCTTAAATAATACATTGGTTTTGTCAGACACATTATATGTACCGTCTTTACGGCGGAATTTAATTTTAGTTTCTAGTTTGGTAAATAAAAGTTATTCTATTACTTTTGGTACTGGAGTTGTCATAAAGAGGAGTGATACTTTTATATGTTCTGGCAAGGTAACCAATGAGCTTTATTTGTTAACTCTGGCAAGGTAACTAATGAGCTTTATTTGTCAACAACTCGGTGTCTTGGGTTCGTGGTAGGACTGTGAGAACATCTAATGGTCAAGATGAAATCTATCTATATTATCCCCTTGTGCCGATTAATGCAATTTGTCATTAGTAAGTGCGCGCCCATCTCGATTAAGAGTTAATTGGATGGTACTGATGATCATTGTGATTAATTGAGGCTCAAGGATAATAAGATGTGGATCTAAGATTGGAAGGGACATATTTATTCTAATTGATCCATGGATATTGATAGAGGGGTCTACTTGTGGTAATCGATAAGTTTAGGGTCTTCTTTGTAATTTATTCCTAAGATTGGAGTGCAATTGCATTTATATAGTTGTGTTATTTGCAATTAATTGTGAGCCCGGATTACACATGAAATGTGGGGTCGCGACGTCCCAGTTGTAGCCATTTTCTATGGAATCCCCAGTGGTCCCCACGCTAGCCCAAGTTATTGGAAATATACTAATCCTACTTGAACTCAAAAAGGAAGGAATTAGAAAGTTACTATTTCTATTTGAAGTAGGACTTCTAATAGTAGTAATAGTAAGTTACTAATTGTTGTGGAAGTAAGACTTCTATAATAATTGGAAAGGAGGAAGTTACTAATTCTTAATGGGAGTTTGACTTCTATTTTAATTAGTAAAAGGAGGTGTCTTTGTTCTATAAAAGGAGGAGAGAAGCCCCCTGGACGTCCATACAAGGAGAGCACGCCCAGTCCTCTATTTTGTTCAATTGTTGCACACCTCTCTCCCTTTCTTTCTCTTCTAGTTCATTGAAGTTTCTAGTTGGGTTTTCTCTTGAAGTTTCCACCAATCTTCTTGAGAAAAGAGATCTGATAGCGGGTCATAGCGTGGAAGACAATAAGGTCTTGGAGATCTTAATTTGCTTCAAGAAGAGTTCTTGATCTAGCAGATTGTCTTCTTCTCCATTATAGCACTACCGGGCTCCAAAGGTATAATGTGCTCCTCCTTTTGTTGTGGGTTATATTGGTTGCATGGTATTATTGATTTCTATCTTTTAGATAGGTTTTATTGCTGTACATGATTGATGAGATGGAGGGATTGCATCTTAGATATGGTTTATGGCCTTATGGGCACTTGATCCCTGAGTCAAGTGGGTCAAAAGTTTTGAAAATCAGTCTACGAGGCCTGCCTACTTCCAACAAGAGCTACAGGAGAGAAAGCTCCCAAAAGAAAACCAAAAAAGGAGGCTAGAGGAAACCCGTAAAGGGCAGGGCAACTAGCTGCCTTGACATAGAAAACAGAGAGAATAAAAAATGAAGAAAGGGACCAGACTATAAGGGGGGAACAAAGAGAACAAAGAAACTAAAAAATAGCTTTGGAGGGAAAGGAAAAAAGAAATCATAACCTAGGCATAGATCAATTCAACCTAGTGAAGGCCTTTCCTTACAGACGATCCCTGATGATAGACTTAGCTCTCTCTAGAGAGGGCTTCCTAGAATTGTACTTGGCATCATTCCAGAGGAACCAAAGAACGGAGATAACTTGGAAGAATATAGCTGCTGCACTCTTCTTTCCTAATACATCTTTGCCTTAGGAAAGAAGGTTCCAGATCGTAGTGGCAGAGAGAAAGAGGGGGGGCTGAGAACTAGAAGAGAAAAGAGTCCAAGTCCATAACTGAGAAGCTAGATCACAGGCGAAGAAGAGGTGCAAATCAGATTCCTCTTCCAAACAGCAATTAGAACATCTGGAAGCCAAAGACCACCCCTTTTGTTTCGCCCATTACTCTGTATGAGTTTTCCTAAGCATTAACCTCCAACTGAAGCAAGCCAGCCTTGGGTTGATCATTTTGTTCCATATTAGCCAAGACCAAAGCGATTCATTGTCCCTAGTCTGCAGCAGGTTCCAAGCATCTTTGATAGAGAGATCTCCTGAACAACTGTCTTGCCATCGCAGCTGGTCCTCCACAGAGCTACTACCAATGGAGATTGAGGAGGTGGAGAGCTCCAGGAAGTCCTTCAGCTGGATAGGGAGATGGTTAGGGATACACCAAGAATTCTCCACTATGATGTTAGCCAAGTCGTGCTCTAAGAAGTGCAAAATAGAAAACCTGTCAGCTATTGGGACTTGATCTATCCATCCGTCAAACCACAAGAATATAGACTGCCCATTCCCAATCACCCATCTAGATCTCCTTTGGAAAATGGAGGAGAAGGATCTTAAACTCTTACAGATTCAGGAATCAGCCCTGTGCAAATTCAGCTGTGTAATAGCTCTCCCTCTTAGATATCTATCTCTAAACCAAATGGCCTATAGAGAGTTGGAAGTGAAGACTGACCAAGCCAAACTTAAAAGACATGCTGCTTTGAACTCCTTCACTCTGCGCAAGCCCAGACCTCCCTCTGATCTTGGTAAACAAACTACCTCCCATCTTACAAGATTGGACTTTAGTCTTTCCGAATTGGAAAACCAAAGAAAATTTCGCATCAACCTCTCAATGAAAAGACAGGTCTTCATAGGGAGAGGAAGAACAAGAGAAATATAGAAAGAGATGGAAGATAGGACATGCCTAACAAGAGTAAGTCTTCTAGCAAAGGAGAGAAGCTTAGTTTTCCAACCTGGAGGCCTCTGCCTAATAGAGTCTAGGACCTTATTAAAATAAGGGTGACGCGCACTGCCAAAAAACAGGGGGATCACTAGGTAGACTGAGGGAAGAGAGGCTTTGTTGATCTCAAGCAGGCCTATAACCATGGAAGATCTTCTGACATTGCAATTCCCCAAGAACAACTGGCTTTTATGCAGGTTGAAGCTCTTGCCAGAAGAGTCCTGATAGAGTCTGAGAAGACCTTAAAGCTTCTGCATACTAGCCTTGTTGGCTTTTAAGAATATCAGAATATCATTTGCGTACAGAAGGTGGCAAGGAGATCTAGAAGCAGAGATTGGGAAGATAGCACCTTCTTGTCTTAGCCTATCCAAATTGATATTTAGGATTTCCTCCGTCGGAATAAAGAGGTACGGGTATAAAGGATCTCCCTGACGAAGACCACAGGAAGAACTAAAAAAACCACATGGACTTTTGTTAATCAACACAGAGCCTTTGCTACTACAGACCAACTCCTTCATTAGACGAATCCACTTAGGGGAGAATTGAAAGAATTCCAAAGCCCTGAAGAGGAAATTCCACTGGAGCTTGTCAAAAGCCTTAGATATGTCAAGCCTTAAACCAACCGAGCCTCCTTTAGATTTGGACTTGAGTTGTTGAAAGAGTTCATGGGCAAGCGCCACATGGTGAATAGTTCTGCCTTTAACAAAAGTAGATTGGTGCTTGGAGATGAGGAGGGGGAGAATGCCTGCTAGCACTACACCAAAACCAGCGAACTGGAAGTGTTTAAAACCGTTCCTAATAGAAATAGGAACGGTCCAAAACCGTTACTAAACCCCCTGTTCCTAAACAATTGGAACGGCTCTAAACCGTTCCAAATGAAAACTTTTGGAACTGTCTAAAACCGTTCCAATATTCTCAGAACCGTTCCAAATTATGCAGTTTGAAACGGTTTTAAACACTGCCAGATTTGACTTTGCCGTTCCTAATTAAATTATTTGGAACACGTCGTGGTCCTTTTTGGAACGGTTATAAACGCTTCCAAAGTTTCTAAATCCGTTTCAAATTTTAATATTTGGAACAATTACTAGTTCGTCCCGAATAGATAGAAAGGGCTTAAAGCCGTTCCACATTTTGACATTGGAACGGTTTTTCTTTATTAAATGTTGGTTTTTCGCCGTAATTTTTTTATTTGCCATTAAATTCAGTTTTTTAAATCACAAAACATAATTAAAACCCATATATTGTAGCATTCACATCTACACATTAAAATCACACACATCAGTTAGTTTATTCTGTAATCATTATACTAGCTTGAATTTAAATGTACAATTTACAATGTTAAAAAATACATAAATATATAATACAAACTCAACCCACAACTTATTAAGAAGGTTCATCGAGTTCATTTCTAAAAGAAATAAAAATTAAAGAGTTTTCTCGAAAGAAGGACTGCGCCTGTTGGCTGTCTTCAATAGTTAGTCATAAAACAAATAGTGCGTCTAGTATGATCAATACGCAGCTGGTCGTGTCATGGTTATAATGAGAGAACATCATCTATTACATGTGCGCCTGCAATGCTGGCATGCTCTTTGGTCCCGTGCTCGCTTCTTGAAATTGAGTGATTCTCCACATATCCTCTGCTATCTAGATGACCAAAGAAGACACACGTCATCTCTAATCACAAACCTTTGTAACCGCATCATGGTCTAAATCACCTTGAACCGCATCATGGTCTAAATCACCTTGCGCAACCGACCTGTCAGATTCATATGCAGTAATAACATCATCTTGCAATAACAAAAAAGGATAAATAAGAAGCATAAACACATTTTGGCAATCATTAACAGACACTTCATAAAAATCTTCCTAAGAAAAATTTCTAATGTAAAAGATTTCTCGAAATTTCGACATAGTCACCCCTGTATGTGTGACATTTAAATTTTTTTTTACAACCTGCTAAGTACCTGTACATGACACAAAAAAAAAACAAAAACACTTCATATAAACAGCCCAATGCCCCAACACACTACAAAGTCATTCACCACTACATCATCAGTCATACACCATTCGACCATAGCACTTCAATGCCCCAACACACTAGAAAGATGCACCCAAAAAAAATTAGAAAGCTTGAGGATCCTGATGAAAAAAATCATTGGGCACTGTGGTGGAATTCTTATAATTAGGTGGATCATTCATTGTTTCTGCTAAAATGATATTTTCAAGACTTGATTTATGCCACAAATCAAGTGGTTTGTGCGGGCTTCCTTTTGTGTATGAATATTACCTGCAAGGATAGTATTTTTTATGCAGTTTCAGTAACCAACAATTATGGTAACGCTTTAAGAAGATAAGATAGATAAAAAGATGAGGAAACTACTCCTAGAAAAAATAAAAATAAAAATAACAATGTGAATTTGAATAAAAGGGTTCTGTGATTCAATGTAAAAAGTTTGGAGAAAAAGTTGTCTTCATGGGAGAGACAATATCTATCTATGGGAGGGACAAAATACATTGTTTCCTAATGTAGGCCCTTGAAAAGTTGAAAGGGCTTACTCTGATTCCAAAATTTGAAGCAACAGTGAAACCAAGCTCTGATCACAGTTTGTCTCTTTAGAACTCAACTGCTTTGAGTTACTTGTAGTCTGCTGGCCAGATTGGGTTTGAATTATTTACAGAACAGTTTTCTAATCAGAACAACCAGAACTGTTTTGTGCAGAATTACAGTGGACGACACATGGATAGAATAGATTCAATTAATTCAGAGAATATGGTTCCAATAAATTCAATGTAGCTCATGAAAACACACCTCTAAATCTCAATAAGTAATCTGATCAAAACTAAATAACTATGCCCAACCAACTGTTTTTTAATTTATGTAAAAACGCTACTTACAAAAAAGAAACCCTTTATAGTTATGAATCCTAGACAAGTAATAGTCCTATTAAATATACTTGGATGATAAGAAAGCAGGATTAAAAGTTTTAATGATCTCTTGAGAAAGAACTTAGATAAGAAAATTAGAAACTTGCTCATCGATAGTCCTATATGGTCTATTGGACCAGGTTAGGACTTGGGTCCTGAGTTGTAAAATTACTCTTTGTGGTATGTTGGAGTGGGTTCTCTGTGTTATTTTCTAGGTTGTTTAGAGTGGTATCTAACAAAGAGTCCTCATTCAGAGAGTTCCATGTGTTTAATTAGTGGAATAATGTTTCTTGGGGGGTTGGCTTTAGAGGAGTCCATCCATCGGAGTTAAGGGAGAATGAGTCGATGTTGAGTCTTTTATTTATTTTTTTACTCCCCTAATGTGTTTATTTCCAAGGATGACATGGATTCTCACATTCTAAAGCAATGTTCTTCAAGGTTCTCTAGAAAGTCTTTTTTTTTTATTGGGAGAGTTGTTTGAGGCTTGGAGATTGGCTCCTTTTCAAGTGCATAGCTTTATCATAGAAAGATGTTCTGCTAGCCATTATTTTAGAGGTTCGGTGATGCAGATGGAAGAGGTGATTCAGACCATTGGTTTGAAAGGAAAATCTTTCATTGGTCTGACCCATTGTTGACAATTCAGACCAACTGACCATTCGAGATTTCTATTTGGGTTGCGTTTTTTCTTACTTTGGTGTATATAATACTAAATTTGTGTATGATTTATCTTTCAGCACTCTTCCAAAGCACAAAATGACTTACTTCACACAAACACTTCATATAAACAACCCAATGCCCCAACACACTACAACATTCACCACTCAACCATAGCACTTCAATGATTTACTTCACACAAACACCACGAATATTAAATAAAAGGGTTCGCAAGTAACAATTCAGATGAATAACCTATGCACCAATTATAGTAAAATGGTTCTCACCACATGGGGGCTCGATGTTGATCCATCCTTCCTTTTATGGGTGGCCAAGAAGAGATCCGTGCGAGTTAATGGTTGATCCGGATTTTTTGCTTTCTGTAAAAATAATTGCTGAAATATATAGAACAACTCACTCCTTGCTTTCATGAACGTACAAAGAATCTCAACAATAATACCTTCTATAGTTAGGGTCCAGGAACTTGTGCACTTAAAACATGAAACTGTACACAAATAGATTGGGAGGAAGAACTCCTTTCAGGTGGAATAAGATGACAAGTGAGAAAACTAAAAAAGAAATGGAAATGTAACGGATACAATTGAGATAACTTGTCCTTCCACATTTATCCTTTCATGTGTTAGTGGTCCATTTAGATGAATTTAAGTCCACTAAGAGTTTGAATCCTTCTACAAAGGAGAATCTTCAAAGTACTCTGTTTATTGGATGCTTTTGGACCTACCATAAAAAAAATCTTGAATGGAAAAGGAGACAACAATGGGGCAGTGCTATGTAAGCAAAGGCCACGATGAACCTTATAGTACCCTCAAACAATCACAATCCACTATATTGCACCACACCAAAACAAGAAATCCACAACAACCACATCTAAGCACAACAAACACAGAATCCCCCTGTCTATCCCTAGTTTAGCCAACAAAAATGCAACAGCATTTGATTTCCCTCCCATATGCTCATCAGGATGCTAGGTTGGAATCAGCAGTGGCAGCCTAAGTGGAATCACCATGGTTCAGTTAGAGACAAAGGCCCCTGCATTCTGTAAATGATAACAGAAATTCCTGGCATAGCCCAGAATTATCAATTATAAAAGAGTTAATTCACTGCTGAAGCAATTCCTGTGGTACATTTCCTTCAAATAACTAAATACCATGCACATTCCACAACAAGAAAGAATAAACTTGGATTAGGGAAACCTCTCATCGCAGGGCTCAATCCCTTTACATTACCATTTAGGAGGAGAAACATCTCACATCCCAGTCCTAAAACTAGGAATCTGGATGAGCATACTATAGACAACTTCACAAATTACTTTTGAAAATTAGGCTAATTCTTCCAATTTTTTTCTTTTTCACAAACTTCAACAAATTAGGTGCAGAACAAAAAGGCAAAAAGACAGAAGAAAAACAGTATCTAGAGCCTAAACAGTAGCAAATCATGCACTATATGAGAAAACTTACTTGCTCAAGGGAAAATGCTCAAAGGGCCCAGTGGTGGGAATTGTTCCACACAAATCGTTGTTTGAAACATCACTAAAAACACAGACAAATGTTTCATGAACGTAAATGTATACCAAGGTTCTAAAGCAAAACCAAGACCAAAACCAAAACCAGAAGTCCTGAACTTACACAACTTTGAGGCTGGCAATGTTAATCAACCCCCTAAGGATTGGCCCATTTAATTTATTCTCATTAAGCCGCCTATCAAAGCAAGGTAACAAATTAGCATTTGAAAAGGTGTTGGAGAAGAAACTTCAAAATACAGTGCCAAAAAGTGCCAAGAGGTGGATAGTGGATGGCAAGGTGCGGGAAAATACACCTAGTGCCCAAACTAGAACAGGCTCAATCATTTGGCCGGATTACTAGGCAAGCCTCTGAATTTTGGTACAGGATTTATTACAGAGAACTCTCTTAGTTATGAACTAGACCTCATAATTTTTCAACATGGGAAATGCAGAGATTCTGTTTTACTTCAGCTATTGCTCTTTGTTCATTCTCATCTATAGAAATTGCTGAAATTGTTAAGGGATTGAAATTCACAGGTTTTTAAAAAGTCTTAACAGGTTCATTCATACACAGCATTATATAATAATTTAGCACATATAATTTTCTAAAAAGAAATTCTGTGTACACTAGCTTACATGTGGGATCAAGCAATAAGGCAATTTAAAAAATTATATTATCCTTTGTCTTTATAGCCATTTTCTAGTGAACATTATTTAATTTCTTCTAGTTTCTATTCATAACTCACCAATCCAGTTGAGTAGATGCTATGGCTGTCCAGAACTTGAACCATAAACGTGAGCGAGGCCAGAGCTGGCAGAACCACCAGATGAACCAGGAAGACCAGCAGTTCAGCATTTGAACTCTGGGTTGACTGATTTTGCCCTGGAAACCTAACAAAATCCTAATATACAAGTAAAAAAGATAAAAAAAATAAAACAAATGAAGAGTATCAGGATCATCGCGGTTATTAAAAAAAAAAAAAAAAAGTATCAGGATCATCATAAAATAATCATAGTGATTTCTGAGATCCTCTTGAGGGGAAAAAACAGAAAAAAAAAAAAAAAAAACCGAAACAAAACATTAGAAAACCAATTCAATGTTAGAACAAAACATTAGAAAACATTAATGTCACTGTTCTAGTGACAGTAATGATAAATAAATTAAAAACAGGAGAAGCAGGAGTCCCTATAGAGTACAAATGAATAAAATATACTGGGTGAACAACATCAAGGGTCTGTCGAGTCACTCATTTAAGAAGCCCATCATACAACAGAAGAAAAAGAAATTACAACATATAACGTTCCAAGCATACCTTCTGATTGATTTGGCCATGACAGGATAGAGATGTTTCCCCTTTGGTCTGACACAACAGCTGTGACCAAGTCAATAAGAGGACAGTCAGCAACCAACCTCTGCATTGGATCACAGCACAGCTGTTCCAGCTTCTTGAGATCCTGGTATACAGCAAGGTGGATAAGTCCACAGGACTGCAACTAGACAGGATATTGCTTTAATTTATACCTAATTACCTATAATAAATTGTATGGGCAAAAACTAAAATATATGAAATCCAATTGATCCGTTGCATTATAATCAGGTAAAATTTTCATATTCTACACTATCACATTTCACAAAGAAATTGAAATCAGTACATGCAGCATACCTCTATTGATAAGAATAGAAAAGGATGCCATCACAACAATCTCCAACTGCAATTCAAGTAGAAAGTGCAGTCAAGGAAGTTACAGTAAAGCGTGTCCTTATTGAAGTGAACCGTCTCAGGCAAAAAAGAGCATTCTCAATCTGAAAACTGTATACATAAAGTTGGCAAAACAGAACTGATTCTCCATTAGCAATGACCACAAATGTCAGTTAAAATGCTCAACATGAAAATGTATTGTTGATACTATATTCTTCGTGGGCCATGCCAGCCTGCACTGGGCATGTTCTTCTAAGGCCACGGGTTATGACAGATTCTCTTTTCTAAATCAGTAAGTAAATGAGCAGGGCCTCAACTGATGGGCACCAAAAAGGCCAACTGGATGGCACAGTCCAGCAACATAATTACATAAACAAAAATTGCAGATGGACTGGGGCCAGACCTTACTTCGAGACATGGACTAGATATCAAGCCTAACTTTTAGTGGTTTAAGAAGGTATGAGCTATGGAGTTCATATATGGATAACAATTTCACATCACAAAATAAGATGAGTTCTGTTTAGATGTACAAGAAACACTAACAATTCCAAATGAGTTTTGTTCAGATGTTCAACAAACAAAAGCAAAAGCATGCTACTAGTAACTATTCACTACTCACTAGTACTGTGGAATGTGACTCATTGAATGTTATGTTTCTGATGAACTTCCTTCTCTCCTTGTGGACCAGTACAAGTCTGCTGTTGTAATTGTTGACAGGTTGTGCTCTTTTTAAACTGATTCAGAAAATAGTCTTTAACTTTTACTCTGTATTTTTTCATAACTTCCTTAGGGATTGTTAGGGTAATGGTCTATCTATATTGGGCCCACCTGATCAAGAGGAACCCAATGAACCATGGATGTTCTTAGTCCTTGGTTTTGATGCCATATCATCAGGCTGCAATAAGGGCTGTCAGTGGTCTAGACCTGAGTTTTTAAGCCCTGATATGGGGATCAGAGACACAGGGACCTCCATTGCAACATCTCAGCAGCTTTGTCTTCTCAAGACAAATGAAATCTGAGTTAATTCTTATAAAAATGCAAAATGCAGCTTGCATAGAAGTTCAATGCCATGATATGGAAAGAGAAAGCTGTGGAATGGTGGGCCATTTCTACAAGCATTTCCTATAACCATTGGCTATTTGTAACTAGTTGTGGACACTTTTACTGTTTGAATCAGCTGGTGAGACTCTGTTTTGGAGTCGAGTAAAACTTTTACACTTTATATTCCAAGAAGATGCCTCTTGGTGTTGTCCCTAGAAAGTGAGAATTAGGATTTGCTATGCTTCTCATCAAATTTAGAGAGAGCAAGATAGAGAGTAGAGAGAATTAAAACTTGTAGCCACCTTGATTAAAACTTTAAGGCACCCACATGAGCAAGACTCAGATGAGTTGAATTTCCATCAAGTGGCAATTGGTCTACATATTCAACTGATTCTTTGATATTAACTAGACATAAGTTAGGGAAAAAGAGCCTAAAACCATCACATAATTTGCCACTTATTAGACCAATACCAAGAGTCCATTAGTGGACTGCTATTATTGACTTTATTTTGAAAAAAGATCAAGTTGAGAAAATAAGAAAATCATATTAGAAATGTGATCATTCATTAAAAAATCAGAAAGAAGACCAAAACTAAATAATAGCAAACTGTGACACTTCCAGGGGTGTCACTTCTCAGAATCCACCCCTTTTCTAATCCCTTGTGACCCCCTTAAGCCTTCTTCACCCTTCACTCACTATAAATAAAGTCAGTTAACATACAAACTCCACCACATACAAACAAACAAGAGAAGAAACCAAATGACCTCTCTCCCTCTGTCTAACTTCTACCTTCTTAGAGTGTAGAATTTCCTGAGTAAGCAATGAAACCTTCAATTTTCCTACCTTTCTTTCTACTATTACTCTTTGTGAGCTTCCCTTCACTTGACATTCATTCCTTCATTCTTTCACCTGACATTCATTCCTTCATTCTAACTCATGATTTCAAACATTAATACAGAAATTTCTGCAGAACCAGTTCACTAATTCCTTCATTCTAACTCATGATTTCAAACATTAATACACCAAATCTCACTAAAGCACTAGAAAAAAATTATGTTCAACTTAGCAAATCTCACTAAAGCACTAGAAAAAAATTATGTTCAACTTAGCACAAACAGTTGATATGCATCAATCATGGTAAACACTATCTGTCTTAATCCATCTCATTCCACAGCAACTTCTACATGAAACAAACATATCACCAGAAAAAAAAAATTAACAGTCTAAATGCAAACCACCAAATCAAATGACCCATTCAGGTGGGTGTAGTGGAGGAAGAAGAAGATGGGGAAGAAGAGGAAGGGAAGAAGAAAAAGAAAAGAAGAAGAAGGAGATGGGGAAAAGGGAAAACGTGCACAGGTGGGTGTAGTGGAGGAAGAAGGAGATGGGGAAGAAGAGGAAGGGAAGAAGAAAAAGACGGTGCTCTGCGTTAATCCTCCACTCTGCAGTGATACATGAAACGATGATGAGCCTGAGATGATCCAAACAGGGCTGCCATTGCAATGTTAACAAAAACAGCAGAAGTTGATGCAGCAGAATTTCTACAAGGATTTTCCACAGCAGCAGATGCCGAGCCCAAGAACAGGCCAGAAACATGGCATTTCATAATACAATGATACAATGAAACCATGCATGGAACCCACTCCCACAATCCACCCCCAAAATCTCCCGGCACACCATGGAACCCACTCCCACAATCATGCAGAAACCCTAAATCTCCATCGTCTGAAACCCAGACTGTAGAAAGATAAATAGCTGAAAGAAGAAGTAGAGAGAAGAAGGAACCTGCACCTGTCGATCGTCACCTGCACCTGTTGATCGTCCCAGACACTCCTCATAGAGATCGGTTGGATTCGTTAGGGTATTTGGGCGCCAATGGAATGAGGTATGGAGGGAACGAAGGGATGGGATATGGTACGTTTTAGAAGATTGGCGCGAAAGGATAAAAGATGGAGGGAACGATGGAGGGAACCTGCCCTGTTTTGTTAAAATGGGTTTTTATTGATTTGAAGCGGTTTTTGGTTCTTGGAGCGGCTTGAGACCGCCTCAAATTTGAAACGGGCAAAGGCCGTTTCAAACCACCGTTTCAAATTTCGATTTTTGGTGTAGTGTAGCCTGAAAGCAAGGATTTTTGAGATAACTTTGTATGAGAATTTAAGGAGGATAATTGGGCGGAAGTCAGAGAAAAACTTTGGGCCTTGAATTTTAGTAATCATGGTAAGGAAGAAAGCATTGGAAGCCCTCAGCAGTCTTTCAGAAGAGAAGAAATGAGCTACTGCCTGATTGGCATCTGAGCTAACTATATGCCAAAATTTGGTAAAGAAAACCCTTGTGAAGCCATCAGGACCGGGGGACCTACTCTTCTTCAGGCTAAACACTGCCTTTTTGACTTCTTCAGCAGAGGGGATGGCAGTTAGCAGTTGATTCTGATCATTCGAGACTGAAGGCCTTGTTACATTAAAGAGGGATTCGCTAGGGGTGGAAGGAGCAGAATGGAAGAACTGAGAGAAGTAAGAGACTGCTTCCTCTTTGATTAGGCTTTCTTCCTCAATAAAATTGCCACCGACAGAGATACTATTAATGTGGTTGAGATGACTACCCCAGATTTATTTTCTTCTGCAATAAATAAAAAGTCGGGTCCACAGTCTATAACAAAAATTACAGTTATAATGCATAAGAAATGATATCGCCAATATTCTAATTTGTAAGAAATATTATTAACCTTATGCTCTAAAGGCATCCACTTCATGCATCTGTAACCAAGTGAAAGATGCCCAGTTTCAGACTTGGTAGATAAACTTGTGTCATTAGTCAATGTAATGTCTGCAAAATCAGTCTGTGGATGACCCTTCAATGTATCCCAAATCTGGAAAAATAAACAACCCATTTAGATATTTTACTCATCCATACTGAAAAATCAAACCTTTTCTTCAGCAGAAGAATTTCACTTGCTACATATTAAAAGAAGAAACATAACCACATGAACTATTTGCAAGTAACAAAAGATAGTTCAAAGTTCAATTCTCCGGTGACAACAATCTCAAATCACCTTTGTATGCTCGACCACATTAACAAACAAGAAAAGCAAAACAAGAATCTAGGACTCACCTTAATCCTACCATCTCCAGAAGAAACAGCTAAAAAGTCAGAAGAAGGACTGAATGAAGTCCAGAGGTCTTTGATATTGGGCGAACCCATGCTTCTACAGAAGGAACAAATGAATGCTAAGAGCGGGTAACAGAAAGAAGAAGAAGATGGTGAGAGGGGATTTTGGTTTTGTCATTTTAAGAATTTTTAGGAAGAAAACGGGTTGGGTTGAAGTTGGGGCCATACGTCCTATCTACCCATTTACCATGCCCGAATATGAATTCAAGTGACATCGGGCTGAGTTGAGTTTCGGGTATGCTCTAGCCTGTGTGGTCCACCTAACGAGTGTGAACCACAAATGATAATGGGATTATCTTAATAATACGGGGTAATGTTCTCTTGAGTAGGCTTCATACTACTCATAGATGATAAAAGGTTTAAAAAGAGTGAAATCGGGCCTAGCATCAAGCCCTGTCGGACCATGTGATATAAGAGTGTGAAATGGCCTCCCTCCATTAGTTATAGGTGGGCATCAAATAGTCACAACCATTGATTTATGAGTATCTAAGTTTAATGGTTTCTAAAAATATATTTTTAAAATATAATTAAGACCATTGTAAATTAGGGTTGGTGCTAAATTATGGGGGGATTAATAAGGGTAGGAGGTTGGATTGATTATTAAATTATTTTTTTTCTAATGAGGTACTCAATTTTTTATCCATTAAACAAGAATCATGAAAGGTACCTTTATTTATCCTAGCCCAATTAGAGATCGCAATCCTAAATTAGTTCTACACCTTGCATTAGACAGGCTATATTTTCAGTTACCAAATTTAGACTCAAGCATATTCAATCCAAACTTGGTCCATTGACAACCTTATCCATCAGCACCACAATGTTCTCAGCGAGGGCGCTTTTTGTGTTTTCCAAAATGGGAACCAAAACTAGTCTCAAAAAAGTTTTACCAGCAATCTTAGGGCATGTTAGTATAACACTTTTCCACAGAAAAGTGGACGGTTTTTTTTTTTTTTTGAAAAATCCATTTTTCGTGCATTTGGTGCACGGAAACGCTTTCATGCCTTGTCAGCAATCTCCATGCTATTGCTGGAAATGAATTTTCTGTGACGGGTATGGGAAATGGATTTTCTCGGAAAACTTCTCCCTCCTATATAATTTCATTTCCTCATTCTTTTCCATTTCAACAAAAAACCCTACATCTTTTTATTTTTTTTACTTCTGTAAATGAATTATTATTTGATGTTGAATAAATTATATTAATGTTCTCATATTTTTCTTCAAGAAATTGTTGCACCAAACAGAAAAATATGACTTTTTATGAGGAATCCACGGCTGCACTAAACAACATTAGCACCCAGGATGGCAGTCACGGACTCTCCACCTCAACCGACCAGTTACAACATCTAGTGCCAAAACATCACCGCCACCAGTCCCCCAGCACCAATAATGAATACCTTAAATTTCTTTTCTTCTGCAATTCAAAAAAGGTTGGGTCCACAGTCCATAACGAAAATTAAAGTTATAATGTTAGGAAAAATAATATCACCAATATTCTAATTTGTAAGGAATATTATTAACCTTATGCTCTAAAGGCATCCACTTAATGCATCTGTAATCAAGTGAAAGATGCCCCGTTTCAGACTTGGTAGATAAGCCCGTGTCATCAGTCAATGTAATGTCTGCAAAATCAGTAACAAAACCACATGAACTATTTGCAAGTAATAAAAGATAGTTGAAAGTTCAATTCTCTTGTGACAACAATCTCAAATCACCTGTGTATGCTTGACCACATTAACAAACAAGAAACGAAAAACAAGAATCTAGGACTCACCTCAATCCTACCATCTCCAGAAGAACAGCTAAAAAATCGGAAGATGGATTGAATGTAGTTAAGAGGTCTTTGATATTGGGCGAACCCATGCTTCTGCAGAAATAACAAATGAATGGACAGAGCAGTAGCAGGAAGAAGAAGAAGATGGTGAGAAGGGCTTAGGGTTTTGTCATTTTAAGATTTTTGAGGAAGAAAACGGGTCGGGTCGGGTTGAAGTTGGGGCCATAACATCCTAGCTACCCATTTACCATGCCCGAATATGAATTCAAGAGACAGCGGGTTGAGTTGCGTTTCGGGTATGCTCTAACCTGTGGGGTCCACCCAAGGCAATGTGAATCATAGAGGAGAATGGGATTATCTTAATAATAGGGGGGGTAATGTTCTCTTGAGCAGAGACTTCATAGTACTCATAGATGATAAAAAGTTTGATAAGAGTGAAATTGGGCCTAGAATTGGGCCTAGCATCAAGCCCTGTCAGATCATGGGAGATAAGAGCGTGGAACGGCCTCCCTCCATTAATTAGTCATAGGTGGGCATCAAATAGTCACAACCATTGATTTATGTATCGAAGTTTAATGGTTTCTAAAATTATATTTTTAAAATATAATTAATTAAGACCATTGTAAATTAGGGTTGGTGCTAATTTATGAGGGGTTAATAAGGGTAGGAGGTTTGATTGATGATTAAAAAAAAGGTTTCCCATGAGGTACTAACAATTTTATCCATTAAATGAGAATCATGAAAGGTACCCTTATTTATCCTAGCCCAATTAGAGATCGCAATCTTAAATTAGCTCTACATTCAGTTACCAACTTTGGAGTCGAGCAGTTTCAAACCAACCATTGACAATCTCATCCATTGGCACAACAATGATCTCAGTGAGGGACCTTTTGTGATTTCCAAAGAGGGAGCCCAAACTACTCTAAAAAATGTTTGACCAGCAATCTTAATTAGGGGGTTCAAAAGGACCCCCATTGCACCGAAGATGGTTTTAATAATGATTACTCAAAATCTAAAGGGCTTTTATAAAGAAGGTAATAAGGTAGGGGGTTAAAAAAAAAGACTACATTTCATACTTGTACTTTTTTGCTATTTTTAGAAATCAGAAGAAGGATGGTGGTTGTCCGCATTTTGCGAGAATATGAAATCCCACCACCAATGGCTCGAAGGGGGAAAAAATAGACGGAACCAATGTTTTAAAAGGATCAAGAGAGAGGGAGGGAAACAGAAGGAAAGAGAGAGAGGCTCATTAGTCATTGTATCCTGCGAATTCATCTTCTTCCACCTAAAGACCAAAGATTCAACCAAAGCTGACCCAACTCTTTCTAAGGTAACAAATTTTCATTGATGTCCTTCAAAGTCCAAGAAAACCCATTTCTTTCTTTAGGTTCATTTCCTCAAATTTTATGTCAAATCCTCTTTTATTGCTTTGAAATGTCGCCAGCTTCCATGTTTGAATCCAAACTTCACTTTTCGTATTTCGTTAATTCATCTTTGGGCCCTGCTTATGGTACACACCTAATGGGCTGCATCAATTCCGTTGGAGTGGAACTTTGTATGTGGTCTGTACAAGGTGGCACAATAAACCTGAGCGGTTTGGATTTTGTCAGTGGGCCCTCACAGATTCATAGCATTAGGATTAGTGACCAGTTTGAGAAATTTATTTTTTCTCATTACGGCAGCCAACAAGACGATGTTGGAAAAAAGAGAAGAAGCAGAACATAGGTGTGCCTCATTGATAAATCAAATCTCTTTTCTAAGCCTGTACTTAGAGGAAAAAGAATAGCAGCAAAACTTATATGGCCTATCAGATAGAGGAAAATAAGATGCATTGGATGAGGAGGAAGAGTTAAAAAACTTAGGAAAGAATGAAAAAAAAGAGATACCCATCTACTTATAAATATTGATTACATAGGAACTGAATATGAATTCAAGCCATAAGTGGTTAAAAATTAAGATCCAAGGTGAATATATAAAAATCTCAGCAAATAACCTTCCCTTTAATGAAAAGTAAACCAAGGAAAGATGAAAAATGAATACCCGCCGTCACCATATTCACTCAAATCCTAAGAAATTGAAGGTCTCATCAACATTGCTACCTTTTATCAATCACGAGTCACCTTATATCATTCACACTTCACATCTTTAATAATCCTTCAGCGGAGCTCATTTAACAATTAATTCCTACATATTTTTGACAATTAATTCCTACATATTCCAACACAAACAAACATGCCCAAGCTGGATTCACCCTATATATGGAATCCCAAACTCCTGTCAGACCTTCTCTTTGAATTCTCCATTTTCCAGATAGACTTTAGAAAGTATCGAGATTTGATATAACTAAATGGCTGAAATAGCACTTGAAATGATATACTCCAAATTTCTAGTAACTTTTTAGATTGCTTTTGAGAAACTCCAACGGGAGAGTTTCTGACAATAATTTGAGTGTCTTGAAATTGTCTAGACAAGAAATTTTCAATTTCTTGCTATCAAACAAACTAAAAAACTACACATAATTTCCTTGTGGTTTATTTCTGCCTGTTGGATTGTGAAAATCAGCTCTCTTGTTCTTGATTTCCTGGCAAGAGATAAAGCGAACATTTTCTTGTGAAATTTCTCCTTAGTAGGTTGCTATATTTGCCTTTTACTTGCCTCTGACTTGCTGTTTTCTGTGGTGGGTGTCTTGCTTCTTGGCTGTGAAAAGTGCAGAGACACAGAGAGAAAGATGGAGATGGGTGAAGCTCTGGTTGCAAGGTACTGGTGTCACATCTGCTCGCAAATGGTGAATCCAGTCATGGAAGCTGAGATAAAATGCCCATATTGTCAGAGCGGATTCGTGGAAGAAATGAATAGCAGGAGAGACGAAGAGAGCTCTCTAGGATCAGATAGAGCCCTCTCTCTCTGGGCGCCCATCTTGCTTGGAATGATGGGTGGTCTTTCTAGGCGCCCAAGAATCCAAAGACAAGAAGAGGAAGAAACTCAAATAGAACCAGAACAGGAGGGGGTGTTACAAGACTCCGAACCATCGTTTCTTCGAAGGAGAAGCTCATCATCCATCCTCCAATTTCTTCAAGGCCCTCGCTCGCCTCCAGAAAGTGATAGAGAGCGTGTGATTTTCGTCAATCCTTTCAACCCCACTTTAATCCTACAGGGATCCTTTAATCCAAATGAGACACAGAGAAATCCTCCTGGCTCTTTGGGAGGCTTCTTCTTCAGACCTGGCTTAGACCTATTGCTGCAGCATTTATCAGAGAACGACCCAAGCCGATATGGGACAGCCCCAGCAAAGAAAGAGGTGGTTGAAGCAATGCCTAGTGTAAAGGTTGAGGAGAATTTGCAATGTTCCATTTGTTTGGATGATTTTGATATGGGATCAGAAGCAAAAGAGATGCCTTGCAAGCACAAATTCCATAATGGGTGCATTGTGCCTTGGCTTGAGCTTCATAGTACATGTCCAGTTTGTCGGTTTGAGTTGCCTTCAGATGGATCCAAGGTAGGCTCTGAGAATGGTAACAATAGGGTTGAGAGTGAAGAGAGAGGCAGTTTCAATGGAGAAAATGGAAATGGACGAAGGTTTTGGGTTCCAGTTCCATGGCCTTTCAATGGGCTGTTTTCCTTGCCAGGATCACAAGATGTTGGGAACTCTTCATCAGCAGCAGCATCTGAAAGTGCTGCTCCTACTCATGAGAATTGAAGAGATCTTTTTGGTACCCATTCTTTTCAAGCTTGTTTGTATCATTTGTTTTTCTCTTGCTGTAAAAAAAATGTTTTGTTGAATGAATGAGGTTGGATCTTGTTTTGTTAAATGAATGAGTTGGGATTCTGGAATAGTTACCTTTTCTTCATTTTTAATTTTATTTTTAAATACGAAGAGTAAGTTGTTGCAGTTGCTGAAATCTAAGATTTATAATTTTGTTATCATCCTTCTCTTTTGAAATGGCATGGATGGGATTTGATTTGATGGGTGTAGGGGGGGAATTTGAAGGCGTCCCGGGTTGGGTTTGGATCAGGATCGACCCAACCTGCTAGCCCAATCCGGAGAGAGGAATGATTCGAAGGAAGTCAAGACAGCTGGCGGAAGGAGAAATAATGAAGACAAGGATTTTGTGTGTGTGTGTGTGGGGGGGGGGGGGGGGGGGGTGTAGAAACGCCACATGACCCAGCGGCGCAACCGTTACCTAGTCACCACGAGGTGGGAGATGGGACATGTGCTGGGAGCGGGGTGAGAACCTAGGAGGAGTTTGCATAAGAAAAAGAAAAGATCTGATGACGAAGTAGGCAAAAATTCTAGACCAATTGGTATACAAAAATGACCCAAGATCCATCGCTGACTTAAGCATCGGAGGGACCTCGTCGGACGATCCGATTGAGACTTCACTGTGTTCATTTTTGTAACAGGAGACTCATCTAAGGAAATTTTGCGGAAGGGAAGAAGGAAGATTGAAACCGCATCAATAGGTCAAGTCGACCTATCCATTTCAGCTTACGCAAAAATAGACTTCACAATTGGCGTCGTCTATGGGAAGCAAAACAAAAGACCCGCTAATGCTTCTTCTAGTTGAGGAGGATGTCGAATCAAGAACAAAACCCAAATTCGCCACCCCAAGCAGGATGACCTCCATCTTGAGTGGAGGAGGTCTCACATAAAGATCGACATAAACGATAAGGCAAAGACCTTGCGATCGTCTACTTCGACGAAGTAGACTTCGACTGTGTCCCATGCACAGAGAGTAACGGAACAACTCCCTTTGCAAAAAATAAGGGACTAATTCGGTCAGAAGTTCACCGCACAGATCCAAGTCGTACGGTGGTCTCACCCTCCGAGACCAAGGTGCAGGGTGAGATGCACCGTGGACAGAATCACGACTCTGCTAAGTACGTCCCGTCATAGGATATGTACTCCCGACTAGAACTAGACTGTAGAAATGCTGTGCGAGATTTGGCAGAGGGAGTCAAGAGGCAACAGGAGATGATTGACGGCTTACTATTGGAACTAGAGGCGACCAAAAGAGGACCAAGAGATTCCCAGGTCGAAGGAGACACCCGTGAAGCGCGAAGGGTGGAACACAGGGGGCGCGCGCCTGAGCGAAGACCTAGAAACCGCCGGATAGAATCGAGAGCTTGGCAAACTCTAACAAGGGTAAGAGCAGGCGATGAAGGGAGCAGGACCTCGAGCTCTCAACCCCAGAGGAAGGAAGGAGACAATGAAGCCCGAGCTTGGCATGCTAAAGACGGGGAATCTCAAAGAGATCTTAGAGGAAAAAAAGCGCCGACAAGAGCGTTGGTCGAAGAAGATGTGCAGGCTCTTATAGAGAGAGCATTAACCGATCGAAAGCTCTCACTAGAGGATCCAACCAAGGCGAGGTGCTTGAGGAACACCCAAAACTTTGAATCTCCATTCTCGGAGGAGATTGAAAAGGCGAACTCACCTCTGCGATTTTCCATTCCCAAGCTGAGGATCTACGATGGAACTTTGGATCCTTCCTACCACGTCCAGCATTTCCAACACTCCATGGCATTATGGATAGTGAATGAGCCCCTAATGCGCAAAGTTTTCCCCTCTAGTTAGGGAGACTTAGCCTTGAAGTGGTTCTCTCGCCTAAGCGAAGGTCAGTCTGCAGTTTCGGGAACTGGCTGGATCATTTGTGACATGTTTCGTAACAAACTCCAAGTAGCCCAAAGACAATGGGGCACTATTGTCCCTCGGGAAGTAGAGTTCAGAGAGTCTTAAGGAGTTCAGTGCACGTTATTGGCGCGTCTATAATGAGGTTGAAAACAGTAACGAGCCAATGGACGTGGCGACCTTTAAGCTTGGATTACCGAGGGAAAGCCAGCTTTGTCAATCTCTGATAAAGCGGTCCCCTGTTACGCAGGGAGAACTAATGGAGCGGATTGAGGAATTTATAAAACTGGAAAATGATTTGAGAGTGTCCGAGCCGATGTGGACCCGCCTGACGGAAGATGGATCCAGAAGGAAGAGGAGAAGAGAAATGGGAGAAGGATCGGACAGGTGGGTGGGTCGTACCGAACCCATGAGAGTAGCCTATGAAGGGGTGCTGATAATCTTTAAAGATCCGATCTACAAAATCCTAACCCAAATCAAGGACAAACCATACTTCAAGAGGCCTTCCAAGATGGTGAGTGACCCCGGACGCCGAAATCTGAACTTGTGGTGTTCTTACCACAGGGAGAACAACCACCTGACAGAGAACTGCCGGATGCTAAAGCAACATTTGGAAGATCTAGTGAAAGAAGGACATCTGAAGGAATATGTGGGAGATGAACAAGCTAGGAAAGGACAGGGAGGGCCAAATCGGAAGGAAGGCAAGAACATGGACGAGGACAGAACCACAATCGGGGTGATCAATGTGGTTCATGGGGCGATAAATCCATCCGAGGTAGCAACACAATCTGTCAGGACCCAGCGAAAGATGGTGACACATTTGAAGGAGGTATATCAAATGGGCACCGAGCCAAGCTTTGTCAATAGGTCAAGAGAAATCAAAGAAGAGATCTCATTCTCAGACGAAGACTTGCGAGATGTGGTCTAGCCTCACAATGATGCTCTGGTGTTGACCCTAGGAGTATAGGAATACGACGTAAGGAGAATGATGATAGGCCCAGGAAGCTTGTTGGAGATTATGTACGCTGAGCTGTTTGAAAAGCTCAACTTGAAGCAATCGGACTTAAGGCCGACCACCATACCCCTGTTCAGGTTCAAAGGACAAGTGGTGCATTCGAAGGGCCTTGTAACAGTGAAGGTCAGTGCTGGTCCCGTGCACCTAAATGTGGAGTTCTTGGTAGTGGATGTGTCATCTCCTTACAATGCCATTATGTGTCAAACTTGGATTCATCACATGAAGGCAGTACCATTAACTTACCACCAAAAGATCCACTTCCCGACGCCAAAGGGATTATGGAGATCAGAGGGGATCAAATAGCTTCAAGGAGATGCTTGTTAGGGCGATCAAATGAAAGGCGAAGAAGGCGAACCCGAAAGGCATGTGCTCGGAGGCCGATCATAAATAGCAACTACAGTTGGATCGGTTGCAGGTCAGGGATCAATTTTCCCACCTGACCGAAGAGGCCGTGGAAGAGCTGAAAAGAATCTTAGTGGATGGAGTGGATCAAGAGTGGTACTGGATGGTCGGATCATCAATGACTGAGGACGAGCAAAGTAGTTTGGTTCACCTGCTCAATCAGAGCTCCGACGTTTTTGCTTGGACTCTGCATGAGATGCTGGTAGTTGAACCTGAAGTTATCAGCCACAAGCTAGGCTTGGACCCTAGAGCAAGACCCGTGATGCAGAAGCAGAGGAAGCTTGCCCCAGAGCGCCGAGCAGTAGTGAGCGAGGAGGTTGACAAGTTGCTAGAGGCTGATGCTATACGGGAGGTGCATTATCCCGAATGGCTATCGAACATGATGGTCGTTCCAAAAAAGGATAAGAAATGGAGGGTATGCATTGACTTCACCGACCTGAACATGGCTTGTCCCAAGGATAGCTTTCCACTCCAGAAAATTGATCAACTTGTGGACTCCATAGCTTCTTGGATGCATACCAAGGATACCACCTAATCGCAATGGAGGAGGCCAATTAAGAGAAAATAGCATTCATAACACCAAATGGTATCTTTTGCTACAAAAGGTTGCCCTTTGAACTTAAGAATACGGGGGCAACATTCCAGAGGTTGGTGACGAAAATATTTCAGGATTTGATTGGAAGAACGATGGAAGCTTATGTTGACGAAATGGTGGTAAAAAGCAAGAAGAAAGTCTGCCATGAGGAAGACTTAAAGTCAATTTTCAGCATCTTGCGGAGGTACAAATTAAAATTGAATGCCTCGAAATGCTCATTCGGCGGGGAAACTTCTTGGATACATTGTGACCCAAAGAGGGATAGAGGCAAATCCTGACAAAATTCTGGCAGTACAAAAGGTGGAGCGTCCTAGCTCAAGGAAAGAAGTAAAGAAGCTCACATGTATGCTTGCTGCCCTAAATCGCTTTATAGAAAGAAGTTCGGACAAGTGCAGACCAATGTTCCTTGCCCTAAAAAAGAGGGCAGAGAAAGTATGGGATGAAAAACGTGATGAAGCACTTGCACAAATCAAGCAATACCTGAGTTCCCCTCCTGTTCTTTCCATTCCAAGCCTTGGAAAGGAACTAGTGTTGTACTTGGCAGTATCTCAGCATGCAATCAATGCAACCCTAATGAGGGAGCAGGGAAAACATCATATGCCAATCTACTTCACCAGCAAGACCTTGCTAGATGCAGAAACAAGATACCTACCGCAAGAAAAACTTGCTCTAGCCTTGATATGCACTGCTCGGAAGCTCAGGCACTACTTTCAAGCCCATATAGTGAGGGTCTTGACCGAGCATCCTTTGCGAGTTGTTCTTCAAAAGGCCGACCTGTCCGATAGATTGGTAAAGTGGGCAATAGAGCTCAGCGAGCACGATATTAAGATAGCTCCTAGGAATACGATTAAGGGGCAGGTGGTGGGCGATTTCATAGTTGGGATCACGCATAAGGAGGCGTCATAGCAAAATAAATAGGGAAAGGAAGGGAGCAGTACAGAGCATAAGGAGGCATCAGAGCAAAATAAATAGGGAAAGGAAGGGAGCAGTACAAAGCCTAATGAACAATGGCAATTATATAGTGACGGAGCGTCCAATTCACGAGGCTCAGGCGCCGACATGGTGCTCATAACACTAGACGGAGCAGTAATAGAGTGGGCTATGACGTTAGGATTCAATGCATCAAACAATGAAGCAGAGTACTAATCACCACGGTCTGAACTCAAAATGGCCAGAGAGCTTGGGGTCACACAACTAATAGTTTACTGCGATTCACAGTTGGTTGCCAATCAACTAACCGAAGAATACGTAGCTCGAGATGATCAAATGGCTGCATATGTCTTTGAGGCAAAGCATTTGATTGAAGAGATCGGTGATGTAAAGGTGAATTAGGTCAACCAAAAGGGAAATTCGCATGCTGATAGCTTGGCCGGGTTGGCCACTACCATCAAATAGGAGTTAAGGAGAGAGATCCTGGTCGACGACCAATCGAAGCCAAGCATCGCAAGTCGAGAGGTCATGTGTGCTGATCAGGTTGAAGAAGCACCAAGCTAGATGATGCCAATAATAGAATACCTGAAGAACGACACGCTCCCAGAGAATTCCAAGGAAAATTGGAAGGTCAGAAGAAAGTCAGTCAGATTTTGGCTATCACCAGCAAACAAACTTTACCAATGGTCTTACTCGGGACCATACTTATAGTGTGTCATCCCCGTTAATGTAGAAAACCTGCTATGGGTAATCCATGAGGGATGTAGCGGGGGGCACATTGGGGGATGAAGCTTGGCCCACAGAGCTATGTCGTAGGGCTACTATGGCCATACATTCAGAAGGACGCCTTGTGGTTTGTTCAGGAGTGCGAAAGATGTCAGCGCTTCGGTAAAGACATCCATCAACCTACCGAGCATCTGAACTCAATAGTGAGTCCTTGGTCGTTCGATAAGTGGGGGATTGATATCGTCGAACCCATGCCGAGGTCGGCAGGTAGTTTCAAATTCCTCATTGTGGCTATTGATTACTTTACTAAGTGGGTGGAAGCAGAGCCGCTGATCCACATTTAGGAAAGTGATGCCAAGAGGTTCGTGTGGAAAAACATTATAACAAGATTTGGAATGCCTCGGGCATTGGTTACAGACAATGGGATATAGTTTGAAGGAAAAGCTTTCGAACATTTGTGTGAACGATATGACATCAAGCATCACTTCTCAACCCTTGTCTACCCATAAAGTAATGGCCAAGCTAAAAGCTCCAACAAAACCTTATTGGATGGCATAAAGAAAAGGCTGGACGAGGTGAAGGGAGGATGGGTGAACGAACTCCCTACTATCCTATGGGTCTACAGGACAACCCCGCGAAGGTCTACTGGACAAACTCCTTTCTTACTAGCATATGGCATGGAAGCAGGGATTCCTTTAGAGATTGGATTGCCCACCACAAGGACAGAAGCTTACAACCATGAGAAAAATAAGGAAAGGATTGCCGAGCAACTCGACATGATAGAAGAACGAAGGAAGCGGGTACTAATCAAATTAGCCGCCTACCGGCAATAGCTAGCTCGAAGCTTTCAGAAGAAGGTAAGAAAACAAGTTTTCAAGGTCGGAGATATGGTCCTAAGAAAAATGCTCCCGAACACCAAGGACCCAAGCCACGACTAGCTAGGGCTGAACCGGGAAGGACCATAATGGGTGACTTTGGTGGGGGGAACAGGAGCCTATCACCTAGAGATGCTCGAAGGAAAGGCATTGCCAAGGCCATGGAACATAGCAAATTTAAAGAAATTCTATTTCTGATATTTGTACCAAGGAATTGTCACTCTTGTATCTTTCATTCCATTTATGAAAAAATATCTTATTTATGTTGTTGTGCTAAGGATGAATTTCTCTAAAAACTTGTGTATGGTCGGCGACCTGCAGTAGGGGCATACCCTATCGGGACAACCACGCAATTATAGGGCCAAGGCTTGAAAATGACGGGTAGCAATGAACCCGTTCCTTTGTGCCAAAGGAAAAAAAAATCATAACTAGGAAGAACCCAAACTAGGTTTGTTGCACTGATCTCCTTTTTAACTAATGATTAGGTATGACGATGCGAGTATTAGACAAAAAAGAGAGTTTGGATAGAACCGACAGTGGCAGTGGAAACAAGAAACAAACAATTTCATTTACTAAAGGAAAACAAACATCACATCACAAAAGCATTCCATTCAAAAAAGGAAAAAAAAAAAAAAGGAAGAAAATATTACTCCCACAGCTCCGGCAAATTGGCCAATAGCCATACCGCAACAAAACAATAAAAGGTTTTTTTTTTCCTTTCTTCTTCTTCTCCAAATCATCAAATATCACTGGGATCATCAGGGATAGGTGCAGCAAAGTCGGCAGCAGGGGGAGTACCTCCATCCCCAACCACAGGTGAGCTGGCCTCTCTTTCCGAAGCTGATGCAGGGACCTCGGAAGGTGGTGGTTGGGGAGAGGCATCCTCAGGACGAGCTCCGTGTCTGGCCCAGAGGGGGGAATCCACCGGCACGCCAGCATCTTCGAGGCCCACATCATAACCCCATTTGAACACAAGGGTCTTGACTTGCTCGACTTGCTCAAGGTAAATTGCCTCCACCTCCTCAAAGACAACATCTTTTGACTTCTCCACGATGTCCCGCATCTCCACCTCCATCTTAGCTACCTTGAAACGAAGGACCTCGAGCTCCATCTTGCTTGCAGCCAAGCGACTTAGAGCAACGACTGCCCTGGCCTCTACAACCTTTGCAGCTTTGGAAAAATTAGCAAGGTTGGACTTTGCCAAGCGACGAGTAGCCGTAAACGCGACCAGCTCCTTCTCGAGACCCTCCAATTGCTTCTGATACTTCTCCATCCAATCCGAGGCAATGAACCGTTTCTGGAGTCCCTGAGATAAAAATAAAAATATGCTAAATTGAGGGCCGACCCAAAAGATAAGGCAAGGGGAGAACGTCGACTTACTAGGAGGCATTATTGAACTCCCGTAGATATGAGATCGTGGTCGGACATGGCTCCATGCAGGTTCATATCGGAGGGAAGAAGAACAGACTTTCCCAGCTGCAATGCCACCGATGGAGACCCTGTTATTCCCTCGCCAAGAGAAGAGTGTGGCTCGTGTAAGGGACAAAATGAACCCTTACGTCCGAGGAAGGGTTGGGCTGAGGATGTAAGGGAGGCAGGCAGTCCTCCAACCACATGGAAAGCGGTTCAGAGTCATCGAAAAGCTTGGCCGAGGCTTTCTCCTTAGCCCTCTTTAGACCGAGGTCATGAGAATGATCAGTAGGGCCCCTTTTACCAAGAATAGATGAAGGATTTGAAGGAGTGACCTTGCTGGACCTTGAGTAGGGGAAGTCGTCGAGATTATCGACGAGATTCTTCGCCTTGCGTGTAAGCATCACGGGAGAAGACCTTTCGGGATTTGAGGAGGAAGAGCCATCAGATATATTAAAAACTGGGGTACGCTTCGAATTGGAGGAGGAAGTACTAAAGTGGGCGACTAGCCGCAAAAACCTCTTAGCGCCCTGTCTCTGACCAGGGGCAGACTGCTCAGGAGGAGACGGGTTGGAGGAATGTTGGGAGGCTGAAGATTGGGCACTGAATGCGCTCCCCCGACCTGAAGGCTTGGGAGTATATAATGCCGGAACCTTCTTTCAGGTCAAACGATGGATTGACTTCAGCGGATCATGCCAAGGAGGAAGTGCTAAGAAGCTTTCGTACGAGCGCTCATAGCCAAGCAGGGTATGGGTGAGGGATTTGGTTGATCATCGAGTCTGCAGGCAAAGACAAAAAAGAGAGCTGATAAAAAAAAAAAAAAAGAAGAAAAGACAGTGAAAACGAAAATGAACCAAAAAACGCTAGGTAGGAAGAGGCCGACCTGGGTAGCATGGGACTCAGGGAACTTCCCGCCCGATCCCACCCCAGGTGGTCGACGCTTCCCGGTTACCACTCACAATAACAAAATCTCCTTTGCTAGGCTTGTTCAAATCCGAAAGATAATGAATGAGAAGCCTATTCAACTCCTGGGATTTCAGATAAAAGACTATCTCTTTTTTTGTAAAATGAGGGAATGAATGTTATATTTTGTAACTCTTTTTATATAAATGAAAGTATGAAACTACATATTCTTGCATCCCCATCTTAATTTCTGTGTTTACATTATATATAAACCCACTTTAAATTATCAACCTGATTCAAAGGAAAAGGCTGAATTTGATATTCATTAGAACTATATTATTCAATCAAAGGATAACTAACATGTATAGATCATAATTGCTCATTACTTGCCTCTTTTTGGTGCATTTCACTCTAATCTTCTCTTTTGGCTCAACTTACACAAAATCCCTAATTTTTAAGCTCATGCGAAACCCTACAATGGTGAAATGCATAATATAACTTAAAGGAGAATGTATGAAATGAAATTGAGCTCCAATAGACTTATTCCAATAAGAGAAAATGTTTTGGAAGGTTTTCTTACCAATAAGGAAAAATGGAAACGGATGGGGAGAACTAATGTCTTGTAGAAGATGATAGTCTTGCTTAGGAAGATAAAATGGGTGCCTCCAACTCCCACATGCAATGCCCCTTGGTTAGATTGAAAGCAAATGGAGAGTGACTGGCTGGAAACCTTGTTAATTGGGGTGGTTGAGAGACTGGTAGATTGTAGAGGATGAAGAGGCTTTTTGTTTTGAAGATGGAACCTAGAAAACCCACATGCAGTTTGTCTCCTTCAAGCTAGAACAAGGAACTGGGGAAAGAAGAAGAAGAAGAGCAGAAAAGGAGAGGAGAAAGAGCTCTCCCAGCTGAAGATGAAAGGAGAAGAAGAAATGAAAGATCGTTGGCTAAGCCGGGTTTTAAATGATCTTTTTGGTTCTCATTGCATGCAACTCCCAATAGAATTTGAGAAAAGGGCTTTGCGATGAGTTGGCTTGGAAAATGGGCCGGGATGAGTACGAATGGGTCGGGTCCAAACACGAAGATCGAAGGTGACAACATGCTCTATGCAATGCACATGAAAACTCGTCGAAATTGAAAACACATGTGCGACCTAAAAATATTCAAAGGTCATAAATCTACCTGACATGGTCAAAACTCCACGAATCTACCTATTCCATCACAAAACCATCCAAAACATCCATTAAACACCTAATCAAGGTTAATTAGGCTTTACTAAGGTGGGATCGGTGACTAACAATCCCAAATGCAGGGCCGGGATGTACTAATAATCTGGTGAGGCCAGGTCGATCCATGGGAAGTAATGTTGATTAAGAAACTTTTCAACCTTAACCTGTCCTAATTTAGAAACTAAATCTAAACTAATAAAGAAACTAATCAAATTACAAGAAAATTCCTAAAAACTGAAAATTAACAATTACAACTTTCCAAATAAAAAATAAACCTAAACTAAGTAAAGAAACCTAGTTTATTCAACCCTATTTTAACTATAACCTGCAAAAGTAACAAACTCATCAAAGTAACCAATTTAATATAAGATAAATCAAAACAAGACTTCCTAAAACAAATTACAATGTAAATATAAATGATTTATGAGATTCTACATGAAAAAAATGCAATTCTAGATAAGTTCCTAAAAATATGATGCATGCTGAAAAATTATAGGTATGGAAACTATTGTACAGGCCCAATTTTGTTGGATTGTACGACCTGTCTAGAATGATCTAAACCTAAATCTAATGGCTGGCGTCAATACTCTGATGATGTATGAACACAACAGAAAAAGAAGAATACAAAAAGGACTTAAAACGAAAAAATTATGATCACCTAAAGATGCCTAGTTGAATAGTTTTGTACTGAAAATCTGATTGCAAGTTGTCTAACTACCCCTGTTTAGGTTGCTGTTTATCCCACTTTCCAAATTTATTTTTCTCTGAAACACTGGGGTTGCAAAGACTTGTTTCCAAATATTAATTCTGCGAAGTTTCAATGGGAACTAAGCTCGTTTGCCTAATTTTCAAATTGTGCACTTTTGAGAGAAAAACAACCTAAAATTGCTATAACAAAAGCTGTCTTCTTCACTATTCATGTATAAGGTCTGAATTTGATTTTCTAATCAGTCATCAAACATTGTGATTTCAGCAGCAAAAGCCTATTCTAATGCAATTTCTAAATATGATACATGTACAAAAATACTTTCCAACCATAGATTATGCAAGTAACAAAAATAGTAAGTTTCTACTAAAAATGGAAAGATGCAAGTTGGGGTTACTTAAATCAAGAATTTGCAAATAAAAAAATTGATCAAAATATTAACCTAAAATAAAAACAAATGGGGTGGAAAAAATAAAAAGCGGAAAAGATGTATCAAAGATCTAGAAACTAGACGATCATACAAGTATTGAAAATGTGATAATGAAGTCCTCTTTTCCTAGAGTAGGAAAAAAATCCGGGAATAACTGTGCATTGTTGGCATGCAATGAAGTGTGTGGGACTCATGTTAGACGTCCAAGGCATGCTTGGACTCTTTCATTGCTTGCTTATTTGACTCTCCT
Source organism: Camphora micrantha (assembly GCA_003546025.1). Classification (NCBI taxonomy): domain Eukaryota; kingdom Viridiplantae; phylum Streptophyta; class Magnoliopsida; order Laurales; family Lauraceae; genus Camphora; species Camphora micrantha. The sequence continues at coordinate 5,863,791 of QPKB01000010.1, read as the reverse complement.
TTGAACTCTCTTCTCAAATTTCATCTATACAGGTCCTATGTTGATTTCTCCTACAAATTTGTTAGAATTTTAGTGTTGGCTAAATTCATGGGTCGGACCAAACTTTGGGTCTTTTGAGTTGTAATTTTATTTTAGAAAAGGACTCTGAAGAGAAGATTGGAAGGACTCAGAAGAAGAAAGTCTGAAAGAATTAGAAGAAGAAAGCTGGAGAAAAAGAGCTGAATTTCCTGATCAACCAGAATGGGGACCGCTCGAGCGACCACCTCATCCACTTAAGCGGACAGAGTCAGAATGGCCCAACGTTGAAACAGAACCTCATCCGCTCAAACGGATGGTGGGTCCGCTCAAGCGGATGGTGGGTCCGCTCAAGCGGACAAGGCGGCAGAGTCCAGGTTTATTTAGAAATTGATTTCTAATTGTGTCCAAACTGCTTGTTTTAATCCTAATCAAGTTAGGCAACCGTAAGCATGACCCAAGAGCTATTTAAAGGACTCAAGGGCTATTCTAAAGATACACCTCACCTCTCAAAGTTCTGAGTTAGTTATTATTATTGAGAAAATTCTTCTCTAGAGATTTTTATGAAGTTGTGCTGCCAAGTTCTCTAGAGTCAATTCTTTTGCATCCTTGTAGAATATTATCTTCTTTCGAGAAGACTTGAGGAGTCAACCACTGAATTGAATATGTTGCAATCAACGGTGCGAAGTCGTTGAAGTATGAAGCGATACAAGGTAACTTTAGTCCTTGAGTAGGGGATATCTGGGGAAGAGATCTGGGTTTCTTGTAATTGCGAGATTCATAGTGTTTGATTTGATCCAGTTCAGATCGGTGGTTTTTCACCCGGTTAGGGTTTTCCACCTTAAAATTTAGTGTCCATGTGGTGTGTTCTTGTTGATTTTATTTCCACTACATATTGTTAATTTCTGCACACTTTTGGGTTGATTATTTGAGTAGACCAATCTAGAAATAGTGGACCCTAAAAATATTTTTAAAATTAAAAGAAATAAATTTAACATCAATTTCATGTAAGAAAATAAACATGAATCATACATGAGACCCTAGCTACATGCCTAATGATGCACCCAAATTACAAACTTTCCAAAAATAGTACATGGTGTCAAAAATAGCATGTATACATTGATGAAGCTATTAAAAAAAAAAAACTAATTTTGGAGTGATAAATGAGATGAAAAACCTTAATTTCACAGAAGTCATGCAAATCAATGAATTTTGACCAATTCTGATCGTTTTCCCAAAAATATCCCCTAATACATGTAATCATGAAAATAAGTGTAATTATATGCAATTAAACCTAATTAAGTCCACAAATCCTCATGAAGTGATGACCTAATGACCTAATTTTGTAGACTTATCAATCGGGGTCTGACAAAACTCAAAGGTCTCTCTATTATCTTTGTGAGAAAAATTGAAATTTTATATTTATATGAAATCCTAATGTATTGAGAAATGAGAAATCTAGCAGTGAAGGAATCCTCTGGACCACTAGACCCATTTCACTAAAAGAAAATTACAAGGAAGCTCCACCATGCGGAGAAATGAGAAGAAATCCAGAGGCCAATAATCAAGATTCACCACTCTTCTCTAAAACTGATTTTCCACAACTTTCACTTAAAAAGGAGAAAGGTGTGTAGAAGAAAACAGTCTTGAAATTCTACTGTACACAAAAATAGTTATTAAGTTGCTTGACTGTCCCACTCACTTTTTGTACCCTTCTAAATTCAGTTTCATTGAAGAGAAAGGTGCTTGACCCCGCCCCCCCCTCCAAATTGAGGAGGAGTCATTTCTCTTACTTCGTGCAAAGTAGTTTAAGAAGAGAATAACCTTGAGTTTAGTGGTTAAATGTAAATGGTGAACCACATCATATCTTTTCTTTTTCTTTTTCTTCTTGATCAATGTCTAATATAATTTCATTCCATAAAAGAGATCAATTGATACAAGAAAAAAACCAAAAAGGTACAAGGGCAATATACAAATTCCATCTAAAGGAGAGACAAAGAAAACGCTAGACACGGGCCAGACAAGCAGTGTGACGACCCGGAGTCCCACATCGATTATAGAGAGGAAAGTGAATAGGGTTATATGTAGAGCTTACACCCTTACCTTGCATGAGGCCTTTTGATGGATTGAAGCCCATCAGAAGAAAAACCGTGAGGCCCGTGGGTCAAAGCGGACAATATCATGCATGGGTATGGGTAGGGCGTTACAAATGGTATCAGAGCCGACTCTCGACTAGTTCGAGTGTGGGTCCCCTGCCGTGGTCTGGTGTAAGTGGGCGGGTCTCCATGTGGGCGGGCCAAGAGGGCTGGCAGGCTACCGAGACTGGCAGGCTATTGCACAGGGACGTGCAGCCTTAAGGGGGGTGGATTGTGACATCCCGGAGTCCCACATTGACTATAGAGAGGAAAGTGAATGGGGTTATATGTAGAGCTTACACCCTTACCTCGCATGAGGCCTTTTGATGGGTTGAGGCCCATCAGAAGCAAAACCGTGAGGCCCGTGGGCCAAAGCGGACAATATCATACATGCGTGTAGGGGTGGGGCGTTACAAGCAGCAACGGAGTGCCTAAATAGATAGACGATCTCTCAAATCCTTATTTTGCCAAGCAAATTTGCAACCTCAATAACTTTCCTAGGAGTATAACAGAATTCAATCTTCAAAGATGCACTCAAAACCTTAATTTTGATCATGATGAGGTATAAGTCGAAGGGTCATGATCTAATCACTGGTTGCCAAGTGTAAGGCCATCAATGTTGTAGTTTTACCCGGTGAGTCGGGATCGTATCCACAGGAAGTTGTTACTTGTACCTGTCCTAATAAAAACTAGAACTATCCTAAATAAAAGTTATACATCAATTGAACTACTAAAATAAAGAATCTGAAAATTAAATTAATTACATCCCATCAAAAAATCACACTTTAAGTAAAAAGTCCTAATCTAAAAATAACCTAGACTATACTAATACTAAAGACTGCAAAAGAATATATTGATTAGACCATCAATATCATGAAAGAGAAAAAAAATAGAATTAATAAGAATGAAATAAAAGAAAAGACGGATCTAGATTTCCAATCTCCAACACTCATACTTCATGCTTTGGGCCATAAAATTAAATGAAAACCATAACATCAAGCATAGCCTGTCACTTTATGCAAACACACCGTGTTGATCCATTAATAATCGCTAATGCGACTCATAAATTTTATTTATTTCATGAGCATCTCTAAGAAAATGAACAAAAGCTTGAGAAATAAAAAAAAAAATCTAAATAAACAACTCACCTATTACTCTAGCTATGTGAAACATCAAGTTAAGGGAGCATCCAGCATGGAATACATCATCTCTTGAAGTCTTGACCAACACTAACTAGACCTAGGTAGTGGATGAGAGAGAGAAGAAGGGATGAGAGAATTGACTTTTTCTTCATTAAGGAGGGTTGCTCATCCTTAAATAGCTTTTGAGCTCTCTTTTGATAAGACTTCTTCTACTTGGACTCTCTTTGTGCATCCAAGAGTATGGGTCCAATTGTATTCCCGAGTAGAAATGTCAGTAGTAACTTCCAGAGGTCATATTCCCTTATTTCAGCTCTAATTTATGCAATCTTGGGTTCCACGGATATCTACTCTGAATAAGCTATCCATCGGTGGGTAAATTACGCCGATCCGATGGCTAGATCGAGAGTTATGGCTGTTACAAGTTGCCGCCCCTGTGGAAATCCAGGATTGATATCTCTCTGTCTTCATCTCCTAGTTGGTTTAGGTCTCATCTTCTCATAATTCAAATTATCTTTAAACTCTTCTTGATCTTTCTCTCTTATTCAAACACATTTCCTCCTTTAATTTGAATTTGAATAATGATAGAGGAGAGAGTCTAAAAACTTTATCACACAAGGATATAGAGAGTTTTCTTCAAATAAGCAACACAAGTGGGAAGTGGGGCCCTTCTTAGGTGGCAGTCTCCTACAAAATAATGAAAATAATGTAATTAATTCATTTATGTTAGACTTTATTGAAAATCATGCATGGGACCCAACTAGGTTTTCAATGTGCCCAATTAAGTTATGATGCAAGAAATTAATGCACTTTTGAAAATTGAAAGTCTAATTGGTGGGATGATCTAGTGGCCCAAAACCTTAATTTCATGAAAACCATGCAATCGAACCAATTTTCACTCATTTTAACCGAATTTCCAATTCACAGCGCAAATGCTTGAAATCATGTAATTTTATGCAATTGAATGTGAATTGGCCTAATTAAGTCCACTAGTGTATATAAAATGATGATTTTATGTGCTAATTTTGTGAACTTATCAGGTCAACTCTTTATTAATGATCCAACAGATAGTGTTGGTAGGATCGTTGTCCAAAATAAGCTTCCCTAAGAAAGAAGTAGTCGTCGTTGTCGTCATCATCAAAGCTTTTTTCAAAATATGTTAGGATTGGCTACATGAATCTTGTTTCTTCATTCATGTATATCATAATAAAAAAAGCAGTAAACATCCCCAAATCTTCTCTGTTTGTCCAAACATCCACTTCATTTGAGTCCCTTATATTAGATTGTATGGACTCAATCCATCAGATGATGTAATAAATTGATTAATTTCTTTATATATCAATAATATCATGCTTTCCTTTCATGAGATGAATGACATTTTTATTACTTAATGCACATAACTAATACATATGACATAATGGTTCATGAGATGAACCAGATCCTATTAGTATATCAGATGTGATATATGTGTATGGATGAGAGATCCACACATAGGAGACATGTGTTAATAATTTTATACTTAAAATATCTTCACAATCAATGATGAGACTGGGCATCTCATCTGATAAGGTTGCAGCACTTTGATCACTATGAGATAGTGTAATTTGTTTCGATCATCAGAATGTAAGATTCTAGACCAGGGTGCTGGTACATTGGATGTATTGGAGGACCATGAAAAGCACCTTATAGAATATTGTCTCAAGTTTAAGGTTTGCTCTCATAATTCCCTAACAATAGACTCTCAATCCTGACACATTGATGAACTCAAGTTTCTATTTATTCATTTGCTTTGAGTCACCAATGAGTGAGGCCAACTGTAGGTCAACACCTCGGTGTCATGGGTAGGTGGTAGTAGGGTTGTGGGAACATTCAATGATCAAGATGGAATCTATCTATATTATCCCCTTGTGCCAATTAATGGATTTGTCATTAGTAAGTGCGCACTCATCTTGATTAAGAGTTAATTGGATGGTACTGATGATCACTGTGATTAATTGGGGCTCAAAGATAATAAAATGTGGATCTAGGATTAGAAGAGACAGGTTTGATCCAATTGATCCATGGATATTGATAGAGGGGCCTACTTCTGGCAATCGGGAAGTTTAGGGTCTTCATTGTAATTTATTCCTAAGACTGGATTGCAATTGCATTTATATAGTGAAGTTATTTGCAATTAACTGTGGGCCCAAATTACACATAAGATGTGGGGTCGCGGTGTCCCAGTTGGAGCCATCTTTCTAAGGAATCCCTAGTGGTCCATACGCTAGCCCAAATTATTGGAAAGTTACTAATCCTACTTAAACTCTAAGATGAAGGAATTAGAAAGTTATTATTTCTATTTGAAGTAAGACTTCTAATAGTGGTAATAGTAAACTTACTAATTGTCGTGGAAGTGAGACTTCTATAATAATTAGAAAAGAGAGAAAGTTGCTAATTTGTAATGGGAGTTGACTTCTATTTCAAATAAGAAAAGAGGAGGTTTGCCAAGGTATAAAAAGGGGTGCAAAGGGGCTGGGACGTCCAGCAATTGGAGAACCACGCCCCAGCCCCTCTTTTGTGTGCATGAGTTGCATATCTCTCTCTTTTCTTTCTCTTCCAGTTCCTTAGAGTTTCTTGAATGATTTGCTCTTGAAGTTTCTACCAGTCTTCTTGAGAAAAGAGATCTGATACGGGTCATAGTGTGGAAGACTAAGAGGTCTTGGAGATTCTAAGTTGCTTACAAAGAAAAAGTTTCTTCAACTAGCAAGTCTTTTTCTCCATTAAAGCACTACCGGCCTGCAAATATATAATCTGCTTCTCTATTAGTTGTGGATTATTTTGTTGCATGATGTTGCTGGTTTTCTATCTTATAGATAGGTTATATTGCTGTACATGATTGATGAGACAGAGGAATTGCATCCTGGATGTGATTTGTGGTCTTATGGGCACTTAATCCCTGAGTCAAGTGGGTCAAAAGTTTTAAAAATCTATCCACGAGGACCACCTATTTCCAACACCTTACCCCTATTGGAGACAGTGGAACACTGCCAAAGTGTCCCCTATGCATTAGAAAGAAGGCTGCCTACTAATGCCAGACCATGCTTACCTATAGTAACCACAACCATGCTTACCTATAGTAACCACATCCACATTAAATTTCAGGAAGGCAAAAGACGGTACCCAGTAACTTTATTTATCACCTTCCAACAGCCAAATCTCATGTAAACAACCAATTAGCTGTAAAATCACTTTAAATCTTAGAACTCCTTTCTCACGTTCAGATATAAAGCCAAAGGTTCAGAAATAAAGAAAAGAAAAGCAAAAGTACACATTGCAAAGATGTGCATGCATGCACACAATAATGTGGGGAGTTACAGGAAAGGTCGTAGGAATGAGCACCTAAGAGGAAACTTAGGGTGCTCCAATAAAGGAGCAAAATGAAGGACTTTTGATCAAAATGGTACGGGCACATACTGGCATGTATCATGTATTTAAGATGAGTAAAAATTAACCATTATTTGAGAAGTTACCGTTCACAACTATAAGAATAAAAAAAGTGTGTCAGCTCTATATAAATATGTTCAATTCAGTACTACTTACCAAATAGACCCTTTAGAATTTCAAGGCCGCTGTTATAGACAGTCATCGCATCCTCAAACATCCCCAAATTTGTATACATACTTCCCATATGCATCAATATTGAATCTAAAAGAGGTTCATCATTTTGTACACATCCCACCATCTCATGCAACTGTTTGTCACAATGGATAAAGGAAACAATCATCATTTCAAAGGGTGAGAAAATGATGTGAGATATTTCTTTTCCATGATTAAATATGAGTAGGGAGAAAATTAAATTTACTATCTCCAACAGATTCTCAGCAAACTTGAAATCACTAACACCGATGAATCCCAAAGCTATGATGTCAAGAGTTGCGGCTTGCTCCATGCCTCTAGTTCCTGCATCAATTTGCTCCTTTACAAGTGAATAATTTGCTCTGAGAAGTTCTATGGCACCCTCTTTGTTCCCCGATACAAGCATGGGTTTGAATTGCTTGAAGGACTCTTACAGCTTTGTCTCAAAATCATTCGCACTATCCATAGAGGTACTTGAATTATCAAGCAATATCTTAGACCTGGTAAGAGTAAATACACTTAGCATCTTATCATTTCAATATGCTAGGAATACATGTCTTGCAAATCCACCATATGAGCCCAACTATATAATACCATTAACCTCTGTACCTAGCCATCAACCTAGTAATTCGAGGGAAGAAGGGAAATAAATACCCACTCATCATCCTATTAATAAGTTAATATCTCATCTACATTGCTACCTTATATCATTTACCTCTCACGTCATGTATGAAAGTTGCTTACTAGAATGAGTACTAGCCAAAAACCAATGCACAGCGGAAGAAATAAACCAAACCAAAGAGAACTAGCAAATAAACCTATCAATCACACACCACAAGAACGAAGACACAATCTTTTACGTGGAAACTCAATCCAGGGAGAAAAACCAATCACTATTGAACGGTTACAAGATATACTCACGGCTCCCTTTCCTAGTCAGTATATCGACCTAAGGACTATAGTTGCTCTTATACAACTCCTCGCTGCCACGACTACTCGCCACACACCGCTCCTCGTGCTTCATCCTCCAACAACACCTTGACAATCAAGATGCTCAAATCTTCTATAAGATAGCAGAAGCAGCAAACCTTCTAAAACAAATCTTCAGCACAAACTCTCAATAACGATTCTAAAAAACAATGAAACTCTCTTAGGGTTTTTTCACCTCGTAACAAGAGAGAGCAACTTTTTGTATTCTTTAGGGTTGAGAGAAATACCCTTTATATACCCCCAAATAGTACAAGAGTATTCTAATTATAATCCAATCAGAATAGTAAACAGACTTGAAATAAAAGTTTGAAACACACTAGGCTTTTCTTCCAAGTTCGCTATAGCAACCAAGGTCCTCGCTATAGTGAGCCTTTTCGCTATCTTGGACTTCTAGGAAAGATCGCTATAGCGAGCACAAGCCTCGCTATAGCGAGCTTGTGTTCTGGAAAATAGCATTCTTTGCTCCAAAATACTTCAATCCTCGCTTCAGGTCTTCCAGTGACTCAACCACAGTTCATTCTAAAAGAAATGCAAAATTACATCAACAAAGTGTGTACCAATACAAAAGACATGTCTTCTTTCTTGACCCAAATGCTGTTGTGTAAGTGAACTTCGCAACTTACTGCAATGGAATCGAATGTGTGATTTAACTCCACAATGATAACAAGTGAGAAAACGACACATTCTTCTTCTGAACAGCTATATGTGCAACATTAACGACAAGATTAGTGTCAACTAAATGTTTAAGAAGACATCTTTTACCTTCGGCGTTTGAAATGGATGCACAATCAGTGTAGCCAATGCCAATGGATGCACAATCGTCGGATGTCACATGCCAATGATTAAGAGTTGGTAAAAAAAAAAAAAAAAAGGTTACCTTTTTGTTTCAAAGTGTTGTACATATGTCTATTGAATTTTGTTTTCATATATATGTAAATGTATCAAAGAGTTAAGAGACTTGTCAAATGGGTCTTATAGTTGGTTCTGGACAGATTAATAGAATGATGATGTCAAATTGTTAGACTTGTTCCATCATTCAAGAAAAGAGAAAAAGATTGTTGGATTTGTTCCCTTTAATGTTTGCCATTGGAATTGATGGGAGTACTGCAGTTCCCATTAGAAAGGGTGGGGAAAGTCATATTTTTTTTTGGACTCTAAATTTTTGTCAGAATGCGATGAAGAGATTGGGGCTTTGTAGGTTTTTGTTTGGGGGCCAAATGTTAAAGGTAACTTTTGTCAATTAAAAGTTCTTACAATAATTTGTTAGGAAGGTGGGATATTGGAGATTGATCAACTGTTTCCTTGCATTTTTCTTTTTTTCTTTTTAATAATCGAAGGACCTTCAAGGGTAATAGAATTCACATGGTGGCGACATTTAATAAGATCCAAGCCATCGATCACTTGCACAATAGAAAGATGATGTTGTTGAATGAGTGTAGGCTTTATGTGAGCAGTGCGGATGATTGATGTTCATAACTCATTTTTGTTGTCCTTTTGTTGTTGGGCTACTTTATTTACCATTTGTAATCCAACACATTTGGCCTAGAACAGTGGTGGTGTTAGTGGGGAGTAAACAGGTAAGACTACTTTTGTGTGCAATGAAATATACTTTGGGATTGTTTTATGATGGCTGTTTTGTGGTCTATTTGGTTAGAGAGAGTGATTGAGTTTTCAGTAATAGGAAATAGAATCCTACTGTTTTGGCAATGGCTAGTGCAAAAGTATCTGATTTTTAAGCACAACCTTGATAGACCTCAATCTCCAAAATTCAACTTTGAGAACAAGACCTACGAAATGACACAATCCCGAATCGATTAGTGCGGTGGGTTTTTCTACTTTGAGAACAAGACCTTCGAAATGACACAATCCCGAATCGATTAGTGCGGTGGGTCTTTCTAGGCTTCCTTGGTGTTTGGCTGATGTGGTGCGGTGGCTGATGTGGTGCGGCGGGTTAATGCTTCTTTTGTGCATGTTCTCCGTAGCGCCAATGAGGATGATGACTTGTAGGATCTTACACACCCATTAAGCTACCATTTATCCCAAAATCAATTAGTGATGAGAAATGACACGACAATGGTTTTATGGTAAGGGTGAGGGCTTGACTATGGGGGTGGACGTTGACCTCAACAATCCCTTCCAACAGCACACCCGCCGCAACTCCTGTTGCACAACTCACACTTGAACACCCGACTTACCAGGTTCTGATACCGCTTGTAGGATCTTATACCCCATTGAGCTAAAGTGGTAGCTCAATGAGGTGTAAGATCCTACATGACTTGTTGGCTAAGGAAGGCATTACACGATCAGCTTTCTTACGTAAGACTCCTGCTTCTAAATCTAACTTTCCTACTAACACTAACACTCCTAATCAAAACATAATTGCAAAAGAAAATTAAGAAACTTGCAGAATTTGAAAGTCTGGGCGTCCCAGGCATTCCTGGGCAAAAGGCTATGTGGACCCCACATGGTCCACTTCATTGCTTATGGATGAAGTGAACCCCACTGGGCCTTGGGCCTACGCGCCAGTCCATGCAAGGTAGGAGAGCTCGGTATTTGATTTGCCACCAATGAATAACTGGAAATCAATGTAGCGATCACAGCACAATGCAACAAAAAATTTTGTTTTTACCAAATGCACAAACTTTTGAGACTTCCTTAGAGGTTCAAATTCTCTCAAAGTAGGGGTTTTTATGGGCTGGGCCAGCCTGAGGCATATCTAAGCCTAGCCTGACTTTAGATACACATGCCCGTATCCAGCTCAAGCCCGACATGGGCCTAAGTGCCGGTCCATGCAAGGTAGGAAAGCTCAGTATTTGATTTGGCTCCAATGAATAATTGGAAATCATTGCAGCGATCAATTGGGGGAGGGGGGAGATTCATACATTCACTTTACTTTATGAAAAGATTCTTGAATCTGAAGTAAGGAAAAACCTATAGAAAATGAACCGTGCCTATATATATTGTTATTGTTCTATTTTAGTGATTAGTGACACAGGTATTTCGGTTTTGGCTAAATTGATATGCAATCCCTTAATTACCCACGATTACCCCCAGTAACACTTGTTTGGTGCGAGTGAACTTCTGACTCTTCCCGATTCATCTCATTTTAAGGAAGGACTGAGTCGAATGTAGGGGGACCTATCGAATGCTGGGCCTATCAAATGCTGGGATAAATCAGTCACTAAACTACATGCATAACTTATAGGGACTGGCTGGGCTTTGGGCTTCTCATACCTGATGCAAGCCAGAGCATATATTAAATGGGCCAGAAATCTAATCCAAGCAAGGCCCAAGTCCAGAACTGGCCCAAAGTGGGATGCACGCCCCTTGAACACCCCTATCTTAAAAGAGAGCAACTGTTTACTGGGAAGTTCTGCATATGGGTTTGTCCTTGAATCAATCCCATTCCATATGGTTGTTTCTCAGGGGAAAATGATTTTCTGTCATTCCATTTAACATTTTCTGCAGTTTATATATCCTAACATTAAACGCTTTTTTTTTTTTTTTTTTTTTGTGTGTGTGAGAATTTTTGCTAAAAGGAAATTTAGACCAAGAAATGGAGAATCATTTTTCGCAGTCTTTTCCAAACACATTTCAATGCGAAAAATGCTAAGCCCCAATTAAATGTATAAACCAAAGTCAAAGAAAATGACCATTTTTCATGGAAAATGAAATCTTGTTGAAATTGAATGCGCCCCAGAAAGCTGTTGGGTGCAAACATTGTCGTAAAAGTCAATCAAATAAAAGGTTTACTATACCATTCAAGTGGGTGGATTCTGTCCAGTCAAGTTAGAGAGCCCAAGAAGTTGAAAACCGTTTCTATATTGAATTGAAGGCATTGCAATTTGCGACCACCATCTTTATGAAATCCTTTAATTGTCTTGTTGAATGAAAAGACAATGCCCAAAATCTTACAACTGCCCAGAAACAGTCTCATGTGACTAATTTCAACAACTTGGTCCTTCTTTATCTCCTCGCCCTTCATGTCTTTTTCTTTCTAACGACCAACTACGCTTCTAACATTAAATTCTCTCTCTCTCTCTCTCTCTCTCTCTCTCTCTCTCCAACCTAATTTATCCTTCTAATCTACTCTTATCTAAGTTATTTTTTTTCTTAAGGGGATGGATACCATGGTTTCAAATCTAGTTACCCCAAGAGACTTGTACATCCATTGATAACAACATTACAAATGGGTATATTATAGGATTCCATTCTGTATATTTTCTTTAAGTAATTAAAGATCTAACTTACTCTTAAAAAAAAAAAAAAAAAGGGGTATATTAATATACAAGCATTTGATTTCAAATAAAGCGGGTATGAAACCATTTTTAGATGTTGGAGAAACTCATATTTGGATATGGATCCAAGCATATAGGATCCAATTATAAATCCTTGAATGTTTCAGCCCAATGATCTAAATCCAGGATGATTATATTCACATATTGAAAATATATATAAGTTTTAAAGGCTAATGTAGCTTGAGTAATATTAATATTTGAGGATCTATTTAGCTTTAATCATTTTGTAGTTTAATAATTCAACTTGTATATCTAAGAAATTTATTTTAGAGCCCTTTTATTTCATTATACTATTGCATTCCACATCTTAATTTGGATTCGGAGCTGGAACCCCATTCGCTTTTCACTAGTTGATGTTGGATTTGGATTCCATACAAGGGTTCATGTCTGAGTCGAATCCGAATTTGGTTTCCAATCTATGAACATAGTTCTGGGTTTGGAACCATCATGGTTTCGTGCCAGATCTGACCCATTTGCAACCCTAAGCATTAAGTGAGCAAATACTCTAAAGGATTTTATGTTAACACCAAATCTATGTATTTTAATTAGGAGAAACCTCTCCTTAGTTCTCAGTAATCAACTCAATAAGTAGATGAGGTAGTGGGGCCCATCTGATGATCCATCCGAGTGAACCATAAAATACAGACCCTCGTTAATCAACTATCCCTAGGTTTGGCATCATTTAAAATGGATTGAACCGTTGGATCAACTATGCACTCATTTTGGATAGTGAAAACTTATTGGCCATTCATCGAGTGTTTAGGATCATCATTGCAGAAGAAAGAATAAGTGAGAGAGTTATCTCCATAAAAAAGAAAAAGTCCAATATGGGAAAGAGACCTTTCTATGAAGAAAGTTTTTCCCCAACCCACTTTTGTCTTCATCCAAACTGGCTCATGGGTCTCCATCTAATGTCAACCATTCACGCACCTAAAAGATTAGGTCATAGACTCACAGATCTCTCATGGCTCTGGGAAGTGGTTAGATAGTCACACATGCATCATTTCTTCTTTGTCTATCTACCTTATCAAATGGAATTTAAAAATTGTTAGATTTTCCTTTTCTAAAGTTTATGAACCATCTAAAAACGCACAACACTTCCGGTTAATATTATCCAAAAAAAGCTCTGAAATTATTAACAATTTAAGAAAAAAAAATATGGTATTTGGTAGTTTCTTATAACCCTATTTTTCGCAAAATATTTGCTATTAAGTCCCAATCCTGTATTGACAACCCCTTCTACTTTTCAGATAAAAATCTGTAAATATAGGGTCTTCAAGCTCTAATGGTCAATTACAAATAATAATCTCCTACTCATAGTTGTGTAATAGAATATAAAAAAAAAAAAAAAATTAAAAAAATGTTTGATTCAACTTGTAAAATATGTAAAAGCTTCAGTTCATATTTATCCGACTGGTGATTTAATTATATCAGTTCAATGGTTTAGATAAGTTTTCGGTTTTGGTTAAGCAATATAACTTGAGATTAAGTTTTTCTTTCATTATTGTTACTGATACTAAATTGATCTTCACCTAATGTGGAAGGTTACAATCCCATTAATTTTGGTATTGCTTGAAAAGCTAATGTAATAAGTTTAAAAACCCATAAAGAAAAATGGCATTAATTTGATGAACAAGATCTATTTATTGGATTGTTATTTCTGTGTGTTGGATGGGCTATTTTAACATTGTGGGGAACATATTTACCAAAAAAAAAAAAAAAACATTGTGGGGAATAACTGTTGTGGCCCATTGAAATAGGGCTGTAAATGGGTTTGGTCTAGGCCTCATAAAATTGAAATTTTGATAGGCCCAGTCCATTTTTTTTTTTTTATTGGATGATTGGTCTCAATAATATCAGACAACTTTCCAAAAAACAAAAATGTTCTTGTATTAGCAGATGAGAACTCATTCTAAGAAAGTTGCAATTACTTTTGGGGCTCATCAAGAGGGAATCTATCACTTGCTTTTTATAAAATGAAAGTTCCAAAATTAATGGGGATCTTTTTCTTTTCTTTTTTTAATGGTAAGCAGTATTCATTCAAAAAGAAGCAAATATACAGCAAGGCAGGATCATCTGGTAAAGATCCTCCAAAGGGGCATCCACCGTTAAACAATCAAAAGATAATAGCTAAAAGTACTAAAAACAGGCCAAATGAAACAACTTTAAAATAGGCCATAAATGATTACAAGTGAATTTTCTATCAAACGAAATTATCTGAGAAACCCTCTCTCGAAAGGTGCTTTTTTCCTTTTGTCTCAACCATGCTGAGAGGATGAAGAGGTAAATGCAGGTTTCCCTTCTTTGTCACTCATAACTGCAAGAACAATCTACGTAGCTCATCCGATTTCTTCTTCTGAGGCAGATGAATTGCCATCTAGATCCGATAAGCATGAAAATCTATTTTGCATTGGAGCTTTTGGTGAACTTCCTGTATTTTTTCCCGTGGGACTAGTAGATCTTCGATGAATAGTTTTCTTTTGTTGGTATCCATCATTGTGATCACCAACACAACACTACTTACTTACTTCATTAGTTTTAGGAGAAGGATCACCTTTTGCAATTGTTGTCTCTGTAGTGGGGGTGAGAGGGCCATTAGACTTTCCCCCATTATTGTTATCATTTTGGACCCGGACTTGTTTAATCTTTAGCTTGAGAGTACATGTCACGTCACTATGACTAAATGTACTACACTGTGTACGCAGAGATGGCCTTCATTCATATTCCACCCTCTATGGTTTTGTCAATATAGGTAATGAACACCTCATCTGGTAATGGTGAGTCAATTTACCTTGCAGAAGTGCTACTTGTCCCGGATTCGGTCCCGGGACATAGACCGAATCCCCATAAGAGCCGTTGGACAAGTAGACCTTTTCTTTACCTTAATACAAACGCGTGCAAAGGCAATCCGTGTCCCAATATAGCTGTGGAATGATCCATGTAAAGGGGAATGCTTATCAAACTTGAAATTTTGCTCAATGCTGATTTTAATATGAAACAAAAATTAACATTTGGGAATTTCACCCAAGTTGAGATGGATTTGAAATCACTCTTTTGCATAGCTATGTCCACTCCCTATCTTTTTAGCACCGGAGGTTGCCCATTTACAAACCAGGCCCGTCTTGTAGGATCTTCTTGCTAGGAGCATTTGTCTGGGTTCCTCAATCAATAGATGGAGCATATTAATCAGAACTAATTTGACATAAATGTGGTGATGAGAATCAGCATTTGTTCATTTGTCTAATCAGAGTATTTTAGTTTATTTATGCAGTTACTTTTTCTTCTGGAACCTTTAACTTTGCTTTTAATCTTTCTCATAACAAAACAAAACAAAAGACCTTTACAGATATCCTTTCATGAGGTATGCCTTGGGAATTTTTATTTATTTATTTATTTCTCAAATAAGATATCAATGCTGCATAAGGAAGCTCATGAGTAAAGGCCCATAGTATTCGAAATAAATAAATACTGTTTGAGATGTTTTTTTGATGAACAGTAAGTTAGTTCTTCAATTCCTCAAAAATAAAGTACAAGATGGAAGGCTAGTATCAAAATGATAATAGAATCTTCCAAAAGGGGCATACCCCTGTTTGAGATGTTTTCAACATGCATACAACGCTTCAGAGAAACCTAATAAGAGTATGGAAAGGTTAGAAGTTAAGGAAGATATTATTCTCTATTTACCCTCCCTTCTAGGAAGATATTGTTTGATAATTGATACAGATCAAATAAGTTGGTCCTATGCCGGGTCAAATGTGCTCCACCAAATAATTGTGAGAGGTGAGGTGTGAATAATATGAGGTGAGGGGTGAACGATATAAGGTAGTGACGTAAATTGGACCTTGACTTTTTCGATATTAAAATTACTAAGGTGATGACCGAATATTCTTTTTCCATCTTCCTTTGATTGTTAAATAGGAGGTTCTTTGACTGTTATTTTTGTATATTGACTTTTAGTCATCATTTTTTACCACTTATAACATGAAACCTATGTTTTCATTCCTATGTATCTATATGCAATCAAAAAGGCCTTAAGAGATTGGGGAGCTAGTAAAAAGTTAGAATGAAATAGTAAGAAAAGACATGATGGATTGTGAAGTTTGTACAATACTGCAAATTGGGTTAATTCATGAAAGCAGAGCTTACAAAGGTGACTCATATGATAACGCTTCGTTAATGATGATTATAATGATGATGATGATGATGATGATGATGATGATGATGATGATGATGATTTATAAGAACTCTTATAATTCTTACTAGTTTTTCACATGTGTGATACCCTAAGCGCGTCAATGGAGAGCTACCATCTGATAGACATTCAATCAAAAAGCATCTCTATGAGATCTAAAGATGACGCTAATTGGTATTAGGGTTGACCAAGTGGCCTGATTATGAATAGGGTCCTAGGAGATGGTCAATATTTGATCAATAAGGAAATGGGTCAAACTTCAGTTGAGATCATTGATAGACAGGTTAGGTTCAACATCCTACAGGCCAGACTAAAGAAGGTCTAAGCCCAGAACTAACAGCTATTAGGCCCAATATGATCCATTATAAAACCCGCATAACTGAAACTTAGGCCTAACCCTCTAACACAATCTTTTGTCCCTCTTCATTACAGATAGTATCAAGATGGACCTGTAATCTCGAGGGGTAGCTCAGTTGGCCTAGAACCACGGTTTGCACCCGGAAGCTGTGGGTTTGAAACTGTACTACCACACTGAGGCTACAAGGAAATTTTCTCGACTTTCTCTCCTAAGTCGGTAGGGATTATTCTGGCCCAAAGGGCTAGGAACCCTGCTTTATCAAAAAAAAAAAAAAAAAAAGATGGACCTGCACTTGGGTCTGATGGCTTTCATCAGCCCATCAGCCGACCGTTTATCTATTGGGCTTGAAAATAGGCCTAAGGCTGGTCTTTGGGCTAAGACACAACCCGACGCTAGCCAGATTACAAAAGCAGGATTCGAAATTGTTAATCAGGTCTAAGTACATCATGTGGATTTTTGATAAGGCATGGATCCAACTCATATTCACATGTGAAGCGTTCTAGACTTTATGGTTGAGAGCAAAGGAATTGGAAAAGGTCATTTCTTTTGGACAAAATATTTGTTTGCATGAAACTGAATTCCTAGAATTTTAAGATACTATTGGCTCTAAACGAAAGAATATATGAAAGAGACGAGGGATAAAAGGATATATATAAGGCAGAAATCAAGAAAAGACTACTTTCTTAGCATTTGATATATCAGGATGTAATTGAATAATCAATTTCCATAAGAAGAGATTATTGGACAGTCATTAATAGAATCTACCTTTGTTTCTTCAATGTTGGGTACTATGTTAGAAATGCATTGCTTACAATTCCTAAAAATCCAGTTTTTTTTTCCTTTTTTTTTTTTTTTTTTTTTAATGGAATTGAATTTCTAGGAATTCAAGTTAAAATGAGTAGCAAGAAAAGATTATAAGATGGAGATCTAGAAGATCTTACTTTCTTAGGGTTTGAATTATTAGGGCAATGGTTAAGGCGTTCATTTTTCATATTCCTTTGGTTCATTTTTCTCATTGAAAGAAAAATTATTTGATGGTGATTTTGGAGTTTTTACCTACAGAAAAAAAGAATTTAGAATTTCTAAGAGTTCAATCTTATGAAGGGCCTACAAGTTTGGATATATAAGAATTTTTGCTCAAATGAGCTCCACCCAAGGATTATTAAAGATGTGCAAGTTGAACGATATGAGCCATGAGGTGAATTAAAGATGAACGACGTAAGATAAAAGTAAATGAGATCTCGACTTTCATACATTAAAAATACTAGGAAAACCCTCCAACCCCGCTCTGAAAATAATTTACTATAGAATAGCGAAAACTTACTTCTTCCATTTTATTTTATTTTAACTTGCGGAAAAGATGATGCACGGAGTGTGTATAAATGTAACTTACGATAATGGCCGAGTGTAATTTATTTCTCATCTCTTCTTAAATCACTTTTCCATTAAAACGAAGTTATTTGATCGTCATTTGAATATCCATTTTTGATTTATTATTTTAACCCACTTACAAAAATATATTCAATCTTAAAATAGAAACTCAACTACATTAAACAAACATGATCTAAACAAAAGGGGCTCCTATAGAACAAATCCCAATGCAATGGAATATGCCTTTGCAAGTGCTATCTTTAATTAATTAATAAAAATAGAATAGAATGAAATGGTGGGTGGTGCATTATTTGAGAAGAGACTGTCTACTAACGATAAGCTAAGCGCCACGTGTCTGCACAAATAAACACCACATAATCCAAAGATGTCATTCTCAGTGCCACGTGCGCCCCATTGTTTTTCCCTGGTCAGAGTACAATGAAATGAACACTTCAGACGGTTGATGTAGGTCGCACCGACCGCACCTTCCTTTCTGGTGGGGCCCACTGGAGATTTGGTCCCATGAAAGGTTAAAAGATAAAATAAAATATCTTTACAGCATATGTACGAATTATCTACTATTTAATGCCCCTATTGACTTGATGTTTTACCTATGAAAGAAAACAACCAACCATCAAAAAACACAAAAAAAATCTCCTATCTTGTTTTCAAAGAAGTAACTCTAATAAGAAAGATTTTTTTCTAGTATTGATAATGATATTGATTTAGAAAGAAATCCTACCTCCTGCTTCTTACAGAAGAGATAACTTTAGATGCCATCTATTAATCAATCAAATTCTTTCACACTCGTTGTCCTCTTAAATCAGTACTTACATCCTTTTCATGGTAACTATGAAATGAATATAGATCACCAACCCACTTGGGAGTTTGTGAAGTGGCATAATGAGTGGATTTGTTCCCCATATCTTAGGTTCGAAATTGCTTTAGATTTTTCTAGTGTGCGCTTGTATGGATTTAGGAAACACCACCTAGGGGATTTGTCTCAATGGATCAAAGATCTAAAGGATACCCATGTTGTAAAAAAGATTCAAGAAAAATAACTTAATAAGCCGTTATAATATTAGACCCTTAAATCAAGAATATGATTGATGGATTGGTTGATTTCACCCCATAATCTTGGGGTTATTTGGAAACTCTAGTATAATTAATAAGTGCTAATTAGATTGAGGTATAAAATAAATGCTCTGATATATAAATTTTGATTTAAAATCAGTTTGTTTGGTTAAATTATAAAAATAATCTTATTTCATAAGATAGTTAGGGCCCACCTTTAGGAATTGTGGTAATTATGGCCACCTTTTAAAAATTACAATGTTGAACATACCATTTGCATCATTCAAAATTTTTTAAAAGGTCATTTTCACCAAAAACCACTTGTAAATCTTGCATTGTCCACATCCATCTGTTTTAGCTAAAAAAGTTCTAAAAAGATCTACCCTTTTTAGCTTTTCTTTAATGGTAAAAGCTCTAACTTTTAAATCATCATCATCATCATCATCAAAGCCTTATCCCCAACTGTGTTGGGTTGGCTACACGAATTTTGTTTCTCTATTTTTATTTATCTTTAGCTAAATTTCAAATAAGTCATACTTCTTCACATCTATTTTTATAACTTCCATCCACGTTCTCTTTGGCCTATCCCTTTAAAGCTCTAATTTATAAAGAAGCTCTGAAATTAGAAAATACAATTAAAGGTAATTTACCAAACCTAGCCAATTTTCAATTCAAATCCATCCCACAGGTCTGAACGAGTAGATACGAGTATCTAATTTGCAAGATATATACATTCACTCTTTTCCTGTCTTTAAGAATAATAAGGCCCATATAGCTATTGGATGGAAGGAGGGAGGGAGGGAGGACTAAAAGACCAAACTAAGTGTAGTCTAACTTCATCAGCATCTATAAGTCGATTTAATGGCCATCTATAATCCGATTTAAAAGTATAAACTAAGTGTAGCCTGACTTTTTCACTCCATTTGTCAATTGGAAACCTCTCTAGATATTCTCCTTCCCACAAAGGGTTCTTATGTTTGGTTGGAAATGTCTCAAAAATGCTATCCTAATAAGTGCTATTATTAAATCTAAGAATAACTAAATTGATGATAAATGTCCTATATGCGAAAAAGATGAGGACTTAGTTGGACATGCTCTCATGCTTTTCGATTATACTAGAGAAATTTGGTTTGGCTCGTAGTGGGGTCATCAATCCAATTCTCTTCACCTTATGGAGATAACAGATTGATGGGAGAATACATGTGAGCAAGGCCACCCACTCCTCAGCTTAGGGATGCTTAATAAAAATGTGGGTTGTTCCATTTGGTGAACTATTTGGAAAGCTAGGAATGACTTCCTTAATGAATGGCAATCCTTAGATATCTTTAAGATCATTGGGTTAGTTCATAAGATGCTTAAAGGGTAAAAGAGTCATTGTAGCGATCATTCTATATGAAAAGATGAGAAACTCGTTGAGATCCCTAAAGTGATCTATAATAAAGAATAGATCTATAATAAAGAATATCTTGTGGTCTACCCAGATGTAACCTATAAAGCTAAGGAGGGAAATTCTCCTTTTGGATTTGTTATGATGTTAAATAGTGTTTGTAAGTGCCTAAAAATTACAGACTTAGTTAGGCGAGGATGAAACTCGCTAATCTGCTGTTAAGGCTTCTTTAAGATGAATTATCTGCCTCCAAACCTGAGAAGGAAGGAAACGGATGAAGGTTAGAGGCCCTGACTGCTATCAGCCGAAGGCACTCCGATGGCTAAGTTAGTGAAGTGATTAAGCAAGAATGAAGTAAATGGAAGGAGAAGAGAAGACTATATGTGCATGTGTTTATTTTTCTCACCTCTTTGTAATGGAGTGACCTCAAGTGTATATATAGGCATAGAGGTCCCATCAGAAGCTTCCTGAGTGGTGGTAGGTGAAAAGGGGATGTCTCATCAGGCCATACCTTGTACCCTTAGTGGGGGTAAGCAGGAGTACTGTCCCATCAACTCATACTTTGTCCTCTTGAATGACTGTGGATGTGACCGTCTTATAAGGTCAACCCCTAATTACGGGCATGCCCTATCTGACAGCTTACTCTGCAACGCTGCCATATGCTAATAGGGCCATAATTATGATTGTCGTCTGGCGCCTATCTCGGTCATAAAGACCGAGTTAAAGGTAGTGTAAGACCCCGACCCGAATGACCTCGATTAGTGTTGATTAAGTTGTATGTTAGTTCTAAGCGTGTTTAGTATGTTTTGGTTTAGTTTGGGTTTAGAATAGTTTTGTTATAGCTTTGGAGAATTTTGAGTGCCTTTGTGATTAGTGGGGCCCTTTGGGGGTTCCCTTTTGTGACTTTGCGCGTACTTGGGGGATTAATGGAGATTCTTTGGATTTGTGTTTTTATCCCGTTTTATTAATCTCGTCAATCTCTACAACCTTCATGTTGATCCCGTTCCCGTCTCGAATCCCAAAACCCGATTTCCATTGCATTAAGGGCAAAACAATCTTTTTACACTAAATCTGGACCCAATAATTGATATTCCCGAAACCTGCGAAAAATATAATTTTTGCAAACTAGAAATTTCGACGATTATTTCTTCCTTCTTTGTCGACTTCATCCGAGGTCCCAAAAACTACTATTTCAGCCTTCCAAGTTTCCTTAGTGGTGGAGCCCACTTGCAATTGCTATAAAGGAACCCTTTCTCCTTCCTTTCTCCTTTTCCAGCAATTTTCTTCTTGCCCAGGGTTTTCTTCTTCCTTGTTCTTCTTCTTTTTGCTTGTCCATCATCACAACACCACCAAGCTTGCACCAACATCATAATGAGGATCATCATTCTCTTCCTCTCTTTCAAGGCTCCTCATTGATACCATTGTTGAAAAAAACCTCCATTTCCAATGCTTGTTTTGAGCTAACTCTCTCCATTTGGAGACTCTACAAGTAAGCTTTCTTCCTAATCTCTTAGATATGTATTCTTCTTGCCCTTGAGGAGCTCCATTTTCAATATTGGAAGCTCCCTCTTTCTATGTCCTTGTTTGACCCATTTTAGGGTTTGTTTTGGGGGTTTTTGTAGAGTTTGTGGACTTTGAACTTGAGAGGGTGATTAGAAGGCCTTTTGCTTAGCTTTGATTTGAGGCAAGTGGATGAATGAATATTTTGAGCTTTCAATGATTTTGGTAAAATGTATTGATGATTTTATACTATTATTGATTTGCATTGATTTGAATTAAACGTGCATCAATGACTTTTATTAGTTTATTGAATTGTTTTGGAAATGTGATTGGTAGTTTGCATTTATTACTTGATTGTAGTTTAAATGAACCTTTATGATATGGTTTTTTTCTTATCCTTTGTGGCTGAATGTGATGGGGGAGATGATTGTTTGATTTGATGATCATGGGAGTGTGGATGTGGATTTTGATTGTTGATTAGAAAGGAGTAATGGAGCTTCCTATGTTGGAGTAGAAATGTAGCTTATGAGGAGTTGTAAGGAAAGAAATAGAAGGGGGCAGAACTGTCCCGGAACCCATTTATGGGCAGTTCGCTCGAGCGAACCTGGTGATCGCTCGAGCGAAGTGTCCAGAACAGGAGCGAACCCCTTATTCACTCTAGCGAACCCTCCCAGAATTGTATCAGGCTCATCACAGAACCTTGTTAGTGCGAGCGAACTAATTGTTCACTTGAGCCAACATGTTCGCTCGAGCGAACTCTCCTAAAAAGTTTATTAGAGCGTCACAGAACATTGTTAGTTCGAGCGAACCATTTATTCGCTTAAGCCAACATGTTCGCTCGAGTGAACCCGTTATCTGCTTGAGCGAACCTCCCAGGAAACCATCCCAGAGAGCTCATCGCTCGAGCGAACTTCCTGTCCGCTCGAGCGATAAGCACTGTTCACCTGGGACTAATCTATGAGCAAAAATGAAGTATTTATTTGATTGAGAGGCGTTTGTTGGGAACCCTATTGTGATGGAAAAACTAGTAACCATTGTGTAACACCCATTTAAAAAGAGAAATCAAATCACAAGTTTTAATTTAAGTTTTTGAAAATCCTAAGGTGTATAAAGAGCCCGTAATGTCTCCAAACTCAAGGAATGCCAATTCTTATTTTCTATGACATACGGGACCTTTATTCACTTTGATTGAATTTCGAATCCCGATATTTGTCCCGAATCTCTTAAATTATGATTTACCATCCTCGAAAATACTGAATTTGCAATTGTAGCATTTTTGCTAATCCCGATATGCACTTCCCGTTTAAAATGATAGTTGTGCCTTTGAGCACCTCGTCCCGCCCGTTTATATAAGTGCATTATATGAATCTTGTACATGTCTTGATTTATGATATTTGACCTATGAGTCGGCACCACTAAGCTTGGATAACCTTGCCGATCTGATCCACCGATTTGGAAATCCCTCTCCTGTCCCGCCAGCTACAGTTTGGATCCCGATACCAGTTATTACCGTTGTATTGTCCCGATGCCGCAGATTACTACTATGGTTTCCATTGCCTGGCTCGCTACCGTGGTCATGTCCCGTATTTATTATATATATGTATATGTTACTTATGTTGCATCTCCTCACTTCGGTGACTGAGATCAACATCCCGATATACTCATGTCACTTCGGTGATAGAGGACTTAGCTCCGTGTGGTTGCCATCTTGTTGTTTCCCTTATTCCTTGGATACCTTACATGTTTTACATTGCATTTATGTTTCAAATAAATTATCATTCTGTTTTATGACATGTATTGTTTTAACAGTTTTAAATGTTTTCCAAGGTAATTTCAATTGTTGTTTGATCCTTTCACCTATTTGCCAAACCGTCGTGTTTGACCCTTGTTTTGGTACTCAGGTCCCGTTATCGGCTTTCCCGAGGAGGAGCATGAGGAAGCGGTCGGAGAACCGCAACGTTTAGTCGAGTGGCACGCCGATGATGTCATTTAGACATTCGGGTGCTTGAGCTACGTAATATTTTGGGATAGAAATTAACCAATTATTTTAGGAACATAATACTTTGTTATATTGGCCTTTGTTGGCCTCTATTTTTAGGAAGTTGTAATTAAATGATTTTGTTATAAACTTTAACTTACTTTTGGGAATTAGCCATTGATCATTGTTCATTTTGATACTGGTATTGAATATGTTTAATCTTATTATCTTGGACATGAATGTATGAATTATATTTGCTACACGCTTCTGCACCTTAAAAGAAATATTCATGTTGATGTGATATCCCCACCGCGGACACCTGTGGGAAATCGCATGTACGAGTGGCATCTTTGATGAACTTGTATACGTTTTGATCAAATTAATTCATAGTGTTGACATGGATTGTATCATCATTCATTCATTATTGATCAGCAGTCCCGATCCCAGATTAGGCCTGCTCGCGCTCGTGGGACCAGGTCCGGGGTCGCGACAGGTAGTGCCGAGATCGAAATGAGGCGCAATGTCATTATTGCCGAGGCAGGACTAACTGGTACTCTTATCGAGACTAGATCGGCCTGGCGTGAGCTGATACTCTTACCGAGATGCACAAAGCCGAGATCAAGGCAAGCCCGATTAGTATTTTTACCGAAATCAGGACCTATCTTGGCATTACGGAAATGCCCCCACACAGTGTTATTGTGGATGAAGGTTTTATCCAAGGTCCCGTCTTCAAAAGAGGCCAAATTGAGGGCGGTCTTAGCTGCCTTGAAAAGGGTAAAGAGAAATGGCTTTGACAAAAATTATATTTTGATGGACGCTAGGAAGTGGTGCAAGTTTCCAAAATAGACTATGACTAGTCCATAAATCCCATTGTTTTAAACATTAAAGCTTTGACATCTTTTTTCCGTTTTGTTGTACTTAATTATACCTTAGGACCCTCAATGGGCATGCGCATGCACTTTCTAAGTTTTGTTACTTTATGAGACATAATGTAGCTTGGGAGAGGGCTTTTGCTATCCTTTTGACTAAGAGCTAGGTGTTTTCTTGTTTTCTTCCGTTGTTTTTTTTTTTTTCCTCCTTTAATGAAATGCCATATTTAAAATTAAAAAAGAAAAAGTTGCAGCCCAACTAAAACCACAGACTTAAATGCATCCCATCAGGCTGAGTTTGCCTTGACCCATGTACACCATTTACCTATATAATCTACAAAGGACGGTTTGTGTGGATTATAGATTGGAACTCTTTTTTATTTTATAAGTTTTGTCTTTGTAACCTTGTTATTTTTTGTTCCAAAGAAAATCACCAGATATGCTTAGAAAATCTTGAGAAAAAGTAAGTTTTTTAGCTTGCGTTTATCTTTTTTTAAAATGATCTAGGTATCATGAAGGTCTTTAAATTCACGCAAAAGCTTTTTTGATCTTGAATAAAAAACTATTATAGTGTTTCATAGGCAATAAAAAGAAAGAAAACTATTTACTTTTTTTTCACAAACATTATGCAAATGTATCCTAAAAGAGTTCCGACTAAATCAATTTGATGATGAGCTTTTTTGAGCATTTGATGGCAGGCCACAAAAGATGCATTTTTGAGAGTCAAGAATCAATCAATTTGGTAAGGAGCTTTTTAAGCATTTGATGCCAGGACACAAAATATTATGCATTTTTAAGAGTCAAACTCATTTTGGTACTCAATTTACCTAGTGTCTAGGGAGACATGACAATGCAACTTACGAATGCACCACGTGCCATTGAGGAGAATTATAGAGGTTCTCTGCAGATAAGGCTACAGCCTACAGGGGGACCCTGACTGTGTGATCCTTCCTTATTTAAAGAAGTGGGTCTTTTTATCTACAAGAGGTACAAGAAAAGACATGCTACTTTGTGTCTTCTCCTACAATGCCAAATAGGTAAATCGCTTGTAGAAAATGCCATATGGCTTGTCTTTTCCTGTGGCAATTCTCACAAAAAAAGACTATCCATCACCATCATGAAAATGGAGTGGACCTTATTGTGAAGAGTTTAGAACTATTATTATGATCATTTTCTTCAAATTACTATGCCATCTATTTAGTATACAGAGTAGTAAAAGTAGATGTGTGATGTGATCTCATTTACTTCACTATATTATGCATGTGATGTAACTTGATTTACATTTTACTCTTTAACAATTCTTTTTCCTTACTTTGCTGTTGATAAAGTGTGGTGCAGAGACATTTACGACAACCTTTTGTACCATTGTTTAACCTGATGCTATCCAAATAGGGATTTTACCACAATTCTACTCTATGTTTTATCTTCTTCCCATGGTAAACAAATTGGCAGTGCAATTAAGATTGAGTTGAGATGCTGTTGTAGTCTTGTCGCGGAGTATTAAACGACAAATTGTTGATTCCACTTCAACGGCCAAACGAACCACATATGATATGGTTTGTAATACCAGTAACCAACCTCTCTAAAAGTAGGAAAAAATTTTCAATTCTCTTGTTGAAGTCTCCCACTAATAAAACATCGCCGATTTATTGGCATGTGGGCAGCAGGTGGTTGGGTAGGCAGCAAGGTAGATAAGGGCGCAAGGGAGACATTTTTTATTTTTTTTCTTGGGGGATGCATTGATTAAAGCAATTACCTGTGTGGTCCAGTCTTTGTTTGTGTCCATCTCTAAAACTAGGGCATATTGCAACTAGAGTGCTAACATGACATGGGCCATGTTAATAGAGATAATGAGAATAAGAGTCAGATATTTTGTCCCTCAAGACTTGTTTAGAATATTGCTAAACATGCAATTATTATATATGAAAGTGACTGCTTCAATTGCCAATTTCAAATTTTATTTTGACCATTCTCTGATGTTGACCTCCTATTAATATTTGTAATTAATCCTCAATCATACTAATATCTCCCACTATTATTTTGGGTGTAACATTCATTTTCCTAAATGAATGTAACCGATCCCTCTTCTTTATGTGTGCATTCCCACCTCTAAATGCAGCCCTTTTCTCTTTTCTCTGCATCCTCTCTTCTCCCTATCATTCTCTCTCCAAATTTTTGATCCTCCACAAGCCACGGTAGAGCCTGCATGTTTCCACGTTGGCCTCCCTCAGGTATGGTTTTCTCTTTTGCTCTCTCTCTCCCTCCATTCTGTCTTGCAACTGTACCAATCTCCCATTTTTTTCATCAAATTGGTGATATCTTTTACATGAGATTTTAATTTCTCTAGAGTTGCTTGTGGAGGATCGAAAATTTGGGTGTAACCGAATAAATTTTCCCTCAATTGTGCTATTCAGGGATTTTTTTATTGGGTTTTATTTCAGTTAATTTATCTCCGTTTTGTTCTCAAAGTGTAAAAATAATAACTCTTCCTTCCGATTCTTCAACATTTTGGGTTTTCAGGGTTCTAAAGTTGATGGTTCATAGATGGATTCTTCCGATTCTTTTACATTGATGGTTCACTGATGGATGCAGGGAGGCAATTGAGGGAAAACTAGAGGGAATATTCGGTTACACAGAAGATGATGTGGTTTCCAGTGACTTTGTAGGTGACAACATGTAAATTGGGTTTCATATAATATGTTTATTCAGTCACCATTTTATTGAATCAGAATTACTATCTTCTAATTTCTTGAGCCATTTGAAGAATTTTAATTGCTATTAACAAGCTTCATAGAAAGTTCTTGGTCCTCTGATTATTCTAAGAATGGACTTTTTTGGGGATTTCAGGTTTTTTGTATGATAACTGTACCAAAATACCATTTCTAAAAATAATATATTGGTTGCTATAAGATAAAAATAATATATTGGTCTTAAAGAAACCTCAGGAAATCTAAACTTTTTTTCTAACATGATGAGGTACTTGTATATCCATTTCAGTTCCCAATTGATCAATTTTTGCATAGTAGTAAAATGGGTTTGTTCCATTTTTCTTTAATTTATATTGGGTTTTATTTAATTTTTCTCGCTTGATCTTTATCTTTATTTACTCTTTTATTAGGTGCAGGGAACTAACTAACCTTTCATGGTGGATGAAATTTGCACCGTGTACAGGAATATTAAAAAAAATAAATAAATTATTAAACATCAATCAAACTTACCATGATCCATTTAAAAAACCTAAGGATTTCCTATCTTATCCTCAAGTTTGATCTCGCGGAGGATTTGATTTTTGGAGCGGGGAAGAGTTTCAATGATGGATTTTTTTTCATATTTAATACCAATAAATTTCCTACATTTCAGGTATATATATATTCTTTTAAAAGATTTTATTAATTTATATCCTTTTTCTAATGTTTGATTTTCAATCAGACCATTAATGTTGAAGGGGCAACTCTTTTTACCCATTTTCATGATTTTCTTTCCTTTTTACTATCAACTTCATTGTATTCCATTTTCATTTACTATTGGTTCTCAATATGCTATTTGGGCAAAAAATAAAATATCACAGAAATGCTTCAACATAAGAAAAAAATCTTCTTTTGTTGCGCATGTTCATTTCATAATTGTTTGGGTAAAAGTGCTTATTTTAATTGGTTAACTTCATTTTATTAATGTTATCATTATGTTTATCAGTGGTGCATTTTTTTATTTTATCTTTTTTTTAAGTATTCTTTTTAGTCTCTATTTTTCTCTTTAAAGAAGAATTCGAAGAATTGAAATTTTTTTTATTTTTCTATCAAATATTATGATTCTAATCATTAGGTTTGATCTAAATGAGGATTGAATCAAGAAAGCTATTAAGAAGATTACTCTTTCTCTGAACTTTTGCTATATTCTTGTCTAAACTGTCTATTTAAAGGCTGAAGAAATGATGACGACAATTTTCACAACTTAAAAATCCGACCATGACCCTGCTTGTAGTATAGCTAGCTAGCAATTAAAGATTTTCTTACCTTTGACATTATGATGTTGATGAAATAATCTCTCTTTTTTTTTATATAATGCTCGGGTCAAAGTCCAAAAACACATACCCGCTCCAAACTTCGCCATCCCACTACCAAACTTACCCCTAATATGAAAACATCATATTATATATATTTTTTGTAAATCTTTTAAAAATTCATGTATATTTTATATTATGAATTATATTGCCCGTGCTAAGCACGGGTGTCTTTTGCTAGTCATTATAAATGAAGCGAACTAAGAAATCAAAATTTTATTTCAATTTGATTTTGACCTTCTTGAATATTGAGAGAATCCTTTCATTTTATTTTTTCACTTATATTTCTTTTAATCAGGTTTTTAAAGTCAAGCAATAAAGGTTCTCAAAATGGCAATGATTCTTTGCAGCAGCCAGCAGCCTTAGAAAGGGATTCATGGCCATTTATATTTAAATTTAATGAGGTATTAAGTTAAGATCCTTTCGTACATGTAATAAGTATCAGGAATTTTTTTACTTTTTCTTAACAGTATCTTTTCTCTTTTTTCCCTGGTAGGTTGCTAGGAGAAAAGGAGGGTTGTTTGTTAAACGTTACTCAAGAACAAATTCAGTATACTGTCTTCATGGACTTGATCCAAGGGTGAATTGGACGCCGTACAAGGCTGAATGCTTGATCAAAGCTGCTCATATTAGACAACACTCTAAATATATTGGATTAATCATGTGTAGAAAATATAAAAATAGGACTTATAATAAATAAATAATAAATCCAAAGGTGCATGTTATGGTGAAATTTGGGCCATTGCTTAAACATTGGGAAGAATGTATGTTAGTGGCTTGGATTACACAAGTATTGATGACAACATAATATTGTTTTATTTTCAATTAAATAATAGTGTTTGGTCAATGTTGCTTGGAGTGAAAATTAAACATCATACAAAGAATGTTGAAACTGTGATGATGATGTTGATGAGTTATGCCCGACTCCTTTGTCTTTTCTTTTTCTTTTTTTTTAATTTACTTTTAAATTACATTGTTTCAATTTTTTATTTATTATATTTTTTTGTCAAATCCTGAAGAAGGTTTGAGCTTTAGATGCTTGGTATTGGTTTTGGACCTTGTGGTCTATCGTAAGATATGTTTTCTGATTATATGCCGTTTTATTGATTCCTATCCAATATAATATTGTAGATACTAACATCAGATGTGTTATTGTTTTATTGTGAGTCTGTCTAATTCTTTCCCTTCTTTTGTATTTTTTTTCTTTTCACTTCTTTCTCTGGGTGCCAGTATCTTCTAATCAATTGATTGTTTTATGTTATGTTTAATCTCCGATTCTTGGTTTAAGCTCTATATATTTTTAATTGATATTTTGTTTTTTAGTCTATTTTTCTTGAAATGGGTTGTTTTAGGGGTTTTCTTTTTTATCTTATTCTTTTGGGTGTTTCTATTTTTCATGATGTGTTCTGCTTATCATCTATTTCTGTTCAGGCCCACTAGATGATCCATGTGGATATTGATATATGCCCATATTTGTAGTGAATGTTATTGTGTTCTTCTGTGTTTTTTTTTTTTTTTTTTTTTTTTTTTTTTTTTATGTTGTTTTTCTTTAGCTCTATGTGCATATGGTGCTTGACAAAATGCCACAGTCATCATAAATCTAGTTACTCTGCCATTTTATTTGAGAATTCAAGAATTTCAAAAAATTTTTTTGTTAACTGAGTTGATGCGCTTTGGTTTTGAGAATTCATGAATTTCAGTTTTGAGTTGTGTCTGTCAAAAACTCGATCAAACATCCTTCTTAATTGGGTGAGTCTTGATTCAAAGGTGGGGTTGGATAGAAAATCCAAACTGTTTTCATGGTTTCAACAATGTTTAGCATTTTATCTATTGTGTGGGCCATTAATTTGACATCTTAGATCATGGTCTAACATTGTAACACATAAAAAGCTCCATGAGGATCTCAATTTCCAGTATGGGCTATTATATATAACCATCAATTAAAAACTCATGGGTTCTTTTGTTTTTGGATGGACAGAAAGAACCACTTTTGGATGTAGAGAAAGCACCATGAAGACCTTGCATATACTTCATGTAGTATAGTTCTTCTTTCTATCTCATAAAATCAATAGTCACACCAAAATGAGAAAAACCATTTTATCTATGGTGTGGACCATTAATTTGACATCTCATGTCATGGTCTATCATTTTGATGCATAAAAAGCTCCATGGCAATCGGTACGTCTCAAATTTCATTCTAGGCTCTTATATATAAACATCAATTAAACACCCAGGGTTTCTTTTGGTTTTGGATGCCCAGAAAGTACCACTTTTGGATGAAGAGAAAGCACCTTAATTTTTTTTTAATTTCATGTTGAAATTCTTTTCTTCCCTAATGATTTATCATTATTTTTCATGAATTTCATATCTTTTATCCCTTTTCTTTGCTTGCATGCGCATGTATTTTCATCATTTCTATTATTCGTGTGAAATTAATTGATCGTTTATCCCTTTTCTTTGCTTGCATGGACATCTATTTTCATCATTTATGTTATTCGTGCGAAATTAATTGCTTGCTTAAAGTAGAAAATCTAGAGTTTTGTGTTATAGTCTGTTGTGTTAGTCCTTTAGAATTCATAATATATTTAATATTGACACTACATGTTTTATAAATGAGTTTACTGCACCACGGCATAAGTTTTATTTTATAATATTTAATATTATGAATCACGCTGCCCGTGTTTAGCACGGCGTCTTTTCGCTACTTATTATATATGAAGCGAAGTGGTTTCAAATTGAAATCACTTCCAATTCACCCCAATTGATTTTGACTAATCCAATTTAGTTTGACCCTAGCAAACGAGTCGGGTCCGGGTAAATGAGGTCGGGCTAAAGATAAAGGTCCAACCTGTGTATTTTTAATGACATGGTAAAAATTAATAATGATATGTGTTGAACTCAGTACAATATGGATTTTAAAGGAACAACCCTACCACTACATCACAGAGCATCTTTTTGTTAATAGTTATCAACAAAAACTTAAAATTAGTTAATGAGGAAGGGACCCAGCCCCACTTTGGAATATTGACTGGGAGTTGGAATTTATCTACGAGGTATTTATAAAAATAACTATATTTTTAGAATATTGACCCCTATAAATATTGCTGTTATTATTTTCATATTTATGCATTGTACCTTAAGTATAGATGATCAAACTTTTGAAATAACTATTTCATATGATTTCCTATATAGTCATTAATTTTCTATGACAACCATTTTACAATAAAACTAAACTCAAATGAATATATAATATATGAAATTGATCAACAAAAAAAATAATTTTTATAATTAATAAGAAAATGACAATATTATTGAAACAAGAAAAACTCACGACAATAGCGTGGAGTTAAAAAGGAGATGGGAAACTTTCCATGTAACTGATGTGCTACCATGCACGCTTGCCGAGGGAGAAATTGTGGAGTCTGGGTTTTTTTTTTTTTTTTTGTGGCTTTAACTTTTATAAATCGTGATGTAAATGGAGTAGAACACTATGATAGACCCCATCTATTAAAAATCACAATCATTAAGACAAATAACCTTCCTATTTATGGGATACCTCAAATTTTCACCTCATTCTGAGTTATTTCCACTGCCAAATTGATTCTCTAATAAAAAAAAAATACAAAATATTAGAATTTTCCAAACAAAGTTTTTTTTTTTTTTTTTTTTTTTGTGTGATTTGGACTCTCCATCATGCCTTTTGTCTATTAAGAAACTCTCAATATCATCATATTTCTATCAATGCAATGGCATTTGAGTATTAATGGGTGCCAATGTCTAAGTGGCACTAATCTAAGGAATTTCAAGCATTTTTGTTTGTTCTGATTATATGGTTTTTTTATCTTTTTTTTTTTAGAATGTGAAATGTCGATTTATAGGTTGTCTGGTTTATTTAATCATTAGTCTTTTTTATTTAATCCACTTTCGGTTCTGGGTTGTCTGGTTTCTTTTTTATCTATTGAGTTTGATTGTACACTTTTTTTTTAAGAATGCAGAACTAATGGTTAAAGGAATCTACAATAATATTGGTCCATCTTAATAGAGAATTAAGCTCATTCTTATTATCATCAATTTCTACTTTCTCCAATATAATTCTATTTTTCTATGTCAACAAGAGAACTTTATTTTTTCCATTCATTTACTTTTAAGTTTATTGTATTTTTTTAGAGCAACTTCAATAGTTTTTTTTATTTCTTTGTGTCACTTTTTAGTACCGTCTCATGTCTCATTTACATGCTTAGCTTAGATCAGTGTTCAACTCATTTTAAAATGTGAGCATCTTGAGACAATTGGTGCAATTATTAAACATTTCAATTTGAGAGGTAAACCTTTTTTAATTCATTTACTTTTGAGTTTATCATATTTTATTTGAGCAATTTTAATTATGTCATTTTAATATGATTTATACAAAAGAATCATTAGTTTAAAATTTCTATAGATTTGCAATATTTTTATGGTTTGTATTTGTATGGTTTTCATAGATCGTGAGCTTCTTTTTTTCCCCATTTTTGTTTCAACTTTTGGGTATTGGGTTCTCCTTGGCTTTTTTTTTTCTTTTAATTAACTTTTTATCATGGGATTTTCTGTGAATTCTCATTTTTCTATTGTATTTTTTTTATTTTTTTAATGCTTATCATTATGAGTTAATTATTTATTTTACTTCCATTGGGTTCTTTAAGTTCGATTTGTGAAATCTTTTTTATTTCTATTGCGGCTTCAGATTTCCATTTTTGAGTATTAGATTATCTTCTTCTAAATTTCTTTTATCATTTTTTGTCTATGGATCTTTATTTATATATATATATATATATTTATAGCCTTTTTAATAAAATTTATTTCATTTTATTTTGTATTTATTTTATTATAATTTCTCACTTGTGATGGGTTTTTAGTTTTTTTTTTTTTAATAATGGTTTTTCATGACGTTGTGGGTTCTTTTGTCTTTGCCCTTTTGTGCTCCATTTTTTAGGTTTTTTTTATTTTTTTTTTATTTTTTATGAGTGTTTGATTCTTTTAAATTTCTTATGTTATTGAGTTGATTATGGATTTTCATTTCTATGTTTTATTTCTATGTGTTTTTTAAATTTCATTAGATTTTATTCATAGTTTATATTATTTGTTTGTTTTGATTTTATTCTTTAGTTTTATTTAACATTAATCTTCAATTTTCATGGGCTTGTGTTTTTTTTTTTTTTTTAATTATATGGTATTAGGTTTTGAATTCTTATGGACTTTTTTTTTCCCTCTTTCTTAGACTAAAACCTTTTGCATTTAATTTTAAAATAGTTGATCATAAAGTTTTTTTATATAAATTTTCATATTATGCAAGGGCATATTTTTCTAGTTTATATATATATGAAAGGGACTGTTTTCAATTGCAGAAATCAGCCAATTGGATCCAATTGATTTTGACCATCTAAAATTACTTGGACAGTCCTTTTAACTTCTACAACAATCAAGTAATGGGCATTTACTAAAATTCATTGTTTCTAAAGATCATAAAACCAATTGATTTTGACCATTTAAAATTACTTGTTGACTATACTTTTAACTTTTACAACAATCAAGTAATGGATAGTTACTAAAATTAATTGTTACTAAAGATCTTAAAACCATTGTTTTTCGGTTACCATTTGTTGTTGGCAAGGCTTCAATTGACATATGAAAGTCTAAAACTAACCAAATCCATTTCCAAATAATAGGCAATATGTGGCATTTCTCTCCCATGCATGAGGTCCCGTTTCTATGGTCTAAGGCATCAACATCTCTTCTCCTCCATCATGCACTGGATTATCAAACTCACACTTTTACCATAACTACAACCATATAACATTATCATTCCGTTCCACAGGTATATCCCCCATCCATTCTTCTAATATACCCCTTGGGTTTCTCTAAAAGTACAACCATAACTCCGAAGATCATGTTCTATATGCTTTTTATTTTTTTTATTTGAAAAATACTTGGATCGAAATCATGGTTGTTTCTCGAGTTCTGACCTTTCTTGAATTAGAAAGTTAGTCCAATTAAGAAGCTTCGAATTTGGGAGCCTCACTTCATTGTTGAAATATTGGCAGTGATGAATTTTGTGAGTATTATTTTTTAATATATTTCATTTTGGCCGATGACTTGGGTGCTTTTTATTACTTTTTTCTCCTATGTATTATTATAATTGTATTTCATGTTTTGTATCTTATATGCATCTAATGTCGACTGTGAATTACACTATCAACTTTAGAGGCATATCCCAATTATATCATCGCTTTCTTTTGGATAGTGTCTTTTTTTTTTTTTTGGTTGATTTGTCCTTCTATCTTGAAATTAAAAGTTAAAAGGGAGTCATGCAAATGTTGTACGTTATTGGCGACATCCCGGGGGAGTGCTGTCTACTGCTTCTTCTTCTTCCTTTCATCTCTTCCTCCAGATGAGGTTAGATGATGATTACATTATTATTCTTATTGTTTATCTTTATTTGGGGTTGAAGTTAATTAACAAAAATGGTACTATGATTTGAAGACATTGTTTTCAAGTGCATCATAAGGCTGTTTTACTGGGAAATACCCATGATATCATTAAAAAAAATACTCATTTGATGGAATTGTAACTTTGCATTGAAGATTTTTATAAATAACATATACGTAAAATGTAAACGGGATGGTTGACTGAAGCTAACCCAAAATCCATCTAGACCAACTCACTATCAAACCAACCCCTAATAGTAAAATATCATAGTTTAAATTATTTCTAAAATTTTCCATCTCAATATAAATAATATACAAAATATCATATTTTAAATATCTTATAAGTTTTTAGAAATTTTTTATATTTTATATTATGAAGTATATTGCCCGTTCTTATTTTGCTAGTTAAAGTCATGAAATGAAACATTTGTTGGTGGATAAAAAGTTCTACTTATTTATCCATTGTTAAGTCCATATATAGCCGAATGTAACTTAAATTATGGTGAGATGGAAGTGCATTTATCATACTACCATCCTAAGTAAAAATAAGTTCTACATATATAGGGCAGGTGCATCATAACTCACATCCCCTTACCATCAGTCAAGGCAATCATTTTCGAGTCCCTCCACACAAAAATATTCTTCCCTTTAATGCCCACCAACAAATATCTGCCCATTCTCTACCAAAAAGAAAAATGAAAAAAAAATATCTCCCCATCTCCCAATGAGACCAAATGGCCCATAAAAGTTGTGCCTTGACCATAAGAGAAGCCTTTTAGCCATCTCCCTGGATCCAAACTCTAATAGGAGAGTGTATTGCTTTGCTAAGCATGGTAGAAGGACATCAAGACATGCGTCTTCTACCTGAAAATGAGACCTTCCTTTTGATGCAGTTGTACCATTTAGCTTACTCGTTCTGTCTATTAAGTTTTTTTAGCTAATCATTTTTATCAAAATCTCAAA
This sequence comes from Camphora micrantha, assembly GCA_003546025.1. Classification (NCBI taxonomy): domain Eukaryota; kingdom Viridiplantae; phylum Streptophyta; class Magnoliopsida; order Laurales; family Lauraceae; genus Camphora; species Camphora micrantha. The sequence goes on along the minus strand of QPKB01000010.1, from coordinate 5,827,386 downwards.
GCCTTAGTAAGTGACAATATATATACTTTTCAATACTTCTAATGGGTAGAACCCACTTATCAAGACTCCTCAAATAGAACCCGGTCAATGCATTTTTAGCGATAAATATTTTTTATTTTTCAGCACCGAGTTGTTCTTTTAGGGGCTTGAACTCCTAACGAAGTAGCTCTAATATCATATTAATTAGTTTCCTACCTAATCATTCACATCAAGATCTGGAGGCGTTAGTAGAGACAGTATAAGAACTTTTCAATAATCCCCCTTGGATATGCTGGGTTTATGTCTTGTATTCTGGGTTGAACGGACTGGTTCATTAGGTTGGCTAATGACCAGGTTAAGGGTCATGGGCATCTTGGTAATTGTATCAGGGGCTGAAAAAGTAAATATTATATATTGATGTATCTTGTAACCCTACACGCCGAGAGTTAGAGAGGTGAGAGCTCTCTTCCATGAGTAACCAGAGATTTTCAAACCACGTGGGGCTGAATGGAGGAAAGTAGTATTTTCCATCACGTAAAATCATTATGTGTGATTTTCTCTCTTTTTTGTATGGCATGTTGATTTTCGATCGCAGTGATTCACGCTTCTGCACACACACATAACAAGTGATATCAGAGACCCAAGAAGTTTTATCAAAACGAGGTTGAGATCCTCGAGTATTGAGCGAGGTGGAGTTCCTCAGGCTTTGAGCGAGGTGCAGATCGCTAATGAATGTTCTTTATTTATCTTTAAAACATCATCAAATCTGCAAAAAGATTCTTAGAAGGTTTCACTAACTGCTAAATAACCTTTTAAAAATACATGTGCTCAAAGAAAAAACGAGTAAAGAAAGAAAAAGGCTTAACTATTTGGTTTTAGGATTTTAGGGGCCTTTCCTTGGTTTGTCTAAGGTCCAATTTACTTGAGTAGGTTGGTACAGATTGGAGAATTTGACTTGATGATATACTGGCCTCTCAAGACTTGATCTTCTGTTTTGAACTTGATCTCCCATGTTAAGGCTTCTAGAGGCAAGGTCTTGGACTTGATACCAAATCGACAACACTAGGGTGGTATTGAATGACTATGGCACTAACAATCTCCCCCTTTGTCAATTTCGTTGAAAAATACCAATTTTAGATTACAATATATATAGGGACTCAATTACAACCAAGAATACAAATAGTATATGATCTTTACAACTTATACAACATTTATATATAACTCAAAAAGACTTATGACTATAACATCAACTCCCCTTGGGAATGTGCTGGAGCTGAAATGATATACCTACATAAAACACTGAAAACACATTCTATGGTGGGAATTGTTCTCCCCCTTAATCATTAACCAAAGCATCATGTTAATTGAGTCTAGTGCTTCCTTTGATTCTATCACTCCCCCCTCAACTCTACTCCCCCTTTTGTCACAAAGTCGACAAATATTTGACTATGTAGTCCAAAGGAAAAGGTGGAGAAGAGAAAGATAATCAGTAGGAATATGGTAGTGATTATGATGAAACTTTTACCCTGGTTGCCAAAATGACAACAGTATGAACTATTCTTGTTATTGCAGCATCTCAGTCCTAGCTCTCTATCAAATGGATATAAATTAAGAATGCATTCCTCCATGGTGACTTGACAAAGGAGGTCTATATGCGCATTCCACAAAGGGTTTTAGTCACGGCAAAGGGTATGGTTGCCAAACTACACCAATCTCTCTATAGTCTGAAGCAAGCACCACGTGTTTGAATTGAGGAATTTTAAGATTCTCTTATCAACTTAAGATTTCACCCCTCTATGTTTTTGCACCATAAATCTAAAGGAATTAATGTTCTCCTTGTCTATGTTGATGACATCATCATCTTAGGCACCAACGGAATAATGATACATCAACTTTAAGCTTCTCTTCATGAGTCATTTCATATGAAAGATCTCGGACCTCTGACCTATTTCCTTGGTCTTGAAGTTCATCAATCTACTAAGGGCATAGTACTCAACCAATACAAATATACCCCCGAACTAATTGACATGGCCAGACTTCGAAACTCCGCACTAGTTGATACGCCAGTCGAGGTCAACATTAAAACTAGTCAAAATGATGGTGATCCTCTTTTAGACCCCACGTTATATTGTCAGTAGGGTGGTAGTTTGTAAGGCCCCACCTATACCCATGCATGATATTGTCCGCTTTGGCGCACGGGCCTCACGGTTTTGCTTCTGATGGATTTCAACCCATCGAAAGGCCTCATGCAAGGTAAGGGTGTAAGCTCTACATATAACCTCATTCACTTTCCTCTCTATAGTCGATGTGGGATTCCGGGGCGTCACAATCCACCCCCCTTAAGGCTGCACGTCCCTGTGCAGTAGCCTGCCAGTCTCTGTAGCCTGCCAGCCCTCTTGGCCCGCCCACATGGAGACCCGCCCACTTACACCAGACCACGGCAGAGGACCCACACTCAAACTAGTCGAGAGTCGGCTCTGATACCATTTGTAACTATTTGCAATTACATTGTTATTCATGATATGTTAGGTTTCGTTCTGTCGAGTTAGATTTGTGATTTGGGGGTAGAAAGACTTCTCCTCGAAAGTCACCCATTTCTGATATTTCTTCCGGTTGAGGCAAGTAGAATTGCAATTACATATTAAACATGCTTGTTGTTATATTTGATTGTTGTTACACATTCTGTAGATTAACTCTTTTAATTCCAAGCATGTTCCTGTTTAATTTGAGAAATGTATATTAGGTTAGAATCTTGTAATTGAATGGAATTGGTAATAAATTGGGGGTAATTGAATGCATTGTGTGGAATGAGGTTGGAATGAAGTTTAGGAGAGAGCAGGAGGCTCTTCTGATGTAGAAATGGCCTCTGGAAAGGCCTAAAAAGGGAAGGAGACAGATTGGACTCGAAACAGTTCAGAAAACCCATCTGAACTCGCGGTTCCCGTGCAGGCCGGTCGACCGGGCTCCTTCAGCCGGTCGACCGGGGACACTACCTGTGAGCCGGAAAAGGCTCCGGTTAGAAAACCAGAGAGCTGGTTTCGCAGGCCTCTGTAGGTTGACCGGGCCCACCTGGCCGGTCGACCGAGCCCTTTGGCCGGTCGACCGCGTCTGTGCAGCCGATCGACCGCGCCATTTGGCTGGTCGACCGCGTCTGTGCAGCAGGTCGACCGAGGACACCTTGTTGGTCAACCGCGGGCTACCCTAACGGAACTAAACATGCCTTGTTTCTTTTGGATGGAAACTAAAACTCAGATTTGGGCCTTAGATGTTGGAAACCATGAACCTAATATCACTTGACCATAAATGGGAATTAAATCGAATCACGTTGCTTGGTGTGAATTCGATGGTTGTCTAGGTATTCGGGTATTACGTGTATTGTAACCGATTGCATATGGAAACTGAAGCGACCAATGCCTTACATTATTGTACACCAAGGGATTTCCCTCGTAGCATTGTCGATCCGAATTCCATATGTACTCTGTTAGGATATGTTGGATACATGGATAACAACATTTTACCTAGGAATGGATTGTAACTTCTCTTTGATTCATGAATCGTATCCGTTGTAAATTTACCTTGTACACTCTTGACATAAAATACCTAATTAAAGGTGGAACATAGATTCTTATAGAATTAGGACTTGGACCTGACGTAGAATGTATCGTAGGAACCTTGTCTTGTATGATAAACTTGACTGGCTAGAAATGAAAGGGGGTTATCACGTGTTGGAAATCTTGTATTGTTTTGATGAGATAACCCCAGGATCTTGTCTTGTACATTGGAACTAGCCAGACTTGCTTGTCTTGTTTGTCCTCGTGTCAGAACCACTTTAGGATTTGTTTGCATATCATGGCCATTTGCAGTATGGGGTTTAAAACGACGAACCGGTTACTCGGTTGTCGGGGATGGGCAGTCGGCGTAGGACGGCGTCCATGGCGTAAAATAGCTGGGAGCGGGCATTGGACCGTGCTGCTATTCCCAGGACCGGGAGCTAGGATCCTACTGGAGCCGGACTTTGGTATCAGTAGTCTTGTACTTGTACGGACTTGTATGGATTGTTACTGGTACCCCGGGAGGTGGCATAGGACATCCTCGGAGTCTCCCTTTTGTCTTGTTCTTGTTTTGCATTGCATGGATAGTGGTTATTGTTAGATGATTGTTAGGAATTCTTGCTATTGACTCCACTTATACATATTCTCGCTTTATGCCTAGACTTGCTATCATTGTATTCTCATGATGATTACTTGTCATTATTCTGTATTTGATACATGTCATATTTAATATGCTTTGCTTATCTATTGCTCAACATGTTGTTGACTTTATTTCCTTGGTGTGCAGACACATCAGGTGATGCCTACTTCTACGAGGAGCAGGCAGGTGAGGAGATCCCAGAGGATCTCCAACCAGCTGAGGAGGCACGGGAGTGGCGTGCCGATGACGTAGAATAGCGTCATCATTTCCCGGCACAGGAGAGAGTCACGGGGAATTAATCTTAGATTCTTTATTCTTTATTTTCCCTCGTTGGAACTTTTTGTTTACTCATTGATTGAATCCTTTTATTGGCCTTAGTTATTTGGGATGGCCAATGTAATAATTAACTTGATTTTAGATGTTTTATCTCTTTCTGTCAACTTTAATTATATATTGATGAGATATTATCCCCTGTTCAGATTTCCATGTGTATAGAGTTTTATGAACTCAGTATTTAATGAGTTGAGAAGAGGCATGAAATATATAATCCTCACCGCGGACTACGATCCGTGGGCCCAAAGGACAAAATTTTTAATTAGTCCTAAAAATCCACTCTCCGGATCCGGTTATTTCTTTAATCGGGTTCGGGGGACGTGACATGATGGTATCAGAGCCGACTCTCGACTAGTTCGAGTGTGGGTCCCCTGCCGTGGTCTGGTGCAAGTGGGCGGGTCTCCATGTGGGCGGGCCAAGAGGGCTGGCAGGCTACAGAGACTGGCAGGCTACTGCACAGGGACGTGTAGCCTTAAGGGGGGTGGATTGTGACGCCCCGGAGTCCCACATCGACTATAGAGAGGAAAGTGAATGGGGTTATATGTAGAGCTTACACATTTACCTTGCATGAGGCCTTTTGATGGGTTGAGACCCATCAGAAGCAAAACCGTGAGGCCCGTGGGCCAAAGCGGACAATATCATGCATGTGTGTAAGGGTGGGGCGTTACATAGTTTGATCTATTTAATGATTGCTCACCCTAATATATAATATGCCATAATTATCAAAATCTTACAATTCATATTCCAAATCTCGATTCGTATCCCGAATTTTAAGAAAATGATTCGTATCTATGTAACAAGTCCTATTTACAAATGGATCTTTGGATTCAGGTATGAGTCCTACATTTCGATATTCATTTAATTGAATCTTATGATTCAAGTGATTCAGCTAAGCGAGAATAGCTACAACTAATAAATTAACCCACCAAGTAACAAATTCACTATGAAAGAAGTTGTGTAATTTATGTGAATTTGTTATTGTTCTTAGTCGGACTAATTGGATTAATTAAATTTAAATTTTAGAATTAGTCCCATTCCGCGACTTGGATAGGTCTAGCTTGCTCTTTTAAAATCTACTTTATATGTCTCTTATCTAACAAGTATTTATATAAAAACCTCATGTGGTTTAGCAGATAGAGTACATTTCAAAGACTTAAAACAAAAGTTATGAATCGAAGACTTAAAATAGTTGGAAGTATGTGGGCCTTCCAGACGGGATCTCAAAAACTTTGATCCACATAACACATGAATAAAACACCCAAAAGGCCAAGAACCAATCCTAAGATCTCCAAACCCTAATCTTAGTGTATTAAGATCCTAGATCTATCATTAAGAAAGACAGATCTAAATTAATAAACAAAGCAACTATCTAGATCTACAAACATTACTTGCACAAATCTATACCTAAGGATCTTTGTTGTACTCAAATTGAGACTTTGATGTTTGTTTCTATAAAACGTTTTTTGCAGACATGATCTCCCAGACCTTGCAATCTTTCATGCTATTACCCAATTGTAGGGATCTCCTCAAAGAGAATGGTGGGATCTCAACTGAGAAGAAAACCCAAGGTGCTAAACTAGGAAACCTAGAGGAGAGAAGAGAGGGAATGATGAAACCCACAAAACTCGTCCAATAGAGATTAGGCGTGCAATTCCCCTATGGACGTCCAACCCTAGTGCTTATGTAGTTTTTGGAACTTCTTTTCCAAGTTATCTTATGAGTCCTACTCTTTTTTCTCTTTTGTGTCATACTCCTCTTTCTCTTATGAGTTCATCTTTGAATATAACTCTCTCTCTCTCTCTCTCTCTCTCTCTCTCTCTCTCTCTCTCTCTCTTTCTTTGGGTCAGTATGGGGAACACTAGGGATTCCCTAGATCTGGCTCCAACTGAAGCATCTGGACTCCATATCTTATGGAAGTTCCTGACCCACAATTAATTACAAATAACTCTACTCGAGAAATGTAATTTCACTCTCGTCTTAGGAATTTTACAAGAAGACCATAAACTTTCCAATTACGAATTGTCAGACAACGTACGATGTATGGACTACTTCAGTCCAGGACGCAATGAGGTTTTGTTGTAGCCAATAAATAATTATGCACCAAGGCAAACAAATGGGTATCAAAGACCTCGCTCCCTTCTTAGATCTTGTAACGATGTGTCGTAAGAAAAGGGCAATGACTGACCTAGGGTTAGATCATTTACTTCCATTGATTATCGAAGATTGATATACTTTGTACCATCCTTACTTGACATCTACATCCCTCGTGCATGTTCCTTAGGTCTTTATTGTTTTAATTAACGGAATGACATGAAGAACCTAGAATGATTATACTTAGGATCCCCCATTGATTTCATTGTATCGATGACGAGATCAGGCTAGGTGACCCTGGTTGTAATTAAGGTCTTAGAGAGGACTGCAGTGATTGAACAATTGATGAAGTGAAGTGATTGTAAGTGATTGATCGATTGAACAATTGATGGAAAGGTTGTGCCCTCAGAAATTGTGGGATCCTGTTCACGTAGGATAAGCCTAGCTCTCATTATTGTATAAGGTTCTCGTGTCGGGCACCGCTCAGTCATTATCGTCTAACACAGAGGGGTACCTCTGTGGGAGGACTTATGTATTAATAGATGTATTGAGCGATGACAGATTGTATGGGTCTATATTCCGAGAGGCCACCTGATGGATTGATTGTCCCATGTATATTACCTAATGTATTGTCCCGGATTGACCATCTGATGAATTGTCTCGGGTCTCTTACTCGATGAATCAATTAGCAGGATGTTACCTCGTACTATTCTCTACCACGCTCGATAAGAGATGGGAGAGCAGTGAGACTATCCCATAGTGTATTAACATATATGGACCACCCTTATTGATAAATGGATAAGACTTGCCATCTTATTGTTCATTGTCATCAATACTTGTGCTTATATGCCTAGATTTCTATCATTGTACATCAAATGATCACATTGTCTGTACTCGCTTTTGATATTGTATATTTGTATTAAAATGTATATCTATGTGCTCGCCATGGTTGAAAATATCGGCTGATACCGGTTCATATCAGTCGATATGAATCGGTATTGGCCCATACCGATCCGATATGGCCCCGAGATATCGGTATCGGTATCTCGGGGCCGAATATCCCCAATATCTTGGGCCCATTTCGGCCGAGATATCTTTCATCTCAGTTTTTCCGAGATCTCGGCCGATATTTTGATCTTATAAAATGTGTCAAAACCCTATTTTTTTTTTTTTTTTTTTTATCTTCATCTTCATCTTCTTCTCCTCTCCTCTCATCTTCTTACTCCTTAGAACAGCAACCATACTCCATCACACATCCCTCTTGCATATTTTCAAATCTCACGTCTATTTCTTAAAGAAAATATTATTTAAGGTAAGAGAAAATCAACTTAAAGGATTTTATTATGTGTTTTTTATTTTTTATTTTTAGATTAAGCATAGAAATAATTGGGTTTGTCACTTGTGTTGTGTTCTTCATTTTTAAGTTAGGTTCACGTACTTTCATGCTAGACCTACTCAAACAGTGATTTTGATTTTTTTTTTCAATTCTTTTATTTTCAGATTTTTTTAATATTTGAATTACAATATATCATTTTTTGGGGATTTGATCATAAATATGTTCTTATAATGATTCATGATCATTGTATGGTGTGTAAATGATTGATCTACTTACTTTTATGCTAAGTCTATATATTTAGGATTTTGAAAATGATTTTATTAAATCTTTATTTTTTCTCTAAAAATAATTGTTGTTACTTGTTAGAATATTTGTGATACCAAAAGCTTATTAATATTTCTGATTTTAATATGTCATCTTCAGGGTATTGAATTTAACAACTTATTTGATGATTGAGTTAGTATTAAATGATGATTGAATTGTTAACTTTACTTTCTTATATTTTACACTAATAAATTGATCATGACCATCAATAATGGTTGTATTATATGAAATACTGGAGAGACATCGAACTGCGACATAGACATGACTCATTACATAAGGTGACCAAGATTTTGATTTATTGTTGTTATTAATGGGAAAAAAATATTGTTTTCCAGCATTTTGTAATGTTCTGGATTTTTTGAATATTTTTGTGAATTTTTTAGATTAAAAAATATTTTCACACCGCGACGACCGCGACGGACCGATATCCGCGATCGATACTAATATCATATTGGTTTTTCGATCAGGCCGATACCGCGACCGAGACTAAGATTTTAAACCATGGTGCTCGATATTCTTAGTCTGATGATACTATACTTTGTGCATAGGTACTGAGCCCTCGGCTTCAAGGAAGAGCAGGAGGAAGCGCCGCTTCAGGTAAATCAGCCTAATGACGATTACGAGTGGTATGCAGACAATATAGTTTGAGTCCTCTAGACCGGCACATGGGCACCTCCACATATTTTGGGATAATTTGTATTTCATTTTGTCTGCCCTAGGTTTTTGTTAGAGGCCATTGTGACTAAACTTTAATTGTCTTTATCTTTTGTCAAACTTTAACTTTATAATAATGAAATATGCCTACTTTGAAATGTTAATTATACCATATTTAATTATATGAGCTTCCTCTTGAATTATGTTGACCGAGGAAAATGCTTATACCTCACCACGGACTTCGATCCATAGGACGACAATTTGGGATCACGTCGTGTTGTTTATCAATGAAATTTTATAATTGGCCCCTAATCTCACGCATAATCTCCGTACCTATCAGCGGGGGCGTGACATTTTTAATCACTTAAAGGGCATAAAATTAGAAACATATCACAAGGATTCATAAGTTAACAATTTAAAAATGACAAAAATGTGAAACATAATTTAATATTAAATTATGTTTCACATATGCTATTTCTAAAGGAACTTGTTTCAAGTAAGGATTAACACTAATTGGAAGCTTTGATCTTCAAAAATGATGTGATGCTCAAAGTCGGCTGGGCTAGATTAAAATCAAGTTATTTTCTGGTTTCAATACCCCAACTCGACTCGAGCCTAGATGACATATGAGTTATTCACGAACTTCAATCATTGAGTGAAACTTCACAGTGGAGCCAAACTATTTGAAAATATGATCACATGCATATGAGATGCATCCAACTTTTACTCTACTATAAAAGGCCCCACGTAACATTCACACGTGATGAATAAGGTGGAGAGGATAAAGCAAGGCCTTGCAATCATAGTTGTTAATTCCGTTTCAGTCATTGTTTCGATTTAGCCTCTAAGATGAAATATTTTGGTATTTCAGAATTTTGGTAAAACTTTTCGAAATAACTTTTTGAAATAATAAAAATTAGAAAAAAAAAATATATATATATATATAAACTATGCATGTTTCTTTATATATATGTGTGGGACGTTTTCATAAATACCGAGACAATCCCTGGTTTCGGTAAGAGTACCAACTAATTTTGACTTGATCTCAGCTTCATGCAGCTGGGTAACAGTACCAGTTTAACCAAGCTTGAGCTAGCTTCGGTAACAGTACTATCTAAGCTTGTCTTGGTTTCGGCCTAGCGCAGCACAGCAATAGTGTCGGATATTCGCACCTCGGCAGCGGTACCAGGACGCGTCTACATCTGACTTTGGTACCTTTTTCAATTCGGTCCATTTAGCCAAGATGAACACCGAGGGTCAGAGTCATAATTATACTCTTATGAAAGTACAACGGCGATACAGAACGAGCTGACAGACAGAATGTGCACCAGATGTAGATAAGGGGTTGACCTTATCTGACAGCCACAACCACAGCCATATAAAAGATTGAGGTATGGTCTGATGAGATAGTACCTCCACCTACCCTCACTAAGGGTACAAGGTATGATCCGATGGGACAATACCTCCACCTACCTCCACTAAAAGTACGGTATGATGGGACCTCCGCCTATATATATGTATGAGGTAGACCCACAAAAGGTACGCAAATACACGCTGATACGTACTTTCATAGCTTTCCCTTCTTCTCCACTCACTCATCATTTGTTTAGTGACTACACTAATTGAGGCATTGGAGTGCCTTGGCTGACAGCAGCCAGCGTCTTTTGATCCCTCTTTCCTTCCTTCCCTTTCATGTCTCAAGGGACTCGGCCTATTTCCAAAAGAGTTTAACAGTAGCATCACGAGTTTTACACTCGTCTAATCAAGTCCGTAATATTTAGACACTAACAATATATACATTGAGAAAAAAATAAAAAAATTAATAAAATCTATACTACAAACTTAAATGAACCTAACCCTCTGTTTGGGAAGGGGGGGAGAGATGGGGGGAGAGGAAAAAAGGGGGGAAAGTGGGGGAAAATGGTTTTGGAGGGTGTTTGGGAAAGGGGGGGAGGGAAAAGGGGGGGGGGGGGGGGAGGAATTGTGTAAAAAAAAATTTCCCCCAAAAAATGGGGGGAAAATGGGGAGAGGAGGGGGGAAAATGAGTTAAATTACCAAATTGCCCTTTATATATAAAAAAGAATTTTAAAGTTTTTACAAAAGTAAGGGCAAAATGGTAATTTTCTCTTTATCTCACAAACAAACAAAACCCTATTTTTCCACTTTTCTTCCCCCTACTTTTTGACTTCCCAAACAAGAGGAGGTAAAATTAATTTTTCCTCCCCTCCCTTCCCCTTCATTTTTCTTTTCCCTCAAATTTTCCTTCCCCTCCCCTTCATTTTCCCAGACAGACCCTAAATGCAAATAAGATTTTCTGAACTCCGCGGCCGTAGGACCGAAATGAAAATTCTCGGCCATTCCATAACGAAATTGAATTGACTACTTGCGGTCTGCGAACGAGTAACTTGAAACGAGTAACTTGAAAAAAGCGCCGACTTGCTGAAGTCCATTTGTGGACTGTGTGGGCCCCGGTGATGCTCCAATTATGAGAAGCACCAGAAGATAACAGGTGCAGCGAGACCAGTGACCAGTGACCAGTCCACTCACCCTATGTCCCATATCTTTCTCCACGTCGAAAGCAGCCACCAATCATGTGTTGCTGGCCATAAATGCCACACTTTTGGTCCATGTGAGCAGGCCAGCACCTAACGATCTCTCCAGCCAATTACTTTTGTTTTCATTAGCCCTAACCAACTTCGATCCAATCAATGGCCGTGAAATGATTCTCTATTCTTCTCTAGTTGTATCTGTACGTATGCAAATGCAACCATCTTAGTAAAAAGAACTCCATAAAAAGGGATTCCATTTTGGGTCTTAAATGACTATGGCCTGAAAATTCAGATGATAAGGCAGTGGCAGTGGCAGTGGCAGTGGCAGTGGTGGTACCTTAAAGAAATGAGAAATCAAAGTTGAATGCTGCTTTGATACATAATGCTGTCGGCTAATATATATATAATAATGGCTTATATATCTAAACATTTGTTTTTTTTTTTTTTTTTTTTTGGAACAAAATGACCAATATGAAGTACCACTATGATGGTACCTTATCACTATGATTTGATAGGTCTATATGGAAGTAGGTATTGCCATTATAAGTTTATACAAAATGAAAGAGTAATTTGTGGATTCTATTTCATGATTTTATCTTAACATGGGATCATGCCAATTGGACTGTTACTTTGAGTCATGTGGTCAATAAAATAAATAAATTACAGCACAATAATTTGGGATAAGGATGGGCAATTTTACCAATAAAATTTACAGCAAACATACATAAATTAATTTAAAAGAAAGGTGGATCATATAGAACCATTCCCAAATACTTAATGAGAGAGAAGAACAAAAAAAAAAAAAAAAAAAGATTAAAACGGTGTCTTTTTTTTTTTTCTAATCCAAGAGTCAGTGGTATATAAATGGAATGAGAGAAGCGGGATGGAAAGAAAAAAGGAGAATACATAGAGTAAGCCTATATGAGATTTGAGATGGAAATGAAGTTGCTCAGAGAGTGAAAAGTGGAAAAAAATAAAAATATAAAAGGATATAACTCTATATTTAATTCAGTAGTTACCGTCAAAATTAGGAAAGATAAAAGGAGAATACATTGAGTAAAGCCTACATGAGATTTGAGATGGAAATGAAGTTGCTGAGAGAGTGAAAAGCTGAAAGAAATTAATATATAAAAGGATATCACTCTTTATTTAATTCAGTAGTTACCGTCAAAATTAGCTTTAAAACCCTTGTCTTTAATATAGTATAATAAATAGTGGCCCCTCAACTAATTAATGCACAATTTAACATTGATATTTTAACACATTATAGATGCTTCTTTTATAGCGTGTTTGTGCAACAAGAGGATTTCACTTTGTACAAATTTCTATTTTCGCTAGAAAAAAGGATTATGTGTTCCTACTTTTCACATGGGGAATAGAAGCCCTCTCCATAAGGAAAATCAACTTGGTTTTCTTGTTTTTTTTTTTTTTTGTTTTTTTTTTCTTTTGCAAAGAAAGTGTGTTGCGTTAAATGACTGAATAAGGAGTTGTATATATTATAATCTTCTCGGATGCTGCCTTTAAGGCTAAGGAAGGTTATGCTTCATTTGACTTCGTTATGATATTAAATAATGTCATTGAGGATGCAGATGCTATCCAAGGGCCCAAAGTCGTCTCTTCAAGGGACGCTGAAGCGAGGGTGGTCTTAACTCCATTAGAAAAGGCTTGGAAGAATGATTTTGATAGGCTTCGTGTTTTGACGGATGTTCAAGAAGTGGTTTTTTCTTTGAAAGGAAGCCTTGATTGGTCCATTAACTCAATTATTCTGGACATTAAATCTTTGGCTTCCTTATTTCTTTTTGTAGACTTTGATTTTATCCCTAGGGCTCAAAATGAGCAAGCTCATAGGCTTGCTAAGTTTTGCTTTTCTAGTAGACATGATGTAGATTGGAAATAGGCCTCAAATATCCTTTTTACTAGGGGTTAATAATTTTTTCTTTTTTTTTCTTGTTTTTTCCTTCGGTTGTTCTTGCATGTGCTTTTTTAATGAAATATCTTTTTACCAAAAAAAAAAAAAAAAAGGAGTTGCTTACAAAATCAAGAAAATTTTTCTATCTACTGCATGCATATTCCTCTCACTGCACATATGCACCCTTAGACCTATTTATTTATATAGAATAAGTAGGAATTGAAAAAAAGATGTATCATGTCATAAATAGTTAAAAATTAAGATTCAACGTGATGTACAAAATGACCATCAAATGACCTTCACTTTAATGGAAAGTGAATAAGAGAAGATGATACTTAGCAACCAAACTAGTAATTCAAATCCTAAAAAAGTCAATGTCTCATCCAAATTGCTACCTCATAATCTTCAGCCCTCGCCTCTATAATAATCCTTCTATCGAGCTCGACCATGAATTCCTATATATTTTAATGCAAACAAATAACCTTTAAAGATAACCATTTTGCAATCATTTTTCTTAATCCCCTCGGCCTTCCTCATATTGTAAAAAGAAAGTAAACTACAGAGTGCAAATGACTGGCATTCCAATATCAACTAGGTCTTTTATCTCCTTAATTAACAAGGCGAACTACTATTTTCCCATTTTTGACATTGAAAGGTACTTTTGGAAAGAATTGTAATGCAAAGAAACTCGACACATAATCTACTAGTCAAGTTTTCTCATCAATTCCACCTAATTGGATAACTCTAATTGATCCACTAGATTGGAATACTGTCATTTAAATTGAGGGTCTTACTTTTCCTCTAACTTTTAAGTTGTGCATCACAAATGAAGTTGATTGCTAATATATAGCTGTAAAAACAAAAATGTCATGATACTTTTTATGAAAATCTGAAACATGAAAAAAGTTTGAAATCTTGGAATTATCTTACAGTAGTTTGTGCATTTAGAACAATCCAGAATGATAATGATAGCGACTTTCACAAATACAGTGAAAAAGAACTTTCCAGAAAAATGAGATCTTTTTTTTTGTGAAAGGTCACACATGCGAATCCATTTGAAGCATGATTCCATGGAAAATTCAGTATGGTTTGGACTATTTCCCCTTTCTCTCTTATGTCCAAATCTCAAAAATCTAGCATGGGGCCCTCACTTTCCCTGGTTCGGATTTCGTTTACATGTTTGTTTTGGAGGCAGTTGTGGACGCAGGTCACCTAAATCTTGTGTCCCTCGGGAGCACACATAGCTGAGCCTTTATTTAAAACGGGCCGGATTCAAGTGTTACTAAATTACAATTACAATTACAATTACAAGATAGCCCATGTCATCAGCCCCATTGCTCTGATGGGTCAGCTTGATTTAATGATCAAAATTATTTCATCAAGGGGGACAATGAATTAGACCCAACATTTATTTTCTGTATTTAGACTACCTGTCAAATCTTATTTTATTTTCTCACCATTATAATATATTATAGCCAAGGGGTTTGAGTCGTTTGACTTCAATTGTGATCCACAGTAATGCTTTTTTTTTTTTTTTTTTCAAATATTCCACATCTCTCTCCACTACTGATACAACTACCCACTAATTCTTTTATCAAATCACTCATGTTTCAGTTGTTCATTTATTTAACTTTTTCTTTTCTATTCTAATTTATCTATTTCTATTTTATGCAACTTATTCTGTGAAAAGAGGTAACTTTTTTTAATATATGATTATTTATTTTGCAATTATAATATATTATAACCAAGGGATTTGACTTCAATTTTGACCGGCAGTTATAATTTTTAACCAACAGTTTTATTTTTTTTCTCAAATGTTCCACATCTCTCTCCAGTACTCGTGCAATTACCCGCTAATTTTTTTTATCAAACCACTTATGTTTCAGTTGTTCTTTTAAGTAATTATTTTCTTTCTGCTTTAATTTTATGCAATTTGTCCTGTGAAAAGAGGTAATTTTTCTTAATATATGATTACTTATTTTGCAATGTAAAGAGATACCGTATTGAGCACGGATTATTGGGCTAGACTTAATTTAATGGTGCTGATCATCGAAAGTAATTTGATTACGCCCAACAATCTATCAGGTTTGCCAGGGCCTGTAGTGGGCCCCATGGATTAGATTGTACTGCAATTTAGGTACAAACGGCTGCACTTGATCATTTTTATAGTGAAGAAAAATAAAGGCGGTGGTAGGAGAAGAGGCTTAGAAAATTTAGAATAAGTGTACAATGCCCTTTTGTTGTTGATAAACTATCAAACTACCTCTTTTGATTTAATATTTTTTTTTTTTTTACTTTTGGTTGGCCACTTCCTTTAGACCTTGATCTCTATTCATAGGGTATGCCACAGTGAAGTGCTTTATTATTAGTAAATCCAAGAGTTAGGATGGACACCCTGATCATAAAATACCAAATGAAAGGGAGTATTTTCTATTGATGATATTATTGGCATTGTAAAGAGTAAAGACTAACATGGACACCCTAATTGTAGAATTCCACAAGGAATAGAAGATAACTCCTAAATTAGTCTCTTTTCAAGAAAATTATCATGAGAATTAGCAATAGCCTCTGATGACCAAGGAAATGGGTAAGAGTCCCATAATCATGACTAATGAACTTGTCTTTGTAATAGATCTTTCATTTCAAACCTATCTATTTTATCTCTATGCTAATTGAAGATTATCAAAGATAAGTAAGACTAGTCCTAATTACAAAAGAACAAAGAGAGGCAACTGAAGGCACCTCAATGAGGATGAGGAACATCAGAACATGACATACTCCAAACACTTTTTTAACTTGGTTTTCTTGCACTCAATCTACTTATAAATCTAATTACCTTAAATGCTCGAGATGTTTAAGGAACATTTACACAGGGCTGCAGAAAATTTGTTCTGCAGACTAACTATTCTAAATTCCGCAAAATATTCTTTCTGACTCTCACCCATTTGAAGCACTTTTTTTTTTTTGATGAAATTGTGGAAAATCTAGTTCAGTTTTCCGCGGGCACACTAATTGTGAAGTTTTTTTTTTTTTTTTTTTTGTGAAAAAAATGCTTTTACTTTTTATAATTTTTTATAGAAAAATAGCTGCACAAACATGCTCCACAATTCAACATAAATTACATGTATTGTGCATCTCTTTGTAGAACAAAATACGCTAATTACAACTAGCATCATGATCCAATAATGTCTCACTATCAGTGACATTGAGATATATATTAGTCAGATATTAACTGCATACAATGCATATGATGTTTTATATAATTAATAGACCAAATGGTCATTATCACCTCCACAATGACAGTGTAATCTTTCATTGAATATACGAAACAAACAAAAATATACTTAATTAGTTTCCACACAAATAACAAGATTATCCGAGCCGACCGGCCAACCTACTTTTTTGCAATTTGAAGCTCTGCTTGTGGGCTCACTTGGCACTGTCAGAATTAAATTGTACGCCTCTCACCCACTAGTACCCCTCTTTTTTTTTTTTTGGTAGAAACTAGTACCCCTCTTGGAATTGACATTCACCAAATTTTGACACTCATCTCTTTCAATGTCTAGATAGTCAAATTGCTCATCCTAAAAGTGCAACATCAAAACACTTAATTTAGAAGCTCCCACACCCTGGTCATGAAAAACCAAGGATTAGGTTAACTTCAAAGCAGTAATCTTTTTTTTCCTTCGTTATGCAAACACTTTTCCATTACATTTTTTCCTGTAATTGGCATGGATATTCGACAGTGCACAAAAACTTATATTTGGTCTTTTATATCTGAGACAAAAAAATATATATATTTGACAAGAGGATTAAATTGTTCTGATTTTTGTGCAGCCCATAGATTTATTTTCCGGTCTGACACATTTTCCTTGTAGAAAAAGAAAAAAAGAATTTGAATTGATATTTTCTTCTTGATAGAGAGGATCTTAATTTCCTATGGGATGAGTAGGAATGAAAAACTATTATCTCCCATGAAAACATAAATCTCCAAGGCATATAATCCTTTCATTGCAAATAATTCATAAAGTACACTTTTGTATCGCTTTTGAGGATGGAATCGTGGTAGAAAAACTCTCTAAGTAGACTATTGACTCACTCGAGTCATCTTATTTTGACTAAGGACCGAGTCAAATAGTGGGGAGACTCGCTTGAGTCATCTCATTTTGATTAGTTGTTTGCATTTTGACCCATGCAATAGGTAGATCTAATTTTAAATAATTAAAATTTATTAATTTTAAATGATGCATGAAATGTAATTTGAGCTAGACTTATATTTGGTCTTTTACATTTGATCTTTGGACCAACAAAATATGTAATATGCAATAGTTTTCTTTTATTTTCCTTATTGGATTATACTTCTTGCACATATAAATATATTAATTTGAATTGATTATCATGAATGCATATAAATATAAATATATGTATATTTATATTTTAGAACTAATGGATTCATTTTTTAATATTTATGAAATTATCTTTTTAAAAAAATCTAACTTTCCCAAGTCTCCGCTTTGACTCTATCTAATTCATTTTTTTTTCTTTTACATCGGACGAGTCGAGCCTGAGTCACGAGTTTTCCAACATTGAATATAACACACTTTATTATGAATTTGTTTTCCAAACTCCCTCCACATTGGAAGCAACTTTTTCACAGAATCTTGGAGAATTGCATTGATTTTAATGTTTTTCGTTGCAGAAACTTATTCGCATTAAAATGTGGATGTTGTCGTGGAACAACGGGTTATACAAACCTGCCTTAAACCTCACCGGAAAAATAAAAATATGAACCCTTTTTTCGAG
Organism: Camphora micrantha; assembly: GCA_003546025.1. Taxonomy (NCBI): domain Eukaryota; kingdom Viridiplantae; phylum Streptophyta; class Magnoliopsida; order Laurales; family Lauraceae; genus Camphora; species Camphora micrantha. The sequence goes on along the minus strand of QPKB01000010.1, from coordinate 5,809,217 downwards.
GTCCAAGTTCACTCGAATTCATCGAGAATGTACGTGTCAAGTGGAATTAAAAAAATCATTTCAATAAATGATTGCAGTAATAGATTATAGGGGATTTAACCGGAAAACCCCTCTTAAACAGGCTATTAATGAATTTGACCCAAATAGAAAAGGCCAGACAGAATGGGCTCTAAATTGATGTTTCTGTTTTCTTTTCTTTTTTTTTTTTTGTTTTTTAGCGCTAAAGTCGATATCGACCCTCGCCCGAACCTTCATTCATCTCTTCCTCTCTCTCTCTCTCTTATTCTCTGCAACTGATCTCAAATCACAATCTTTGTAAAGGAGAAAGAAGGAAAGAGAAAGCTGGTGGGTGTGTGCAGATGAGATGCACGGAGGTGGAGGTGTGCGTAGGGGCTGTGAGGGCGGAGTGCAGCAGTGAAGGAAGGGGAAAAGAGAAAAGAAGAGGAGGAAAGAAAGAGAAAAAAAAGGAAAGAGAGGGAGAAGGAAGAAAGAAAAAAAGGACGTGTGCACTGACGTGGAGTGCACTAGGTGGCAAATGGCAGTGCAGGGAGAAAGGAGAAGAAGAGGGGGAGAGGGGGAAGGAAGAAAGAAAGAAAGGAAAAAATTAGGAGAGCCATCTCGATGGGGTATGCAGGTAGGTGTGCGGTGGCCCATCACGACTCATCTCCTTCATCTCTTCTTCACCATCCCAGGACGTAGACGGTAGACCTCTCCCTCCTTCTCCTTTGTCCTCTCCAGTCAGCTAACACACCACTCCTTCATCCTTTCCATCTCCCTGCCATCAACCTCCATCTCACCCTATCTGTAGTCCTCACGCATCTCCCTTATCTTCACGCGGCCCATCATCATCTCTTCTTCATCTCCATCTCCACGATGAATAGAATGCAAGTTTGGAGAAGCAATGAGCCATAAATCTGTGTTGGGGTAGTTTCCATGAAGGTGTTCGATGAAATGACGAAGAGAAAGGATAATGAAATCTCACGCTTATTTTTCTTATTTTTCTCATGGGAAAGAAGTCTGCTGCTGTTGTGGGGTTTGTCATTCCTTGATTTTGCTAACTAGGAGATATTGGAGGAGAGGAATTAGATAACATGCTTGGGGTTTTCATTCATTGATTTTTGTAATAAACAGATTTCATGTATATATTTTTTAAAATGTAAGGTCAAGACAATTGTGATGACTGCAGAGTCTTCGCTGTGGCATTCGCGGATCATTTTGCCCACCGTTGTCCTATCACATTTACACAGTCCGACATCCCTTACGTTTATAACAAAATTGTCATTTAGTTATTCAAGAGAAGTTGGCAAGTGAATGCTGAATCTTCCTGAGTTGTTGAACCTACCGGTTTGATGTTATTTTCTTGGCTGGTTAATAGAAGTTTTGGGAAGGTTTTTTGGGCAGTAGATGGAGAGGCCAAACATAGATATTCACTTTCTTTACTTCGTAATTGAAATTGTGGAACTTGTGGGCAGTGGTTGTGAAACTTCTATGGTTTTGGGCAGTTGGATTTATGTTGTGGAACTTCATGCACCATTATTTGAAATTGAATTGTTTGTTAATGTATGGTTGTTAATTGAATGTGTGAATAGAACGTACCAATGTATTCAGAACAATATTTAGTACAATCGAATGTACCATTGTCTAGTTTGTTTAACATGACCAATAGTTGATATCGACTATGATAATAGTCGATATCGACTATTTAGCTAAAACCTAAAAACCACAGTCATGGTCGATATTGACTATTTAGTTGAAACATAAAAAAAACAGTCATAGTCGATATCGACTATTTAGCTGAAATATATAAAACACAGTCACAAAAGGGAAAAGTATGTTTAGCACTTGTGCCTTTCCAAAAAATGCTTCAACAAAATGTGCAACCCATCATGGCTATATCTTATATCAATCACATTAACACCAAATATTAACACCGATCAAAATGGACATGATGACATTAACACGTGCATCCCCCTTCCAAAAAATCTCTTCCATGTGGAGATTACATTGTCCAGATGGCTGCATCTTCTATCAGATTAACACCAAGTATTAGCACTAACCAAAGAGGAGTTCACATTAACTCTTGCATCCCCCTTCCAAAAAATATTTCAGTAGACTGTACATTATCTACAACGGCTGCATCTTCTATCACATTAACACCAAATATTAATACCAACAAAAAAGGAATTCACATTGACTCTTGCATCACCCTTCCAAAAAATGCTTCAGTAGACGTTGTACACTGTCCAGACGGCTGCATCTTCTATCACATTAACACCAAATGTTAACACCAACCAAAGAAGAATTTGCATTAACTCTTGCATCTCCCTTCCAAAAAATGCTTCTACCGATTTAACCAATACCAATTTCATCTTTAGACGTCATAGTAGAGAGTTTTGGTGGGGAAGGTTTCGGCCCTTCACTCAGACATTTCAAAAGCTCAAGAGTTCGGACATCTCAAACACATTTCAAACGTCTCAAATAGGGAGAAACCATTCACAACATTACAAGTTCGTTGTGTCTTGACCTTATATTTTAAAAAATATATACATGAAATTTGTTTGAAAATTACAAAAATCAATGAATGAAAACCCCACCCATTTTCTCTAATTCCTCTCCTCTAATATCTCCTAGTGAGCAAAATCAAGGAAGGACAAACCCACAACAGCAGCAGACTTCTTTTCCATGAGAAAAATAAGAGAAATGAGTGTAAAATTTCATTGTCCTTTCTCTTCGTTATTTCACCGAACACCTTCATGGAAACTACCCCAACACAGATTTGTGGCTCATTGCTTCTCTAAACTTACATTCCATTCATCGTACAGATGGAGATGAAAAAGAGATGATGATGGGCCGCGTGGAGATAAGGGAGATGTGTGAGGGCTATGGATAGGGTGAGATGGAGGTTGATGGCAAGGAGATGGAAAGGATGAAGGAGCGGTGAGTTGGCTGGCCGGAGAGGACAAAGGAGAAGGAAGGAGAGGTCTGCCGTCTGCGTCCTGGATGGTGAAGATGAGATGAAGGAGATAAGCCGTGATGGGCCATCGCACACCCACCTGCATACCCCACCGAGATGGCTCTCCTCCTTTTTCCTTTCTTTCTTTCTTTCTTCTTTCCCCCTTTCCCCCTCTTCTTCTCATTTCTCCCTGCACTAGCCTTTGCCACCCACTGCACTCCACATCAGTGCACACGTCCTTTCTTTCTTTCTTCCTTCTCCCTCTCTTCCTTTTTTTTTTTTTCTCTTTCTTTCCTCATCTTCTTTTCTCTTTTCCTCCTCCTTCACTGCTGCACTTCGCCCTCATAGCCCCTGTGCACACCTCCATCTTCGTGCATCTCATCTGCACAAACCCACCATCTTTCTCTCTTCTTCTTCTTCCTTCTCAAAGATTGTGATTTGAGATCAATTGCAGAGAGCAAGAAAGAACAAGAGAGAGAGAGAGGAAGAAATGAATGAAGGTTCGGGCGAGCGTCGATATCGACTATAGCGCTAAAAGACAAAAAAAAAAAAAAAAAAAAAAAAGAGAAGAGAAACATCAATTTAGGGCCCATTCTGTTTAGCCTTTTCTATTGGGGCCAAATTCATTAATAGCCTATTTAAGAGGGTTTTTCCCGTTAAATCCCCTAGATTATATATGAAAATTAATCCCACCTAAACTTGCAGCACTGTCGAAAGCGCTCATGTGTAGAAAACTTTGCATTGTACCCTAAAACGGAATACAAGACTTTCACTCTTACCCAAATTAAAGACCCAAATCATTAAACCCCTAATGGTTCGGTGGCAAGGCACTTGCGATTTCATTAGAGAAATCATGTGCTGATACTTGAGAGTAAGTCTCTTAGCACCGGTCCAATCTAGCTAAAAGAAAAAATAAATAAAAGCCAAAATTAGCATTGATCAAGATTCAAATTAAGACCTGAATACTTAATACTATTGTCATAAAATCGATATACTTAATCAAAGAACGTTCACTTGAGCAAGACTTGCACGGGCAAGAGCTCCGGAGCCCCATTTGTGATCCTTTCCCATTCTCGAAATTGCACCAGACCAAGTTTGACACTCATTAGAACTATAGTCATTGTTGGAACATATCCAATTTCCATTTTTACTATTAGGTATTGATTTAAGGATTTTTAAATTTCTATCATCTTTATCTAAGATTTGTCAGCTGTTTTATCCAAGCATAGAGCCTTATCAATAGGGTTGCAAACGAGTATCAAATTCTTCGATTACTTGGAAGTTCCGACCCGAAAAAACCCTGAGTCTAGAACCTATTTTAAGTTACTATTCATAAACGGGTTCAGATTCGAAACCCAATTTAGGTTCCAATTGATAAACGGGTCCGATTTTGAGTCCATATGGGTTCCGACCCCGTGGACCCGAGATCCAACATATGAGCATTTGATATTGCAAATTATACCTTAAAATCAAAATTTTTTTTTTTGAAACTTTTTATTTATTTCTTTATTTTATAATATTGAAGGTAGTAGACTTGATGCACTGTTATAAGTTGAATGATATACTTACTTTAAGAAAAAAAAAAAAATGAAGAGAAGTTAGAACCGATTTGAGAACTAGATTCCAGTACTATAGGTGGACCCGGTTCCGGAATCGGATATGAATCTTTTTATTGTAACCGGGTTTGAAATCAACTAAACAGGTATCGAGTCAAAATTGGATTCGGAATTGGAAATATTGTTTAGAAACAGGTCCATGATTGGGTCCAATATGATTCCGACCTGGTATCGTCCCGTTTGCAGCCCTACCGATCAATCCTTTCTCACTTCCCTCCTTCCAAGTGGGTCTCATTGTGACTCACCCACCCATGGACCATGAACATCCTTGTTGGACAATACGGCTTTTTTCCCCAGCAATCGGATAAGCCTTTTAATTTGGGTAAATCATAGAATAGTATCCATCCCAAATATATTTTCCCCTCATCCACATTCGGTGAAAGCCTCAAAACTCCAAACTCGGAAATTTTCCACACTCTCGAAACTTCCCAAACAAGATTTCGTGCAACCGATTCCAACTCCCCTGTCCACAAAAGCGCAAAAACCCATGGCATTTCAGTAAAACCCCCCAAAACCCAATCCCACTTGCCCAACTTTCGCCAAGATAACACACAGTACAGGAATCGCCAGAGGAGAAAAAGAGAGAAAAAAGCAAATATAGCAAATAGGCAGTTTCCTCTGTTTGTCCTTTTTAATTTGGATGAGGCAGAAGCGAAAGGCTTTTGTCGCGACTGCCGATTTTCACTCCAAACCACTGCCATTAATAAAGAAAGCAAGAAGAGCCGATTCGGAAACTGAGTCGTTTCCAGCAAACCAGTTTCCTTGATTTCCTTTTCTAGAGTTTTTGCTTTCCGTGTTTTGGATTCTTGTTTCATTTTAGAAGAAGGAGAAGGAGAAGGAGAAGGAGGAGATTTGTGATGTATTGCGGGATGACCGGGAATGGAAATACTAGGATTGAGATGGAGTATATATGGAGGCATCATCAGCATCTCACTAGAGAAAATCAGTGCTCATCAACTCTAGTCAAACACATCAAAGCTCCTCCTCCTCTCGTAAGATCGGTTCTCAGATCTATCAACATTGATTTTGATTTTCTTGAAGGATTTTGATTTCTCCTTCTGCTGTTTGGATGCTAGATCGAGTTCTTTTTTTTTTTTTTTTCTTTTGTAGTGGTTCTGATTGGATCTGGAACGATTGAAATGCTTGGTTTCCGATCTGCTCGATCGGAAGTGCTTTGGAGTTTTGGTGCGGATCTGATCGGATCTGCTCGATCGGAAGTGATTTGTTTTTTTGGTGCGGATCTGATCGGATCTGCTCGATCTTGAAGAATAGGAGGCTTAGAGCTTGATTTGATTTCCGCTTGATGTTGCGGTTGTGATTCTTCTGGAAATTTCGTTTCTTTTTTTTTTTTTTTAGTTTCCTGCTTTGTTGGAGTGATCTGAGGTTGTTCGTTCTCGCTCTGCGATGGAAGTTGGGGAAGTTTTTGCTGATTTTTGCATGGATCATAAAGAATCTGAGTTTTCAGTGTTCTTGTTGGAGTTTGGAAAACGTGGTTTCGTGGAAAGCGAATGATTTTGGTTTGTAGTAGGAGGATTTCTCGAAAACTCGCTTGTAATTAGTCAGAAATTCTCGTTTTCCAGATTCTTGGGAATGAATTGTATTGATTATTCAATTGAACTGTAAAGTGACTGTATGAAAGTCCTTGGTTTTCTAATCTGTTACTTGCTGTTTCTTATTTCTTCTTCTTCCTTATCAGGTCTGGTCTTTGGTGAGGAGATTCGATCAGCCCCAGAAATACAAGCCTTTTGTGAGCAGATGCATAGTCCAGGGAGACCCTGAGATTGGAAGTGTTAGAGAAGTGAATGTGAAAACGGGGCTCCCGGCGACAACAAGCACCGAGCAATTGGAGCAACTCGATGACAACGAGCATATACTCCGCGTCAAGATCCTTGGTGGTGATCACAGGCTAAGGGTATAGCATTCCTCCTTGTTCTTCCTGTTTCTACTTGTTCATGTACTCTATAATAACTCTCTTATCTTAAAGTAATATTTGTGGATTCTAGTTTAGCTGCTCGACTTTTCAGTTATGTTGCAAATTTTGGTTTTTGAGAATAACATCTCTTGCTTTGTTTTCTTTTGGTGTTTTAGTGGTATGTTGAATTTAGCTGAATATTTGTCTGTACCTGACTTTAATCCTTCAAGGCTAGAATTTGATGTTCTTGTGCTCAAAGCAACCAACATTTGTATGGGTTTTTCCATCCTGCAGGAAATTTTCCTGTTTTAGACATGGTTCATGCCTTTGGTTTGAATGTAGGTTTTTGGATTTCATTCTTGTATCAACCAAATCAATAGACGGTTTCGGGAACAAACTGGATTTTTTGGATCATTCCTTTAAATATTCTGCTGTAAAGTACAGGTTTTTTGTAATTTAACTGAATTTAGCATGATTTTTCCTAAGTGGTATTTTAATGCCATCAATTCACAGTCTCTGAAGCTCTATTGATTTTAGCTCAGGTTTGTGGACGAAGCAAACACAAGTCAAGTCGTTGATGCTGGTTTGATTTGTCTCTTCTTTTACTTCTGTATTGGTTCCTAATACAGATAATTAGTTGTGTGAACGTAAGTCAAGTGCATCCAGAATTGGATGATATCTGTGTGCATAATACAATTTGAAATGGATGTGGTAGGTTTGGTTGATTGCGACAACGTAATCTATTATATGTCCATCCATTTAATTTCCTTCAACTGTCCTTTTGTTTAGAGTAAGGGGACTTGTATCAAGTTGACATTTTAGTCCATTTGTTTCTATTTTTATAACAGTATGAAATTCATTCGACTTTGATTTTTCTTTCGAATTTGTTTACGGTGTTCTAGGCGGACATTAATGATGATCGTTACAAATTTTCTTTCTTTTTTCCTTTTTTTTTTGGGTGAAAAGCATCGAGAAAGATTATATTGATGAAAAGAAAGGTTGACAAAAATTGAGCCATCTATCAAGATAATAAAAAGCTACATACAACAAGATATATTAAGTTACATGGCTAATAATTCCCCACCAACGAAAGATCTCATAACCCCTGCTTTTGCCAATGCATTGGATTATCGTTTTCGTTCTCTTCAGTATATGTGCAAATTGCCTTCATAATCAATGTATGAAGCATGCATCTTCTTCCTTTTTCTTTAATTTTTTGGCGACACAGCAGGAATTATATACATGCTCTCATCATTACAACACTTGGTCATATGTGCAGCGATATGAGGTTTGATCCTAAATGATGGTGTTCTGAGATAGGTGTTATATATATTGGGAAGTTGGTTATGTTTGGTAGATCATTAGTTTCTTCTCATCTAATTTCATTTAGCTGAATTCTATGAATCCTTGTTTCATTCCTTCTTTTACTTCTGCAGAACTACTCGTCAATCCTAACACTCCATCCAGAGATCATCGACGGACGGCCTGGGACGCTGGTGATCGAATCATTTGTGGTGGATGTGCCCGATGGTAACACCAAAGATGAGACATGCTACTTTGTTGAGGCCCTTATCAAATGCAACCTAAAATCACTATCTGACGTCTCAGAGCGTCTGGCAGTGCAGGGTCGTACAGAGCCGATCAACCATTACTGAATTTTGGGAGTGTGGGGGCACGGGAGTGAGGGCCTTTTGATCATAGTCTAGGAAGAATCAGAGGCTTTTGGGTATCCAAAAGCTATGGTGACAATGGTTTTCCATCTTCTGGAGCATATCTTTGCATTGGCCTATTTTCTCTTTTCACTAAGATGATGATGGTAATGGCATTTCCTGAGTCTCTAAAGAACTGCATCTTTTCTACAACTATCCTTGAATGGAACCAGATAAAAAAGCCCAAAAAAAGCAGGCTCTCTTTTCTATGTGCTGGGTTTTGGTCATGGTCGCATGTAAATATCTCTGCTTGAATTTCTGTTCATATGATTTTGATGAAGGTTATTCAGCTGTGATTTGCAGAGATTGAAGAGTTTCTGCTTTTGATGGAGGCTTTTGTAAATATCATCATTACTACATATCAGTATTAATTGCCTATTATAGGAATATTTTAGAATGTGATTTTTGTATGGCCCTGAATTCTTGCCTTTTGACCTTCCTACTCCATAGTCATTTTCAAAAAAAAAAAAATATCCGTGCCCTGTTAAATTAGCATGGATATTGCTATACATATTTTCTGATTTTTAGCTGGTCATCCTAGATTTTTTCCTTGAAATGTGAGGTCTCATTGTTCTATCTAAATCAAAGTTTTGGATTGACATATCATACATTTAGTGGATCAAGATTGATGAGATAAGGCAATGACGATGGATAAATCATTTTTATATATACCTAATGGTAGCCAGGCTATTTTTATGTGAAGCATGTGATGTGATGGTTTTTTACTTTGTCATGTTCGGGTTAAAATAAAAAAAAATATGGAGTGGAGAAGTAAACTTATGACCATGTAAAAATTCAAGTCAATCTCATCACCGAGAAATGGTTTTCCCCTCAATGGGATGGGAGAGTTCCATTTCTTTGAAGTAGGGTTTTTTTTTTTTTTTTTTTTTTTTTTTTTTTTTTTTTTTTTTTTTTTTTTTTTAAATAAGTGTTTCAAAATTATTCTGTTGACCTTATTTCAAAATTATTGTCTGTTGGCCTTATCCTTACAATTACAAGAACCTCCAGGGAGATTTCTCCGCTTATCATTTGCAAAACCCTACTGCGACTATTTGACACAGTAAAATTATTTTAATTTTATGTGCTGTCCTGTTATTTTTTTGTTTGGTGCAATACATTTTCCTTGTAGAAAAGAAGAAAAGTAAACTGATTTTCCTGGACAAGGATTTTCATTTCCTTTAGTTTGGGTAAGTGTGTCGGAATTCTTCTCTCCCGAAATCCACGTAGAATGGAATACTCTCGTTGTGTGTTCATCTAGATGAGGCCTGTAATAATATCATGATTGGGACATGGCATTAAAGCATTGTTTCGATACATTGTAAAACTTTGATTCGTATTGGTGGGCTGCGTTTGTGTAAATAGAACCTTGTATTATAACGTGTTGGCTTAGAGTTTAGGTGTAATTGAACCAGGATCCTCGAAGGCATCGCTCTTTAAAACTACCAATGTGACCCAATTATGGAATCACTCTCCCCCACGTACCATTTATCAGATTGTTCACCTGTAAATGTAAAACAGGTGTTTTGAAAAGGGGGAAAAAGATTGCCTTTGTGCAGCGAGAAGATTCCGCTGCAGTGGATATTCATTTCTATGGTAGAGAGGAATCCTACGTTCTTATCCCTCACAAAAGAAATCAAAACCCTTTCCATAAAAGAAAATCAATTCATTTTTTCTTCTTCCACGAGGAAAAAGTATGGCACCAAACGATCATTAAAGGGGTTGTATGGAAAAATAAAATAATTTTTCTCTCTATCGTGGAATTCTTGCATTGCACAAATGCATATTGCATGTGACTTATTTGGCCTAGTGACAATGATTTATCCTGGTCATTAAGATTGATCACGTGTAAAACACATGATTTATATAAAAAGAAAAAAAAAGAGAACGAAGTCACGTTTTCCACATGTGACTGATTTCACCAGGGTGACAATGATATTGAGGGGTCTGTGTTTAGGAAGTGGGCCCCACTGATTGGTATACAGGGCTGATATCTTTATCCTATCCTTGAATGATGATAGTTTGTGAAAGTCGTTTATGGTGTTTTTAAGGTAAAGAAGTGCCGTTTTCAAATTCTCCACCCCAAACGCTCTTGACCTTTTTAGCTAGGTCAAGTTGGGGGATCAAGACAGAATAATTCCTTGTGGATGCCTAGCAAATGATATGAGGTTTGCAATTTTTGATACTCTTACCTTTTCTCTACTAGAAGAAAAAGAAAAAGGATATGGATGCGCCCAAAAAAGTATGGATTGAAGGACTTGACCTGACTTCAGGTCCAGGTCTGAGATGGACCCTACGACATATATCTGAGCCTGCCTGATAACAAATATAGGAGGCTAGTACCAGCCTGTTAAAGGCCAAGTCAATTAAGGCCCAAGTCCAAATAAGGTCTGAACTGGTTGAAGGCCAACAAAACATTGGGTTGAAAGTTTCACAAGTGTCATGGTATACTTATTGTCCTTCATGCAAAGGCGCCAAGAAAACATTGGGTTGAACATATGTGATTGAAACTATCAAATGAGGGCCAACACAAGAAAATGAAGGGGCCACAAAGAGAATAATAGCATACTCAAATAAGGAAAATTGTTACATTACAAAATGATATATATATATATATATGTATATATATACCTATTCTTCCAAACAAACATGCTAGAAAACCTCCCTATCATGTTTTATTTTATTTTATTTTTATATTCCTGATTTTTTTTTTTATTTTTTTTTTTGTTTATATTCCTGATGATCAAAATAAGGCATCAATGATGATAAAAAAAAAAAAAAAAACACACATAAGGAGTATGTAATTGTCGTCCAAGGCATGACCAAAGCACATTTTCTTTTTGAATATTGAAAACAAATATTTTATGTAACATAGTAAATGCATCCACAATCCTGAAGTGACGTGCTATGGAACTTCAATTGTAAAATCTGCACTATGAAATTGCAGTCTTTGACGACCTGTCATTTATCTCCAAAAACGAAGTCAATATGAGGAATGACAACAAATAGGTTTTCTTGTGAAAGCACTAAAAAATATTTATTTTGGGTAGTTTGGATTTTTTTTTTCGGCTGCCTCTTTTCTCTTTAGAACCTATTCATGTAGTTTGATGGTAGAGATTTTTAAGTATCACTTGATTTCCATTATTAAACTATTAGAAACCAATAAAAAAATATTTTCTTTTCTAACGTGTTTGATGGATGGTGAATTGAAGTAAAGTGAGGTGAAGCATCAAATTAAAAGAAATAAAATATTAGGCATTTATGATGGTCTTTTATTTTTAAAGGCTTCATAAGGAATCTTTTTGACTTTTTGTGTAAAAAGAGGACTTTTTTGCAATTTACCAAACAAAGCATGTTACTTTTTGACTTTTTTTTTTTTTTTCTGAAAAAGGAGTGGGGAATTTTATTTTTATGTACTTTTGATATGACCCGGGTCGTTTCTAATGTGGATAATGGAGGCTTTACCCCACCTCAATTCATTTCACCACCCGTCCAACTGTTTTCAGGAATATGGTTCTACTTTTTAAATTTTCACTTTTTTGACACCATTTTCATGAAGAAATGAGGCAAAATCTAGTAATACACACATTAGTAATGACATACATATTCCAATATATCTGTTACACCCCATCCCGAGTTAAATATGATTAACTCTAATTAATCGAGATTAATCAAGTTAAATGTGATTAACAACTAAAATAGATCAAATTAATCTTAAATAGATGAATTAAGTATAATGAATGAGCTTGAAGGGAATTGATTTAATAGAATTGATTTTTGACCCAAATTAGTGAAGTTAAAGACTTTTCCGTAAATATGGATTTATACGTATTTCATTGAATGTGGTGAAAATTGATACCAACATGTATATCTTGATGAGTACATAAACTTTCATAATATACCCGAGTTCATTTGACCTCAAATGAATCAAAGAAGTATTGATTTGACTTAAAATGAGAATAAGTATAGTGAGTGGGTTTAAATGCAAGAGTTGTTTATAAAAGGTTCCAAAGGAACCCGTTTGACATTCACTCGATGGTTCCAGAGAACTCAAGAGAGACTTGAGTTCAACTCTTCTTTCTCTCCTTCATTTCTTCTTCCATTTTCTTTGATCAAGAGTTTGAGTAAGGAATTACAAGTAGATTTGAGAGAGGGAATTTGTGATCTTCATCTCTTCTCCATCATCTTCTTCAAGTCTCTTTAGAGATTGAATTAAAGGAAGACTGTGATTTACTCTTTGTTGAGTTACAAGTAAGTGTTCAGTCATTTTTGTAAGAACTTTAAGTTCTATTAAATGATTTGAAATGGCTTACAAAATAAATAGTTATAAGAGATTTGTTTTGGTTGTTTTTATGGAATTAGGGTTTGGAATTTGGTGCTTTGGACCAAACCAAGCATAAGAAGAAAGGGGTCTTGAATCAAATTTAGCAAAAAGGCAAGTATAAACAGTTGTTTGTGTTTATATGCTAATAAGTATGGTGTTTCTTGAGTTTTGTTGTCAATTTGGTTTCAACCCTATTATTAGAATTTGATTTGATTTGATTTATGGATTGATGAAATGGATGAATGGATTGAGAAGAGGACAGGAGGTCCTGTGTTTATATTTCAAGTATATACACCTCCTATTGATTTATATGTTATTGAAGTGATTTGAATTCAAGGAACTCAAATTCTAGAAATTTATTTCAGAAATCTTAAGCTCTGGAATTCGTTCTGGGTGCAGTTCGACTAACCGAACTGCTGACCGCTGGGCTAACGGCCGAAATCCATAAACTGGTCAGTCTCTGGAAAGCTGACCGTTAGCTGACCGCTGAATTTCGGTTAGCCGAATGGTAACCGCAAGCTGACCGAAATTGAGTCATAAATGTGCATCAGAAGACAAGTTTCTAGAAAGCTAATAGCGAGGTAGCTGAAGTGAGTTCGGCTAGCCGAAATGGAAATTTCAGTTAGCCACAGGGTAATTGACGAGGTGACCGCATTGAGAAAATGCATCAGAAATTGTAAGGTTTTGGAAAGCTGACTGAATGTACTTTGGTTAGCCGTCTTCCAGAATGCGGTTAACCGCCAGTTAACCGCCATTGAGGAAAATTTCAGGTTGAAATCTGATTTTTCTGAAGTGAAAGCCTAATCATTAAGGCTATTGTTAGTGATATTGTTTTACCTCCATGGGTGTTAATTAAGAGGACTTTAATGTACAAAATTCACATAGATTGTGATGTCCATAAAAAAATAACACGTACATTAAACAATTGAGGATTACACCTGAATGGTTGGTAATATTTAATTGAAATTGTGCATTGAATAGATCAATATCCAAAATAGATAATAATTATATTGAAATGGATTGTTTATTTAATTATATCCATTTATTTGTTATTGGATAAAATTAAATGTTGCTTTTGAGTCTGACATTACATAGTGATTCCTATAAGCTTTTTAGAGCTGTTACTGCTGCAGCAGATTATATGGGAGTGTTCCGGAGCTCCGTGGTGATGTCAGATGTCCCTGTCCCGAGCACTGATAAATCCCACATTATATGAATCCTTCCGTCTGAAAGATGGTAATTCTTCCGTATGGAAGATGGTAATCCTTCATTTTTAGGAAGATGAAAATTGAATTGAAATGAAATGCTATTGTAGTTTTACCAGATATGAAAGACTCATATTGATTTGAATTGAATTGTAATTGCATTGGTCTAATTTTTTATTAGATAGATAAAATTGTATATTAGCATGTTAAATCATGTAATTGTTTATACATTGTTGAATTGTCAAATTCATAATGTTATTGATGGCATTACAGGCACAGTTGCCCATGCCGGTCCTTCTGAGACCACAGCGCTAATGGAGACGACTGATCATGTTCCTCCAGGAGGATTAGTTGAATGAAAGTGAAGCAATATCATATGATTATGATATTGAAATGAAAACTTTGAGTTGGAAACGTTTCACACTTTTAATCATTGCATTGTATTTAAATATGTAAGTGATTAGTTTTGTAAATAATGTAAATGAGTTTTTATTTTATACATGAGCAATGTATATTTGTTTATATTCCGCATAATGTGTAATTGTTATCCCTTGTGAATTTTATGTAATTGAAGTTCACAAGAGTAAGTATGTGTCACGACTCGGGATTATTTCAGATTAATCTTGATCTTGGGCTCAGGTCGTGTCAATATCCCCGGGGTTTAAAGTTTCTTTTCCTTTCTACGAATTTGTACGGATGTAACTCATACATGAGAAATGACAGACATCTATGTTTAATTCTATTAAAAACCTTTTCACTTTTCTATTTTTAGAATCTATTATTACTGGGAGTCGCAATTTCTTAAATAAAAGAATATTATCTTTCTCTTATTTTCGATAAATCCAACATAAATTTGTACCAGTTTCTTACTTCATACAAAATATTTCATTATTCTATTAACTTTTTTTTTAATTTATGAACATTTATGCAATAAAATTCTATTTATAACCAGTTGATAAAACTAATATTTAGAATTTGGTCCCTATGAATACTATTATAAACAAGATTAAGCTTGGCGGTTAATTTACACTGCCCATTACACCAAATAGAATTTTTTGTACCTTAAAAAAAAGTAGTTACAACCTTGACCATATATATATATATATTTATATAAGAGATTGATTAAAATTGAGAAATCAGCCTCAATTTGTTCAATTGATTTTGACCATTCAGTTATATAACTTCACTCTATTTTATTCAATAGACTCATCCATTACTCTTCCGCACTTCTCCAAATATGTAACGGTTTTGCACTTCCTTCTATGGTTTAGTGCATCTCCTCTTGATATTCCCTTCTTTTTTTTTTAATTCATTTATAACATCTTCTGCTTAGTTTTATCATTTCCTTTCTTATTTTTATTTTAGTTTTTTTTTTCTTAATGACAATGTCATTTAATGAATAGTAACAGAAATGTCATTTAATTAAAAATAATTTTTTTCTTAATTCTTTTAATTAACAGTTGTCCATATCTTCAAAATTGAATGAAAATAACGAACAATACTAAAAAAAACTATTTGAAGTTAAAGATTTCTGTATATATATTTTTCTTATGGCACGGGCTTAGCATGGGCTTTTTTTTTTTTTTTTTTTATAGTCGAATATGAAAGATTGAATTCATATATCCATGTCTACTATAGAGAAATATGCACCATATCATTTTCATGATTTCTTATACTAGACCCTATGAATATATATTTGGGTTCAATTTCATATAAGTATGTACATTTACATTGTATAGATTCCCATGACTTAGAATACTAATTGGAAAACTGATGAAGACATATGACATGTTCTTAGAGTGCATCCTAACATGGTAGAGTTGTCTTTAGATTTCTCTTTTTTTAGTCTTTTCATATTTATATTTGAACATTTATTATTTTCTCTGTTCGTGCCGTAGTCATACAGGCACTGCTCTTTGGTTGTCAATTCCATATCAATAGTCCAACACCTTACCTCTAGAGTCTCTTGAAGGAAGATCAAGTTCGAAGGCGATGATACAAGCCTTGGAAGGCCCGGATTTTATCAATGAAGAACTCCAATTGGTGCCAATCTATTCAGGTAGATTAGAACCTAACACAAACCTAGAAAAGGACCCAAGGACCATTAGACCAAATGGTAGATTCAATAGGGTTTAATTGGCTAAATTGAGCTTTGACATGGCTCAATTCTAGAACAGGGGTTCTGCTAATTGCAACTCACACTTACAGAGGTACTACTTTGAAAATAAAATTCAGTGAGCTTACGGCTAGACTGACAGCTCGTAGTAAATCCCCTATGGCTAGCCGTGAAGCCAATCGTAGAACAAAATACCTTGTTTTTTACTCAGTCAAACTAGCCGTTGGGGTTTGGCGGTTAGTTGTAAAATGCTGAAGGCTAACCGTGGACTAGTCATTGGAGAGTGTACTATATATACTAGAGCCCAGTCAATTGGCCATAACTTTGGTGATTTTGAGACCTCTTCTTCAATACTTGCTCCCATTTAGTCATACCTTCTTCTAGCTCTCAAAATCAAATTCCACTCACACTTAGGCTGCTGATTGGATCACTTAAGAGCATTCAAAGCTCTAATTAAGTGTGATTAGTGGAATCTCTTTTCTACGATAAACCTCAAGCCTCACGAGTCATAATCTTCTATCACCCGATACTTAGACTCCCATATCCACTTGGTTGAGCACTCATTGGAGAATCATCAACACCAAGGGAGAAAACAGGGAGTCAAAGCCTGGAGCTTCGGATTCAACCATCGAATAACACCCTCAAGACTTAGTCCAAGAGGCAAGTGTTCTTTATTTCATTTGTAAATTCAGTTGTAAAGTGGATTAGACATTCATGATCGAACCACTATAAAAAATAGGGTTGGTGCATTAGATCTTTGTGATTGAATTAACGTATCAAAAAAACGGTTGTCTGTGTGATTGGAGGTGTACCTGTGTGGTCACCTCAATATAGTGGAACCAATGGTGTTAAAACCCTTGTGAGTGGATGTAGGTCAAGGGACTGAATCACTATAAAAGCTTGTGTGCCTCCAATCTTTTTATGCTCCATTAATTACTTATATATACATTGAGATACATGTGCTAGATAGGTATACACTTTTTTTTTTTGGCATGCAACACACACACCCGTGCTAAATCATTTTGAACATATTGATATATATTTGGTTGTTTAGCACATGCTCTTTGGTTGCCTTTCACTTGAGTATCTTCGTTACAAAGTTATACATAAATTGTTGTGGAATTGAAGTGAAATTGTGGGAGTGTTTAACTGGATGAATTGGTTTAATTAAGTTAGAAATTTTTATCTATAGTCCTATTCAACCCTCACCCTCTAAGACTTGCAATACGTCTAGCTTGCAGTTTCATTCTCCTCTTTTACATTTTAACCTGTGTCTTATAAGAAATTAAACTAATGGTGGGTCCAAACAATGTGAAAATAAAGACCCTAGAGGATCTTCTGCGGATGTAATACAAATGTGCCCTTGGTCACTAAGTTTTAGGCATAAGTCAGAAACGATAGACATTCATTTTTTATTCAATTAGAAGTATATATCTGGTTTTTTCTTCATTTTTATGATTTAGGAATCTAATCAATGGGAGTTGTAAAATAATTTTCGTTTCTTATTTTTTGTAACAACTCTTATAAATTATAAAAAGTATTTCTTTCTTCTAATTTCCGCAATTTCCACCTTAAGTTATTCTTATTTTTTTATTTTCCATTTTCTAAAATTTTGACACCAATTTTTTTTTTTTTAAAACCAATTCATAAAGCTAACTATACTTATAAAATTTTGAACCTGATCCATACTATTATGACTAAATTTTGTATTTTATTTCTTGAAGCATTTAATGCCCTCTCTTTAAGCACGGGTGGTTAGTAAACTAGATGTGCTTTAAATTAAGGCACAAAGTTTCGGAGTTGATCATCCTAGCCCTTCCTTTAAGGGCCAGCTCAAAAAAAAAAAAAAAGAAAAAGAAAAAAAAAAGAAAAAAAGAAAAAACCTCCAATCATTAAATGAAATCTAGACTATTTTAAATCAAATGGATTATATTAATTTAATGGGTTGGTGCAAATACATTTGAAGCACGTTGGTAATAGGGGAGGAATCTATGAGGACTCCTTATTGCCCTTATAATAGGGATTTCTCACTAAGGATTTGTACAATTGAGGATTGGTGCATATCAACGCATCTAGTTGGAAAAGACTGGCTCTAGTGTGTTAACTAATACAAAACCCTTTGTGGGTTCAATTGCCCCCTCTCAACTTTTGCTATTTGTTAGAATATATGGAAGAGGTTGCAATTTTAACCCCACTTATTTGGTTTTCATTCACAAAAAAGAGAGAATTTAAAAAAGACTCAAGGATAGCTTTGTCTTTTAATTGTTCCCAAAGAGATAAATAAATTATTATCCAAATTTTAAGGAGAGATTGAAGCTTCTAATTAATCCCTTAGACGTTTATCTTCAAGGAAATTTGAAAGAAGCCTCTCTACAACTAGATTTGGACATTTTGGCCTTTTGTTTGGATTAAATTTCAAGCATTGGCTCCACCGCTAGATTGATTCTCAAAGAAATCTACTTATGACTATTAAATCAAGGGCTAGGATGATCTAAAAAAAATCGGACAATTAAAAATGAATCCCCTCTCCTTAGTTGGGTTGGCCACATTTTTTACTCAATAGGAGTTGGTCCCTCCATCTTGAGCACACGATTAAAAATATCATGAGCTCAGCCTTATCATGGGACTAACTACTATTGGAGTAAAATTTGATGAAACCACTTAAAGGGAAGAGTTGTTATTCTGAGTAGCAAAGATCTTCTTACCTTGTTCAGCATTTTATAATATATATTTTTTTGAGAGACCATTTTATAATTTTAGTGAATGACTATCATTGATGTTCTCTTAATTATCTATTTTACTGCATGCATCAAGGCCAGTCAAAAGATTACAAGTCATTAATCTGTAGATTTTCAAACATCCATGTCTATCACGGGCTTGTGGCCCATTAAACAATAACATGTAATGAATCAATTCATAAATTTATTATGGGAGGGTTGATTTACAAGTGATTAATCCGATATGAGCCCTACTTTGATTAGAGTGAGATACAACTCTCTATCCTAAAATAGGGAGTAAATGATTTTTTGATCAGTTTGGATTCATTATGGTGAGCTCTACTATTTTTGTACTTTAATTATTCTCAAAGTTTTGATAAATTTTCTTTAAACTTAATTGATATTTTCAAATTTAAGATTTTTCTTTGGATATTATTAAAAAACACTCCGAAACAAATAAATAAATTTTTTTAAATGATAAGTAAAAGAAATCAATAAGGGGGAGTTTGGAAACCATATATTTCTAAACATTTTATTATATTATCTCTTAGTTTAGAATATAATCTACACACCTAAAAACAAGGTGTTTGGATAACTTAGAAGGACCCTACAATATCTCACTTTCTTACAAAGACCTTCATATTAAAATATTCAAGTATATGTTGTATAAAACAATCTTTTGTTAAGAAAACTACCCAGAGTTTTTGCAAACATGAGTAGAAGTCCTTGAGCAAATACTACCATGGTGGTCCGCTACAATTTTTAACATTGATGGTTTTTATAGGAGTCCTACTATGACTCTTTATTAGATGGGCCCTTCCGTATTTATAAATTTTATGTTCGTACTATGGCTTGTCATAATTACATAGTTTCCTTGTTGATTATTAATAATAGGTGGGTCCTACAAATGTTGCATTAGGTCACTTCCACTATGATTACCAACATTAGGTGGGTCTCATATTCATTGCCAATATTGAATTGTGTGATTGTAATTATTAGTTTGCCATCATCAAATGAGTCTCATTATTTAGTGCCCCTTTGGTGATTACTATAATTAGCTTTGTTAATATTACTATTAACATCAAATGGGTTCCACATTGATTTTTCATAGATGTATTCCTCAACGATGGCTAACAAGGTTCAAAATTGTGGTATCGGTCGTGGTATAGATCGGGCAAGAAATCCGATATGGTGTCGGTATCGGTCGTAGTTATCGGTCCATTGCGGTGTGAATTCTTTTTAATAAAATAAATCTTAAAAATATCCAAAAACTCCAGAATATTAGAAAATGCTGGAAAATAATATATATATATATATATATATTTGTATTAGTAACTACAATAAATCAAAATATCGGTCCCTCTAAGTCATGACATCGTGTGTCGCTGTCTAATCATTCATCACTTATTACATGTCAAATTTTAATGTATAGTCTATGCATCCATTCTTATAATTTATAAATCCATTAATGTAAGCATATCTAAGATTAAATATCCCAACTATTAAAAATAACTCACCTCTTGTCATAGCTTTGTAAAAGTTTTACTCGAATCATAGTTGGGCCTCAAATATTGAATTAGCAATGCTACTTGATTTGAATAATTACTCTAGATGTCTTATAATTAAGTTAGTAATTCATTGGGCCCAACTCTTATTTGAGTAAACTTTTTTAAAGGCCCACGCAAGATGGGGCATTTACCTTTGAGTGGTTTAGAATTCGGATAATTAAGCCCTTTTAATAAGGTGTAATTAAGAAATAATAAGGATAATTTGAAAGTCTTGTAGTCTTCATTGCAGACCCACCTACAAAAATCTAACCCGCTCAAGATAATTGCCCTTCTCTTACATGGGCTCTCATCTGAATCTCATTTTACTTGGAGATGTGTTGTTATTAGATTGATTTTTTTTTTCTTTAAATGATCAATTGATTAATCTAATGGTAGGGTAATTACCAATTAGAGTGAAACTTTTTCAAAACATAATAGAAGGAGGAAGAATCATTTTGAACAGTTTAGATTTTTATGCAGGTGGGCCCCTTTGTGGGATTCATAAGGTGGCAATTTCCCAAAAGTTACATAAATGAATGTAAGTAGGTAATAACTCTAGAAAAGGCAAAGAAGGCATTTGCCCTATTGTTTGGCCCCTTTCATGAATTGTGCCTATTGACTTGCCCCTGCCCCCAACGCAGAAACAGAATAGGGAAAGACAAGGGGAAAAAGAAGAGAGGGGAAAAGAAAAGGAGATGAAAGAGAGGGGAGGAGGAGAAGAGGAAGAGGAGCAGGGGAAGAAGAAGGTGGGCCGTAGGTGTGTGGCTAGGGCGGCGGTTCGGCTGGCCAGTATTGGCAGCGGAGCCCTGGTTAGTTTCTCTCCTCGCCCTCCTCTCCAATCTCTCTCTTACCGTGATTGGAAGTTTTTTTTTTTTTTTTTTCCATTTTAATTGCAAGAAGATGGCTCAGGGAAGAAGACGACACATTCATTGGCTGATATTTTAAATATATCGCTGATATATTGGTTCGGCCAATATATTCAAAATATCAGCTGATATACTCTAATATCTTGACGATATTTTGATGGGCGATACCGATACTGGTTCGTATTGGCCGAGATTCTCAACCCATGATGTCGAACACTTGATAGGGTCCTCTGTTATAATCACTATTAGACGTATTACGTTGTGGTAGTGGGTTCCCTTTGGGTTTATCATCCCTATACCCTATTGTGTGTTATGGACTATAAAGTGGCTTGGCAAATTTTGTATGATGATTTGATTATGATATTGAATGTGGAATGGCCAGCACTTTACTTTGACTTAGGACTCTTGTGTCGGAGCTTTATTATTCAGGTCTATTATACTTATATGTTTATGTTTATGTGGGTCATTTATGGACTACTGCAGATCGATATATGGACGGTTGATCACCGATGTGACCGGATCACTTATAATCCGCTATGAATGTGAACAGGTTATCCTGTAATTTTTATTTGATCGGTTTATGACCACCGATGTTATGGACGGGCTTTCCCGATTTATTTAGGGCTGACCACCCAAAACGGGGACACTTGTCTTCGTGTGAATCATACTGCTCCTTTTGTTTTATTGGATTATGTTATACGTTCTTTCTTGTCATTGTCATTGTTATTACTTCTATATGATCACACTTGCCTATATTCTTCTCGTATTGTATTAAATTTCGAATTATGATTATGTATTTGCTATTTACTTTGTAATATTTGGTGCATAGGTACTGAGCCCTACTTTACCGAGGAGACGAAGGAGGGTCAAACGTTTCAAACGTTTAAACCAACTGATGAACCCGAGTGGAATGCCGGAGATGGCTTTGGAGCCGTCTGAGCCGGCACAAGAGAGATCGTCACCTTAGAATTATTTTAAATGAACTTTCTTCTAGTATTGAGACCTCTTTTAGAAATTATTTAATTCATTCTGCAACTTGAATTATTAATGTTTATTTGATTTTTCAGTTGGGTTTCATTTATGAACATTTGATACCAATTGAAAAAAGCTTCCGTTGCATTTAATGAAATTTATTTTGACTCAACATGAGTTGAAATTTTATGTGGGTCCACTTTTGGAAGCTTGTGTTGTATTAAACACAGGAATTTGAATTTGATTTTAATTTTTCACGGTTTTCCTAAATTCCTATTTTGGGGGATGTTACAGTTTATCATCCCTATTTCTCTCTTCATTTGTTGTTTTTGTCCATCATCTAGTGAAAATCTTATAAACTAACAAATACTTTATAAGTATATTGAAATTCGTAGAAATTGCCAAACACCATAAGTGACACGATATTATAATATGATGCGATTTTATTATGTGATAATGAAATCTTACAATATTCAAATTTATAGACATTTTATTCTGCAGTTATCCAAACACCCGCTAACTATGGAAAGATTATTGAACTTCTCTAAAAAAATCCTAGTTTCGCCACTGCTAGTTGACTATTGTTTGCCCCCTCTAAAAGAAATTCCCGGCTTCATCACTATTCTCAATTGAAGTCGATCGTATACTTATATACAGGCACAGGAAGGAAAAAAAAAAATAAAATAGAGAGAGTGGATATAATGGAGTGAGAGCTGCTAGTTCAAAAGTACAACTGCATCCCCAATCATCAGAAATGTATAGCAAAGCCTGGATTAAGTTGTGGAATGTGCTGCTGCTGACACTGGGACCATGTTAATCCGACATTGATTTGTTGTTGTAGTACCAACACTGGGACCTTGTTTTCAGAGAAATCGGATGAGACAAGGAAGTCACCGATTACACCTAGCTCAGGATTCTCACACCACTGGGATAACCCTTGGAGTGGTGTTGTGTTTGTCTCATGTCGTCGTCCAACTAACATGAGATTGTATAAGTTTTTCATCTGTCGAATGACATTAATAGTATCCCCACAATGATTCACCATCTCCTCTCTATAAGCCACACGTTCATTTCCTGCAGATTTGATCCTAAACATGTCTATAAACTCATCGTCCAATAGCCTCATATAGTTATTAACCATATTTTCAACATTGGATGACAGGATACGCACCACATCTAGCCTCACACACCGATGACCTGCCATGCGGAAACCGTAAGATAGTGCCTCATGGTCATCGACACCACCTAAAAATATCACACAGATCTGATAGAATGAAGAATTGGTCATGATTGAGTTACAATTGAGTCCATGATCTATCAAAATCCCAACAGAGCAGGGGGCCTCATCAAGTATCTTGGAATTCAAAATCCTTAAAGTATGGTCAACACTACCATCCATCCTCTTATAGAAGGGCATGATGAGGAGTGATGCTCTCTTGTCTAATGCAAGCATGCAGACGTCCTGGTACATAGTTTGGCAAGGAGAGACTGATGTGAAGGATCGAACAGAAAACCATCTTCCATTTCTTCGTTCACAATTTTGAAATGCATCATTGATTTGTTTGATGTGAGGAGCCATTAAAGATAATGAATTTCTATGAATATTGTGGAATATGAACATTGGGGCAGCACGACCTTCAAGTTCCACCAAGTTGATGTTCCACACTAAAAGTGGACTTTCTCTTGTCGCATGAGAGGCTTCAAGCAGTTCAATCATAGGTGGTACGTTCTCTTTTCTACTGATACATGCTACTATGCGTAGCTCTGCATTGGGTTTGGAGTGTTCGATTGTTCTAAGAGCATAAGCCATGTATAGCTTTGTGTGCCGGTTGAAGAATTTCACTAGTGGTGCTGCAATTGCCGTCATCATCAATATTGATAGCACCAAATGTGTGTATGATTGGTCACCCAAAAGCTGCACATAAAAAGCATAAGTTATTTTATTTTGATTAAGGATATTAAATGATTAGACTTCTACATATAAATAAGGAAAGCTTGTTGAACATGTTCACTAGTGCCATTCAAGTCATTTCAAAAATACATTACCATCTAAAAAAAATCAATAATTGGTGAGCTAGTAGGTACTATGGAATCAGTTTGATAGGTTGAGTAGGAAACAATTGGTGAGCCCTAGATTAAGATTAAATCCGAGTTAACCTCGAGTCGCGTCCATACTTACTCTCGTGAACTTCAAAATAAATGGAATTCACAAGGGACATCAAATTTGCACATTTATGCGGAAATATACACAATGCTTTATATAGATTATACAATGCCCATTGTACAAAACAAAATTCCATTTACATTATGTAACACATCCAATTGCATATTTAAATACAATGCAAGGATGATAAGTGTGAAACATTTCAAAAATAATTCCTTTCAAAGTTTCCATTCACCGCTTTCATTCTCAATATGTCTCATTGATTCTACTCAACTAGTCATTCTAGAGGAACCGGAGCGGTCTCCTCCGCTGGCGCTGTGACCTGGGTAGAATCAGCACAGGTAGTTGGGCCTGTAATGCTATCAATAACATTGTGAATACGACGATTCAGCAATGTATAAACATATCTACAATTACATATGCTAAAATACACATTTAATCTGTCTACATTTAACATTAGACAAACACAAATACAATTCAGAATCAATAGAGCCTTTATTCAAAGTTGGCAAACTATATCACATCTTCCTAAAATGGAAGGTATTACATTTTCCTCACAGAATGAATCATCTTCCCTAAAGAAAGGAAATACAAATAACATTTATTGTGAGATTTATTAGTGCCCGGGTTAGGGACTACTGACATCACCACGGAGCTCTGGAACACTCTCAAATCATCTACTGCAGTAGGAATAGCTCATAAAGAGCAATAATCAAATAACTATATATGTAGTGCCAGAATCGAGAGTAGAGACAATCTACACATTTAATTCGTTTCACATTTAATTCAACAGATTCAATTTATCAATTAATCCTGACCGGGTTTGATTCAACATATAATGCTATTTAAGACAATTAAATGAATAACCTTAACAATTCAAATTACTTCACTTCAATTCCAACCAACCATTCAGGTGAAATCTTTAGTTATTTAATGTACGTTTTAATCTTGATGGACACCACATTTTTATGAAATTTGTTTATTAAAGTCCCCTTAATTAGTACCCATGGAGGTATAAACATTATTATCAACATTAATATAATCAATAGGTTCTTTCCTTAAATTCAGAAATTAAATATGAGATTTTATTAGTCTCGGTTTACCCATGATTCATTTCAGTTCTGAATCCATGGACACTAATTCCTAAAAATTTCAAATGTATTTCAAATTTATTTGATTGACCATTTGGTCAACCGAACTTCGTCATTTGGTTAACTGAACATAAGTTCAGTTATATACCGCAAATCCTGGAACTTCCTAAACTAAGAAAGGTAATTCACTATTTAATTAGGTTGAAAAGACCTTAATCATTTACTTCAGGTTCGCTCGAGCGGATCCTTATCCGCTCGAGCAGGACGTCATCTAGAGACTCAAGCGGCCCCTTTTGTTGTTCAAGCGATGTCAGACAGAAATGGGTTCGCTTGAGCGATTATCATACAAAGAGTGGTTCGCTCGAGCAGACTTTGGTTCGCTCGGCTGCTCTAGAATTCTAAATCCGGAATTCTGAACAATTCTTCTTCCATTCAAAACTCTCCACAACCTGCAAAAATTATGGAACCTCTTGTTCCCTTCTCAAACATCATTCCACATAAGCATAACACTCCTGATCCATCATTTAATCAATTCCAAGACTATCAAATTGATCCACAAATCTAATCAAATCAATTCCATAACCACTTATCATTTATAAAGAAACAAAACTGAAACTTATATCTATATAAGATGAACAATAGTTCCTTTTATCTCCAAATTAGCATATAATCATAAGCACTGCTTATACTTGCCTTAATTTTTGTTTAACACCAAAACCCTCCCTTTCTCTTGAGTTCAAATTAACCAAATGACCCAATTCCAAACCCTAGCACCATGAAACAATTCAAAACAAACTCAATAATCTGTTTGAGATGAAAATGGGTCTAATGATCCTAATTACAGCTGAAATCTCACAACCACTTACTTGATAGCTTGAAGAAAGGAAAATCTAAGATTTCATTTTTACTCTAGCTCCAAAAAGATTGAAGAAGATGATAAGGAAAATGCAGAAATCAGTTTCCCTTTTTCGAAATTCACTCGTAAACCTCCAACTTAGACAATTGACGAAGAAGAAATAAAGAAGAAAGCAAGAAGGAAGAAACCTAGGTTGTCTCAACTGTTCTGAAATGTTTCACCAAATGAAATGGAAAACTGGTTCTTTTAGAACCTTATACAATGCACCTTTGCATTTAATTCCCATACATTACACTTATTTCTAGTTTAAGTCAAATGAAAACTCATTTGATTCATTTGAAGTCAAATGAATTTGAGTATATTATGAAAGTTGATGTACTCGTCGAGATACACCCGAAGGTACCAAGTTTTACCGTATCCGACGAAATACACGAAAATCCGTATTTACAAAAAAGTCTTTATTCTCATCAATTTGAGTCTAAAATCAACTCAAGCAATTCAATCCATCTTAAAACTATTTCATTACACTTAATTCATCTATTTGAGACTAACTTAACTCATTTTAGTCATTAACCACAATTGACTTGATTAATTATGCTTAATGTGCATTAATCTCAAATAACTAAAGTTAATCTTGATTAACTCAGGACGGGGTATAACAGGTTCGGGGCTGGTTTTGGGTGCAACCCTCTTTTCTTGATACAGTAAATCTTATTGCTCCAAAAAGGACCAGAACAGAAAAGATGAATCTAACTTAAAAACCCATTGCCATCCCTAATGGCAATGCTCAAATCTTGACTTGACAAGAACCCTCAAATGAGTGTATGGTGTTTTCTTTTCGTTTCTTCTACAAATAAAATTTTGTAATTTCTAATGAAGTCCACTCGACCTCTTTTTTTTGAATAGTGTCCATATGATAGGATAAAAGAAATTAATAATTTTCAATTCAATTCCTTTTTTTTTAATGAAAAAAAAGTGAGAAAGTGTATCCCTAGAGAAAGATAAGTGTAAGTTTACGTCACCTCATACTCATTCGCTTTCACAAGTGACATCAGGTGTGGCAGCTCGCTAAAGTTCATGATGAAGGCAAGCGAAAAGGCATCACGAATTGGCATCTTAAAATAACTGCAAGACGATATGATCCCCGCCATTTTGGCCATGTATCCAATAGTGAGCAATACTTGTAGGTTCATCAAACTTTTCAAATTGTAATGAATAGCAAACACATTTGTCTTCAAACCAACAGCTGCATACACCAGCGGTAAGAAAAATATTTGTACAATTGTCTCAGACTTTTTCACAAGTGCTGCACCCAACGGTGGCCCCTCTGGAATGGCTAGTCCAAAAATCATAGCCCCGGTCAATGCAGTACCACCAACTAAGCTATTAATGAATTCAATCACCAAGACTCCCAAGAGGATGGCTATGATGTAGATGCTGTCTACGGATCCCCCCTCCGCCGTGCGGTGGATTATCATAAACAGTAATGGCCGAACGATGTAGAATGTGAAGATTGTAAGTGCAACAATGGACACTGTGTATGTAACTAAGACGTTGCCTTTTGAAGTGTTTTTCATCAATCCATAGATAAAAAAGACCAAGCATTGCACCATACTATGGTTCATTGATATGGATATTGCAAGTCTGCCAAGCTTTGAGTTGAGAAGTCTGAGCTCGGTGAGGATAGGAATTAGATTTGAAAAGGAACTTAGAGATAACAATGTCCCTAAATAAAAATATTTTTGGAACCTTGTTCCCCCAACACTGTCAGTAATGAACAAAGCCATGGAGAAAATGGATATCGTCAGCGTTAAAGGGAGAATGACACTTAGAATTGCAATTGCCAATGCCTTCCTTCCCGTAGTCACCATCACCTTTGGGTCTTGTTTTACACTAATGATAAAGACATAGTATATGGCTCCAATTACTGTTCCAATTTTCAAAACATTAAGGCTTCTTTGAGGAAACACATTGTCTGAGAAAATCTTCGAGCGTCCAAAACCAGATGGACCGACCAACAAACCACCCTGAAAAGAATTTATGGTAGACATTATCAAAATCAGCCTTGGTAGTCTTCAATGGTGAATAGCTAACACAAATACCATTAATTTTTCTTCCTTACAGTATCTACTTATGAGTAAATTGGTTGGCTAACAATGTTAAAATCAACTAAAACAGATAAATCTGTAAGGAAAATTGAAGAATAAGAAGGATGAGGTGACTTACAATAACATGAGAAACAAAGGTAGGTTGCTTGAGAGGCTTAAGGATGAATCTGACAATGTTGGTTATGATGATGACAATAGTTACCTGCAACAACAAGAGAGGCAAGGAAAATTCTAAAGGGTACTCTTCGAGTTTGGAATAGATGATGCCATTAGATGAGACTTTGTTAATGTAACAAACGTCAGGGTAGAGTTCGGATGTGAATGTTCCATTATTCTGAAGAGGAGATTCTGTTTTCGACATGTTGTTCGTGTTTGAATGCCTATGCTGCAACAATAAGACGTGTGCTCGTGCTTGAGAGAGAGAGAGAGAGAGAGAGAGAGAGAGAGAGAGAGAGAGAGAGATTATAGAAATCCTCTTTGAAATTTTTTAAATAAAGTTGGAGTGGACGACGGGCGTGTGAGAAAAGGGCAATCGAGCAGTTTAACTGAATGATCTGTCAACCTATTTTGTTGGCATTGTTTCAATCATTTTCTTGGATGTCTTAATTTGGGTCAAGGTTGTTTAATTTGGTTTTGTACAGACTTATTATTCTATTTTAAGCAAGTTTTTTCAACCTTTTAAAGAAAATGCTTATTACTTAAAAGAAATGTCAATTAAACAACTGTGCAAGATAAATAATGTTTTTTTTTTTTTTTTTTTTTTTTGCTGCAAATGATGTAGTTGATAGTCAAATTTTAAATTGGGAACTCTCAGAATTACTTTCATACAATGTTGTCTATGTTATTATAACCATGGTTTGTTACAAGTATAACTCTCGAGTAATCATAATCTTGTGCTAATGCAGCAAGATTTTAAGAGACATTTTGGAAAATAAATTTATTTAAATAATATAATAGTAAACAGTTTGAAAATAAAAGTGACTTGCTAAAACTTTCCTCACTAAATTTTCTATTTTTCTTATTATTAAGATATAGTATCACTACTAGGGAAAACATCACTTAATGATATTGTTACCATAGTTTTTCAGTAATCTAAAATAAAAATTCACATACTCTCTATTTTCTTGATTTCCATAGATTTCGTAGATTTTCTGGTCCGAATCACATTGATCCAATCGACATGCCTATACATGTTACCGATATTGTTGATAAGTTTTGAAGATATGATATGGGATTGTATGCCAATATTTAAAATTATGGGTTCGAGTCGATCTGGAATAACAGCGTTATCGTTTGGCTCCACATGGACTTGAGCTGGACTTGACCTAACGATTTTACCTATTGGGCTTATATCTTGTATTCCGGGTTTGCCAAATTAGTTCATTAGGTTAGCCAATAATTGAGTTCAGGGTCATAGGTATTTTGGTAATTGTACCGAGGCTTTCTTTGGGGCTAAGAAAGGATTTCTTGAGACAAAGCAAGTAGATTATATATAAGATGTAATCTGTAACCTTGGACTCTAAGTGAGTGAGGTGAGAGTTTTCTCTTCCGTGGGTGTCGGCGATTGCCGAACCATATGATACTAAGTAATGAAAGTTGAGTTTCTTTCCAATGGATGTAGGCAGTCTTGCAGAACCATGTAAATCTCTCTGTGTGATTCTCTCTCATTGTGTGTGGTTTGATTCATTATTAATCGTTGTGTTTCATGATTTTGTACAAATGCACATAACAAATGGTATCAGAGCCACAATGGTATCAAAGCTAGGTGGAGATCATTCGGGTCTTGCGTTCAATGTTTCAGAGCATCAAGGTTGAGATCGCTTGAATTTCGAGATCGACGCGCAAAACTTATTTTCATGATATTCGAATCACCCCAAGTCTGTTTCGAGACCTGTTTGTGCCCACAGACTCATTGTGAGAAGATTTATGTAGTTGTAGAAAAAGATTAAAAACTCAGCGGTCAATAGGGGGTTGACCAAAATCGGATAATAGAAACTTTTTACTAATTCAGGGCCATCCAGAGTCAGATTTCATAGTTGTTCATGGTGACGAGATCTATAGTGTGGTGCAAAAATCAAGGACCTCTATGATTCCACTGGAGGGGATGAAGCATGGCCAAAAGACATGCCTATTAACACTCCAAGAAAAAACTTGTTTGGTGACATGAAAAAATGTCACCAAAGGCCCAATTTTTGTCACCTATTATCATTGGTGACAAGGGACGGGGTGTCATTGTATCCATGACACTAAAAGTCAATGGTGACAAAGTTTGTGCACTTGTTACGGAATGATGTCAACAGTGACAAAAGTATGGTGTCATGAAAGAAAGAATT
The DNA here is from genome assembly GCA_003546025.1 of Camphora micrantha. Taxonomy (NCBI): domain Eukaryota; kingdom Viridiplantae; phylum Streptophyta; class Magnoliopsida; order Laurales; family Lauraceae; genus Camphora; species Camphora micrantha. The sequence goes on along the minus strand of QPKB01000010.1, from coordinate 5,778,731 downwards.
TCCATGACATAGTAGGGTGTCACTGAAAGCAATGGTGACAACAACGCAGGTGTCATAGAAAAGAGATCTTCTGTGACAAGAATTGTCACTGAAAATATTTACCCTGACAACCAAATGCGTGTCACCAATAATATTACCAGGTTGGCACACAAGGGTGATATACTCTTTTTGTCACAAAAAAACACAATCAAAATATATATTTGTGCCACCCAAATTATCATTTCGCACCTGCTTACAAAGTTTCAGACATTTGTATCTAGATACACCCATTAGCAAAACTTATACCATAAAGACGCAAAATATCATTCAAATCAAATATCCAACAAGTCAACATTTTACCATCCAAATTCACAACCGTTCAAAATATTCATCCTTCAACAATAAAAACTTCAAAGTCAATAGTCTTAGCATAACTACAAAACATCCAAACACGGTGTGTCGTGTCAAATAACAACAATAATTCAAAACAAGTGTTCCAGTTAACTACAAAAAGTCTTCAGCTCCATTTTGGTCATCTTGGTTAACTGCCAAAAAGTAACTCCATCTTGATAGTTACCTACCTGTATAAAATCGCAACAAAAAAAAATGTAATTATTCAACATGTTATGAAGCACACAACTCAAAATAAATGTATGAGAAAATAAAATGTTTCTGACCATTCTTTGTAGCATAACTACAAAACATCCATACACGGTATGTCGTGTCAAATGACAAAAATAACAACGTATAAGCGGACATAACAAATTCAACAATTAATTGACATGGAAAGTTACTTACCGAGAATTAGAGCCTTCCCCAACACGATCTCCTTCTATATAAACGAACATAACAGCAAAAAATGACTACATTGAAAATCACCATATCTGCCCATCATCAGTCAATTTGCCCCAACAATCCTAAAAATGGAAAAGAAATAGTTTCCATGATGCAAGTAATGGAAGCCCTTTGGTAACTCCACTCAATGTTTGATATGGTTGGAGCTGATCATAAATTGAGGCAAAAAATGCATAATAAATTAATTAAATCAATGACCAATATACAAGTGATGAAAGGTTATTTTTCTCCATAAAAGAATGAATAAATGTACACACTTAGAAACATCTGTGCATAGGAAAGGTTCCTTTCAGCTACTGTGATAACAGTAGCATTCACAATGTGGAATTACCTACCAACATCTTCATGATCTACCAATCCTCACAATTTAGATAAATACAAAAACAATAACAGTAGCATTCACAAATAAAAATTATCAATGGCCAGCATCATGATTTTGTTGTGGAAAACAATAAACATGTCCTCTAAAATAGAAAATTATCAACATGGTCTATGGATGAATTAAGTTGAGAGATAATTCAAACAACTGTAGCAGTCACTTGGAACTTCCCACATTCTTTATACTAAAATGATGTGGAACACCAAAATGGTGCTTCATTTAGCTGAACTGAGCAATTAACATACCATCACTATACGCCTCTTCAGCTAAAGGGGAATCACATCCTTAAGCATATCCAAAAATTCCTGCAATCCATAAGATCCAAACATGAGAATAATATCCTTCACAAACTAAAGGGGAAGCAAACAAATTAAAAGATATAAAGAAAGATATAGGTACAAAGCTAAAGAAAAACACATAACATTATAATTAAAATGCCTATGAAGGACATAGCATCAGAATCCAATACCTACAGTATCTTAGAGGCCTAAGTTGACAATGTTCCCATCCCCAGCAACATTAGCACTAAAGTTGTCAAAGACTGTGGGTACATAATCCTATCAATAAAATCCAAAAGCATAAGAGACAGTTAGAAAAAAAATCCTTGACTCCCTGTTCAGACCTAAAAAAACAGGGTTTTTGAAAAAAGTTTGAATCTTTAGACAAAAATGGGTTGAAAGTGATGCCAAACAGGTCCCTAACTAATTAATATACATTTGAATGAACCAAATAAGCAGACAATGTCAAGATAAAATACATTTAATTCCCAGAAGATTCTATACAACCTTTGGGTTGTGAGCCGGTTAGGTTCATAACCATCACTTAATATTTATGTTAACAGGAGACCATCTTTGTTTAAATAAAATCTTCAAATCCTCCTCATGCTGCTGCTGCTCCTCCTCCTTTTATAACCAGCAAACCCTTTATTTTTTCAAAATGCTTATTAACCAACAAAAATAAGAAACATTCAATCATCAAACATTTTATAACAGTATAGCCAAAAACTAGATGCCCATTTTAACTTGTTAGCTACAGACAATGAAATCACAGTTAAAGTCACAAATATACATCGACAGCCCTAGTTAAAGTCACAAATAACAATAAAACAGTTCAATTAATTCTCATTTGCACATTTGATGAAGCAAAAAATATAAAATGAAGCATGCCAAATACCCACTTATTCCGTACCTAACTCCTACTAGCCTTGTACAGCACAAGTATAAACATGATGACAAGTTTCACCATAATCATTGTTGTAGCATTATCCCATCAATCCGAAATGGAATTAAAAAGAAAATTAAAGAATTAGAAAAAGGAATATTTTGATAGAATGCATGGAGGAATAGTTATTCAATATACCTGCTGGATCCCAGAATCCTATATTAAATGTGCTCCCATCCACTACCACATTTGTATTGAAATTGTCAGAGAATCAGAGTAACAAAATAATACCCACTACATAATGCTTTCTAGCCAAAGGAAATTAAAAACTAAACAATCCAGCAAAATACTATAATAGAAAAAAATGACAGATCTTTGAAACATCCAACAAAATACTGTAAAATTTACCAGCGTAGGTGCATTTGAAATACCCAAAAATGTTAAGTTGTCTGAAATCTGATGCAAAATGAATTGTTATTGAATCAACTATGCATTAGAGCGGTCCCAAATGAGCCCCTTTCAGTTCCAACTTAAATTATTAAACCAAACAAAGATTTATGAAATATGGACCAACCTGTAGACTCTTTTCTAAACCTTTATTCCTCAAAATGATCATGAATTTTTAGGAATTCGACATAAAGTATACGAATTCAATCTAAAGTATACATTTACCCGCCATGTGGTATATGCCTTGGTGGATGCATATCTTGATAGCGACCATGGTCAACACATGTGGCCGTTGGTGATTGGTGGGACACCACTATGCTGTTTGGGAGGAAACAGAGAGTATTAGTAAGGGTTGTTGGCAGAAGGTTAGTCTTGCCATATTCTTATATAATTTAGTCTCTTTCTTCTTCTTTTGTTTCTATGTTTCTATGAGCTGGGTAAAATGTAGGTAGTTTTAAGTTATTTCTAGAGTGGGTTTCATGAGAGTTTGGAGATCGACAAGTGAAAATAATCAAGAGGTTAGTGCATGGATGAATTAATTTTTATTACAAATGATAATGCAGGTGGGACACACTATGGGGTCCTTTTATTGTGAAATGTTGGCCTAGCAGTTTGTAAAGCAAAACCATACATTGAAAGAGTTTTCAATTGTTTTATATGAAGTGCTGGTGAATAGGGTTGGTCCAAGGTTGAGAAAAGACCATGATACAATGAGTGGTGTTAATGAGAAATGCTCAATTGAGAGTAACTGGCTGGATTGAGGTCCATTAGGGAGTTGCTTAAATCAAAATCAAAATGACTGGGATGATGAAATCCTACTAGGGTGTTCCTTGGCCAAGCCGGTAACGGCTTGTGCAAACTCAGGTCATTTAATTTCAGACCTGATATTCAGGCCTTGATCAGTCAACCCCTTTAAATTAGCACCCGTGGAATTGCATTTTGAGACGGGCTAATTTTATTGTGGAGGGAGTCAATAAATCCAGTGCTAGTTACAGGCCACTCCTTCCCATTGCTGTAACATGTTGAGCAGCTTCCCCAAAGCACAGTGATGCTCAAGAAAATACTCTGTTAAAATTTGTGAGAAACTTGTAAGATAAATTCATAAAAAGGTAAAAATAAATTCATATTTTCACTCGAAAGGGTAAAAAGGGATTCAATTTCTACAAAATATCAGCCATTTTGGTGTGGTAGGTTCCCATTTTTATGTTGGTAATAAAGGAATGAAGTCAACAGTAGAGGAACACCTTCATAAGAGGGCTTCAAGAGCATGATAGAGCTTTTCCCTTTGAACTGGAGCTTGAGAGACTTCTGACATAGAGAGATATAGAGATGGGTTTTGGGGTCTCCACGTAGGTTAATACATGTGGGTTGAATGGGTTTAGTGGAGAGAGAGAGAGAGAGAGAGAGAGAGAGAGAGAGAGAGAGAGGGTACGGTGAAGAGAGAGAACAGTAGGTGAGAGAGATTGGGCGGTAGGGATGGATTATGCAGGGCACTATTTTTAGGTCGGATTCGGGGTGAAGAGAGAACAATATGTGAGAGAGATTGGGCGGCAAAGATGGTTTATGTAGGGCGCTATTTTTATGATAGGTCCCAACTCAAAGTATATAAACGCTAATATAATTTGTTTCTCTTCGGGTGAGAAAAGTACCACAATTTGAATGCAAATGAATTCTTCTCCCCTTTTTATTATCAACTGATGGCTGCTTAAATAAGCAAGGCCACGTACAAGGAAGCAAACCGAAATAAAAGGAAACTAGAAACGAATAACTGGACACGTAACAACTCAGGCAAATACACGTAAAAACCAAACATAACTGCATGAAGGAAAGTGACGTAAAACTCGCAACCAACTGAGGACCCATTTGTAACTGAAGACCCATTCATACGTAAAACTCTCAACTGCACGACCTAGTCCCTTCTTCGCTATTCTTCATGTGCAAGACCCACTGCCTACGTACAAGCTTATCCCAGATACTTGGGATTTGGCTTATAGCTCCTTGCAGAACGTCTTGGCCTATCAATACCTCCCCCATCAATTGGAGCCTTGTCCTCAAGGTCCATATTTGGGAACCTCTCCCGTAGCTTGTCTGTTGTTTCCCACGTTGCTTCCTTGGCTGGAAGATGCTTCCAGCGCACCAAGCTTTCTTCAACAAGCTGGGTTCCTTGCTTGATCCAGCGGTAGTCTAAAACAGCTTGAGGCTCCAAGATAACTACTCCTTCGTCAGTGAATGGTGGTAACTCGACTGGGTTGGTCTCAGCAATTCCCCCGTTGTCCTGGTATCGTCTAAGTAGTGACACGTGGAACACTGGATGAATGCGTGCCCCTGCTGGTAGCTGTAATTTGTATGCGACTGGTCCGATCTTCTCTAAAATCGGGTAGGGTCCATAAAAGCGGCTAGCCAGTTTCTGATGGACCCGTTTGAAGACCGTTTGCTGGCGGTATGGGTGTAGCTTCAAAAGTACCTTTTCGCCGACCTCGAACGAAATGTCCCTTCTCTTCCTATTCGCCATTTGCTTCATTCTGTTCACTGATCTTTCCAAGTTAGCCTTTAGTTGCCGTAACAGTTCATCTCGATTTATGAGTTGCTGATCAACTTCATGTACCAGTGAAAGTCTGTCTTTGTACGTCGGAATGGGGGGTGGCAATCTTCCATACAGCGCCTGAAAAGGGGTCATCCCTGTCGAAATATGGTAAGTCGTATTATACCAGTATTCCGCCCAAGGTAAATAGCCGCTCCATCTCCGTGGCCACTGATGAACAAAACACCGCAGATATTGTTCGACACAGCGATTGATGACTTCCGTCTGACCATCCGTCTACAGGTGGTATGCGGAGCTGAGCTGTAGTTTGGAGCCCGACGGCTTGAAAAATTCCTTCCAGAAGTTACTGATGAAGATTGGGTCCCGATCACTTATAATTGATTTGGGCATGCCGTGAAGCTTGATAATGCCTTCCACAAATTTTTCGGCTACAGTTCTTGCAGTAAAAGGATGACTTAAAGTAAGGAAATGAGCGGACTTACTAAGTCTGTCAACCACTACCATTATAGTGTCTTTTCCTTGTGAAATCGGTAAGCCCTCAATAAAGTCTAAGGTGATGTCGTCCCATACTTGGCACGGAATTGGCAGCGGTTGAAGAAGCCCAGCTGGAGCTAAAGTCTCGGCTTTAATTTTCTGGCAGACCTCGCATCCTTTGACGTAGTCTTGCACTGATCTATGCATTCCAAGCCAATAAAACTGATGCCCCAACTTCTTGAACGTGCGGAGGACGCCCGAATGACCCCCCACCTTGGTGTCATGCATTTCGTGTAACACTGTGGCCCGTAAGGCGGCATTGTTCGGAACAATGACCCTTCCTTTGTATAGTAATAGCCCTTGGCGCCATGTATATGATCCTCCAGGTTGTTCCGTGGGCATACTGGCCTTCGACTGAATGTACGGGTCTTCTTCTGCAGCTTTTTTGATTTCCTCCCATAAGCTAACCTGTGGAAAGAAAATATGGTGGAGAATGGGGCTGCCCTGTTTTCGAGAGAGAGCATCAGCTACGGAGTTCTCACGGCCCGGTCTGTATTTAATCTCGTAATTGTAGCCCAAAAGTTTAGCAACCTATTTTTGTTGCTCCGGAGTTGCTATTCGTTGCTCTAGAAAATATTTGAGGCTACGTTGATCAGTCTGAATATAGAATTTTTGGCCGAGAAGGTAAGGCCGCCAGGTGCGTATGGCTTCGACGATAGCTAACATCTCTTTGGCATACGTCGACCAGGATTTCTTGGTCACTCCGAGGGCTCGACTCATGTATGCCACTGGTTTGCCTTGTTGAGACAGGACTGCTCCAATTCCTTCCCCTGATGCGTCCGTTTCAATAGTGAAAGCATCGTTGAAGTTTGGCATGGCTAATATAGGAGTGGTCGTCATGGCCTGTTTGAGAGCAAGAAAGGCAGCTTCAGCTTCTCCATGCCATCCAAATTGGCCTTTTTTGAGAAGATTAGTGAGAGGACGAGCTATAATGCCGTAATCTTTGACGAACTTCCGGTAATACCCTGTCAAACCTAAAAACCCACGTAGTTCCGAAATGTTAGTAGGTCTAGGCCAGGCTACCATAGCAGCAATTTTAGTTCCATCCACCTTCACGCCCTGACTAGTGATGATATGCCCTAAGTACTCCAGTTCTTGCTGCCCAAATGCACACTTGCTAGCTTTAACAAAGAATCTGTGCTGCCTCAATATTTCGAAGGTCTGCCTTACATGCACTAAATGTTGATCCCAATCTAGACTATAGACTAAAATATCATCAAAGAAAACTAATATGAATTTTCTAAGATGATGGCGAAAGATGGAGTTCATGATGGCTTGGAATGTGGAAGGTGCATTACATAAGCCAAATGGCATAACCAAGTATTCGTAATGTCCATTATGTGTTCGGAAAGCAGTTTTATGGATATCACTTGGTTTAACCCGTACCTGATGGTATCCTGCCCGTAGATCAAGCTTGGTAAAATAAAAAGCACCGTAGAGCTCATCCAACATATCATCCACAGTGGGGATCGGAAATCGGTCTTTAATGGTTGCGGCGTTGAGCGCGATATAATCTGTGCAAAAGCGCCAATTCCCATCTTTCTTTTTTACCAATAATACAGGTGATGAGAAGGGGCTAGTGCTGGGTCGCACAAGCCCGGATTGCAGCATATCTTGGACCTGCTTCTCGATCTCGTTCTTCTGATAGTGCGCATACCTGTAAGGCCGAACATTAATCGGTTCTGTGCCTTCCTTAAGGGCAATGTCGTGGTCAACCTCCCGTGCTGGTGGTAAGCTTGAGGGCTCTATGAACAAATCTGAGAATTCCTGTAATATCTCCCGCATGCTTGAATGAATATTTTCTTGTGATTCTGTGTGGGCAACCTGTAGGCATAGAGCAATTATAGCATGGCTAGGACGAATTTCTTTAGTCAACTCTGCGATTGATGCCGCTTGGATATGTTGCCTGTCGATGCCTACCAATTTCGTGGTCTGGTTTTCCCACCTGAATTTCATGGTTAACTCCCTCCAATCACACACCACAGAACCAAGTAGCTCAAGCCATTGAATTCCCAAAACCACATCCAACCCTGTGAGAGGTAAGGAATAAAGGGTTAAAGAAAAAAGGGTGCCCTGCAGATCGATTTGTACCTCCTCAAACCTCCATTGGCATCTGAGATTTTCTCCATTAGCCACTCGGACCATGAAGCTTTTCGTAGGCACCACCGGTAGACGCAGCAGATTGGCCATACGCTCACTAATGAAGTTGTGAGTCGATCCACTATCAATTAACACAATGACGTCTTGGCCACAGATTCTGGCAGCGATCCGCATGGTTTTGGGCACGGTCCATCCCGTTAGTGCATGTAGTGTAATTTCGGGTCCAGGAGGTCCTTCGTGATTCTCTCCAGCTGGCTGTTCTTCGGTGACAACGTCGCACAACAGGTCGCCGTTATCCTCGTAACCTTCCAACAGGAGTATCCGTGGTCCCTGAAATTTGTGTCCTGCAGTAAAACGGTCATTACAATTGAAACATAAGTTTTGGGCTCGTCTTTGCTGCATTTCTTCCCAAGAAAGTCGCCGCACAGGAGCAGCAGGGGCTGGTGGTGCTGCTCGTTGAGTAGGGGAAGAAACTAGAGGAGCTCGTGTTGGTGGTGCAAGCCTTCCAAACCTCCTTTGTCGAGCAAGTTGATCATCCTTCATTCTTGCTAAACTGATGGCTTCTTTTAATGTCTGGGGCCTAAACATCCGTATACCATCCGAGATGTCCGGCCTTAAGCCGCCCATAAAAGTTCCTACAAGAGCTCTTTGCATCCATCCTTGTACTCGATTGCCCAAGCGCTCGAATTCTCTTTGGTAATCACGTAAAGAACCCACCTGCCTGATCTGCGAAAGGGCTTCATCAAAATCTTCGCACTCCGAGGGCCCAAAACGAGCCCAGAGTTCGGCTTCAAAATTCGTCCACGAGAGAACTCGTCCTTCTTCTTGGAACGTCCTGCGAATCCACTGCCACCATTGGTTGGCCTCTCCTTCCAAGTGATAAGAGGCCAAGGAGACTTTTTGGGCTTCGGGAGTATTTTGGAACTCAAAAAATTGGTTCACACGATTGAACCACTCCGTCGGATCATCTCCTGAAAATCGAGGAAATTCAAGCTTTGCTGTTTTGGAAGATACCACCAATTGTCCATGGTTGCCGTGGTTGGGATTCTCCTGGTTTGCAAGCAAGACATCGGAGAGGTGGTTGAGAGTTTCCTCCACATGACGAAGCCTATCGGCCATGCCGAGCTCCATCCTGTGTAGCCCATCTTCCAACTGCTCAATACGCTCTTTATTGGTTCCCATAAATAACCTGCTCTGATACCAATGATAGGTCCCAACTCAAAGTATATAAACGCTAATATAATTTGTTTCTCTTCGGGTGAGAAAAGTACCACAATTTGAATGCAAATGAATTCTTCTCCCCTTTTTATTAACAACTGATAGCTGCTTAAATAAGCAAGGCCACGTACAAGCAAGCAAACCGAAATAAAAGGAAACTAGAAACGAATAACTGGACACGTAACAACTCAGGCAAATACACGTAAAAACCAAACATAACTGCATGAATGAAAGTGACGTAAAACTCGCAACCAACTGAGGACCCATTTGTAACTGAAGACCCATTCATACGTAAAACTCTCAACTGCACGACCTAGTCCTTTCTTCGCTATTCTTCATGTGCAAGACCCACTGCCTACGTACAAGCTTATCCCAGATACTTGGGATTTGGCTTATAGCTCCTTGCAGAACGTCTTGGCCTATCATTTTAGGTTGGATTCGGGGTGAAGATTATGCAAGGAGCGATCAAGAGAGACAAATTTAATAATTGGAGATGGAGGAGAGAGAGGTTCTGCGCTTGGGAGATGGAGGATATAGAGGTTTTGTGCAGACTGCCTGGGAGATGGAGGAGAGGGCTGAGGTCGTGAGGGAGAAGGAGATGGAGGGATCGAGACACAGGGGATGGCGGGCGAGAATGAAAGGGGGGTGGAGTATGAAAGAGAGAAACAGTGAATGAATGATGAAAGGAAAAAGGGGAGAGAGAGAGAGAGAGAGAGAGAGAGAGAGAGAGAGAGAGATGGGGCGGGCTGGGTTCGGTGGTGGCCTACGCAGGTGATCATGGAGGTCGCCGACGGCGACGGTGATGACGCCGGGATGGTGGGGCAGCGAGGTGTTGGGTGAAGGACAAATGAATGAGAGATGAGAGATAAGATGAGATGAGAGAGTAGAGAAGAGAGGGGAGAAAGAGAGCTTGGTGGTGGTGATCGCTGGAGATGGGGGAGCTCGGCGACGATGGCAGCATGCCATGAGGGAGGGAGAACGAGGGAGATGAGATGAGAGAAGAAGAGGGATGAGGGGCTGCTGTTGGGAGTGAAAATGAGAAGAGAGGAATGAGTTTGACCTAGTAAAGGAAAAGGGGAAAACGGGGAAATGGGTGGGGGGTTTTGCACGTGGGATAAAGGGGGGTGGAGTATGATGCGAGTGAGGTGGGGTCCACATGGGATGAGATAGGAATTAATAAAATGGGCTTGGATCGGTACGGGTCAGGTCAGGTTTTGGGTCGGATTCGAGGGTTTAGATCGGAATGCAACAAAAGGATAAAGTCTGGGAAATTAGGTAATCTACTTGATGGTGCCAAAATCTCGAAATGTGGAAAATACTAAAAAGCCCTCGAAACTTTCCGGAAATAGCAACACACACCCCTACTGGTACCCAAACGGGCTCGGATCTCAACCCAACTTTGCACGGGCGATCCTAATGATTAATCAGACCTATTTGGCTTATAAACGAGATTAATTATCTAAAAGCATAATTAACTAAGCTAATTACAACCTTGGAATTTTGGGATGTTACATATCCTGTGAGAGATGACAAGGGTTAGGGCTCAGCCATTTGCGATCTTGATGGAGGAGAAATCGTCTATTGGAGGGAGCCAGCGTAGATGGTGGTGTTAGAAGAGGGGAGGGGAGGGGAGGGATTTCGGTTTTTGGAGGGAGGGGAGGAATTGGGAGGGTGTCGTTTGGTGGGAGCTAGCGTGGATATGGGGTTTTGACCTTTTTCAACATGGGCTGCCTTGGACCGTCGTCAAGTGCAAATGAATCCATCACAAAAATGTGACGGCCACTATGAGTCAAGTCCACAGTCATTCATGTGTCGGTAATTCCTTGTTTTGACGTAGTGTACGTCATTTCATTCACCTAACTTATTTTTATTGCCTCCATGAAACGAAGTTGTTTTGCTCTTCAACAAAAAAATTTAAGCGCGTTTAAATGAGGAGGCGGCCGCTAGCGCGAAATTTAGATCTTTTAGTGACAAGTTTGTACTTGTCACCCAAATTTTGTCTTTCGGTGACAAAAGTTTTTGTCACCGAATCTCCTCTTTATTTGGCACCTTGGTTAAAGCTTTTTCGTGACAAGCAACAGATTTTTTTGTCACCTTTGTGTGCGTTCCGTGTCAACATTGATTTTTTGTCACCAAAGGGTGTCACTAATGGTGTTTTTTGTTGTAGTGTAAAAAAAAAAAAAAAAAAAAAAAAAAAAAAAAAAAAAAAACCTTAAGAATGAGTGGTTTTATCCTCTTGGTTGTTGCTGAGATTTGAAAGACGGATAAGAGAAGAAGTTCACCACCCACTCGTCTAAACCGGTGAATGGCTAGGTCTGGTTGTGGTTGTAGTGTCACAGCCCTGCCTAACTCACCACGATATTGTTTGTTTTGGCCCACTTGTAAACATGAGGACTTCCTAGGCAGTCACCCAGCATGATACTGCTTCTACCTGAGCATGCTTAACTTCGAAACTTCTTAAGGGATCTTGGGCTATAATCTTTAAAATGTGTCATATTGAGTTAAGATGGGGTTTGACTTATAAGCGTAGGGTCAGGACTTGGATATTTTCGATTTAAGACTTAGCATAGTCCAAGCCCCCCGGGAGACTAGCAATCTAGTAAGCAAGATGTGCAAGCCCAGACAGGTGAGATCTCTCACTCCCCCTTACCAGAAATAGAGCCGTCATTGGATCTGACACCAATTCTCACAGCCACGTCCAACTCAGCATATTATTATCTGATTTGGCCCACTTGCCCGTGCAAGGACTTCCCAAGTGGCACCCATCTTGGTACTGGTCCAGCCTAAGCACGCTTAAATTCTGAGTTCTTATGGGATCCGAGGCCGTATGGATTTTAAGTGCATCATATTGAGTTGAGACGGGTTTGACTTATAAGCCCAAGGTCAGAACGTATATATTTCTAATGGTTCAAGCCCCCTGGGAGACAAACAAGCTATTGAGCAAGATAGTCAAACCCATGCAGGTGGGATCTCATAGGTAGCATAAGGTTCTCTAGTGAAGAAGAAGACCTAAGAGAAGTCAAGTTCATGCAAAATTCGGGTCGAATTGACTCGATAACAAAATCAAACCTAGTCAACAAGAGTCGTTGACATCAGCATGCTGACATCATCAAGAAAAGTTCAAATGGGACAAATTTGACCAAATTGAAGAGGGTTTGCAGGTTTAGTGAAATGCAGATGTTTGTTTGAAAGATACATGTTGTCGGTTGATATGTGATGGTGCCGTTCATCTTGCCAAAGCCCAAATAGTGAAGCAGCAGCAAGCGAGAGCTGATTTCAAGTTGATATCAGTAGTGGTCAAACAAGGGTTTTGACTAGATTGAGGGATCAGATTATGTCGGTAGGGGTCAACAGGTGTTTGACTAGATCAAATGGCGTCAACAGGGTCAGCTGGTGTTTGCAAGATCAAGTGTAGAAATTATGTTCTAGGATTGTGGAGTCATTAGGACTCGGATTCCCGATCCATTTTCTCTTGCTTGCTCATGGTGATTGGGTTTTCACAGTGATTGAGCCAGTTTGATGGCTGCATAGTTAGTGATTAAGACGTTGACATCACTTACTTTCGTCAATGGATTTGAGCATCAAGTTCAAGGTAGAGTTTGACGAGAAGATGAACTTCGCCTAGAGTTTGGTGATAAGTGTTAAATATTGCATATTTTACCCCTTATTAGTCCAAATTTTATTGGCATCTCATATGCATATCATTTGCGTTACACAGAGATTTTATCATTCTATCACATTAACAGATTATCAGATTATCTTGCATAAATCCTATTATTTGTAGCGCATTTCTATGTAATTTCTCTTGTGTAGGTGGACCCCGCGACTAGCCCAACCTTCCGGCTAGTGTCCAAGGCATCAAGAAGAGATTTCAAATAAAGAAGTTACATGAAGAAATCTTATTGAAGAAATCTTGGTGAAGTGTTGAAGAATTCCAAAATAGAGGAGAAGACTTTAAGGATAATAGAAGTCATTTTCTAACACAAATGAGTGGTTGGTGTATTTGTTAGAACTTGGGTTGGTATGAAATATGTTATGGGTTCAAATCCCAACAATTGCATAAATATAAATTGGAATGTATTTATAGAGTGAAAGAGGAGATTTTTTTGGCAAGTTAGTCTTTGTAACTAATCTAGAGAGAGTGTGTAATTGAAGATCATTAACAAAGATTTGGAGCTCTTTCTTGATGTTTAGTGGCTATAGCTCTTGGATTAGGCTCTCTTTTTAAAGCTAAGTAATGTGATTAGAAGCATATATCCTTTTGGAAAGCAAATGAGCCAATCAAAAGCCTTCAAGTTGCAACCGATCAAATGGAAACAATCCTTGCAAAATGAAATGAGCCAATCAAATGTCTTCAATGTTCCTATAAATTGGAATGTATTTATAGAGTGAAAGAAGAGATTTTTTTTTTTGGTAAGTTAGTCTTTTTTGAAATTTTGTTTTTACTTTTAAATTGTAATTAGAAGTTTCTTTGTAACTAATTTAGAGAGAGTGTGTAATTGAAGATCATTAACAAAGATTTGGAGCTCTTTCTTGATGTTTAGTGGCTAAAACTCTTGGATTAGGCTCTCCTTTTGAAGCCAAGTAATGTGATTAGTTCAATTACATGCATGGTTTAGTTTAAATTCCCTACTTGTGCCTTGATTGATTAGTAGATTTTAAATCTAATAGTGCTAATCCCTCTCATTTCTCATACTCTTATCTCTACACTTGATGCGTTGATAATCTCAGTTGATGCTTTGTAGTTGGATTAAGTTCTCTCACATGGCATGCTCTAGAGCCCTTATCTTTGATCTTTGATAGCTTGATTTTGATGATTAATTGTTAGGATAGTTAGGTTATGATCTAGGATCTTGGCTTTTTTATTTTCTTTACTTTAATCTTCTTTGGTATATCATCCAGTTCAATTAGGCAAGATATTTCTAATTGGATTGTAGATTCTAGGAGTTAAATTAGAACATGCATTGGTTGGATTAATTACATACTTAGTGGATTTTGGATTGCCTAATCTCGTATTTTTATTGTAGTTAATTTTAATCTTTATTTAATTTGTTATTTTCGCTTCTAAATTGTTAGATCTACACTTCACAACTTGTTTTAAAATCCTACACATTTCACACCACACTTCACCTTAAATCTTCCATTTCCACCACCGCCACTCATCCACTAGTTTAGTGTAGTTTTTTAGATTAGCTTAAATCTAATTAATTTCATATTTTAGATTGTTAATTAATTGTTTACATTGCATAGTTTAATAGTTTTAATTGCTCACTTCAATTGTTACATTAGCTATATCTTAGTTCCACTCCCATTTAATTGGATCATTGCTTGTTTCATCATCTCTCCATGGGATCGATAATATGGACTCTTTAAGTCCTTTACTACTTGACGACACTATAGTCTTGCGGTTAAGCGTTACACATTTAAGTGCCAATCATTTGGGTGCCGGTTCAACATATCAGAGTGTTAAAGAATAAAGATTGCGCCAACAGTGCAGGGATGTACCATTCCGCAAAGTACGAGAAGACGTTGAATTATGTTCCTGAGGCTCGTGTTACGCAGAATCCTAGCGAAGGTGGAGATTGTTAACTTTATATCTTATATTCCAGGTTTCGACGGTCAATTTATTAGGTTGGCCAATGACCTAGTTCAGGGTCATGGTTATTTTGGTAATTGTATTGAGGCTTTCTTGGGAGCTAAGAAAGGGTTTCTTAGCGATAAGAAAGTGTAGATCATATATATGACGTAATCTATAACTGAAGACTCTGAGTGAGAGATGTGAGAGCTCTCTCTCCCGTGGGTGCCGGTGATTGCCGAACCACGTGGGATTAAGGAAAGTTAGTTTCTTTCTTGTGGACGTATACAATAGTTTCTTTCCCATGGACGTAACAATCATGCCGAACCACATAAATCTACGTGTGTGATTTTCTCTCTTCTTGTGTGGTTTGATTGACTGTCGATTGCAGTCACACTTCAGTACACACGCGCACAACAAGTGGTACCAAAGCCATAATATTATCCACTTTTTTAATATAGTGAAATTAAAATCTAATAATTTGATAATCCCTCGTGGTGTTGGCTTGGATTTAGTCCATAACTTAAAGGTTTTTTGGTCTGTCCCAAGATTGGAATAATGAAAAGTCAATGCGAAATAGGGCATATGAGCTCAATCACGAAAGACAAGTCATTTTCACAAGTGGCTTTCCCATCGGGCCGAGCAAATAATTATGGGGCATGGAAACCCTTGAAATTTCTAAAAACCATATGTTTGGGGAAATCATCATCATCATTCTCAACATCAAAGTCTTGTCACAACTATTTTGGGGTCAGCTACATGAATTCTGTTTTTCCAATTTTGATCTATCCTGAGCCAAATCCGTAGATAACTAGCAGTTTTTTTCAGATTTATTTTTACTACATCCATCCATGTCTTCTTCGGCATATTCCTTTCCCTTGTTGGCCTATTAATCTACATAGCCAAACTTTTCTTTACCGGCACCTTTGCCAACCTCCATTAGATATGCCCAAATAGTGTCAAATGGGGTTCTCTAATTTTATCCCCTAGATGCTACCCTAAATGTTCTCGAAATTATTACTCATTTCTAATTTTATCATTCCTATTTTTACCACTCATCCAGCTCAACATTCTCGTCTCTGCTATATCCATTTTGTATATATGTTGGTTCTTAATTGGCCAGCATTTTGTTCCATAGATCATATTGGTCTATTCACTATCCTGTAAATTTTTTTATTCAATCTTGTTAGCATTCGTCGGTCACAAAGCAGTCTAAAAATAAGTCTTTACTTCAATCATCCCGTTTTTATCCTATCTTCGACATCTTCATCGATCTCTCCACCCTTGATAATTAATCATCGAGTCAAGGTAATGGAATGAATCTCTTTGTAGTATCTTTTGAGCTTCAATTTTCACATTAGTTTCAGTTTTATGTAAATGCCCACTAAAGTTCCAATACATATATTTTGTCTTTATACGACTTATTTAAACCTTTGGGTTCTATTGCCTCTTGCCATCTCTTGAGTTTTACATTCATACCATCTCCTGATTAATCCACCAACACTATATCATCTACAAACAGTATACACCAAGGTACCTCTTGAATATGAGCAGTTAAGGGCTTGTGTTAAGCCTCATCCATCCCATTTAGATTGATCCTTTTTTTTTTCTTTGTTTTTTTATCCCGTTTCGGACTATGATAGCGGAAACAAATGGGCTGACCGACCACTCTAAGGGTCATTCTACTTGCGCCAAAATATTATCCTTCTTTTTCATTCCTTTCACTCCAGCGTCCATCGACAGTTAGATCCATTATAGCCATTTTATTTAAAAATTTAAAAAATAGAAAATGCAGAAAATCCAAAAAAAAAAAAAAGTTTCCTCTCGTTCTTTCCACTATCCACCAAATACCATAGGTTTGAAATTTACGGAGAAGTCTCTTTTAATTGAATCATGCATTTAGGCATTGATTTCTAGCTTGTGCATCTTTTCAAATCATCATCACGGGCAATTGTAAGTCTCCTCTTTTAAGTGGGCCATCAACAAGATCACTCATGCTTCACACACAGGTTCCTAATCGGAAGCCTACCCAATTCTGCCGGGTGGGGCTCAAGAATGGGAACGATCCCCTTCTTGAAATATTTGGCACCAGCCTCTTTTATCTTTTCATTTAATGAATCTTTCTTTATTTAATACATTTTCATCTATCTTTCTTATTCCCCGATCTCTCTTCTTTCAATTACGTGAACTGACCTTTAAACATGTGGCTCAAATGAAAGTAAGAAATACTTAGGGCATGTTTGGCAATAGTCCGTGCAAGGGGATTCCTTGCGTTTTTCCTCGTGATCGTGGATTTCGCATGTTTTACTGGGCGTGGATTTTAAGAGGACTGGCTGGCAAAATCCTAATGAGTTGGACCATTAGATCTAAGTGTGAAAAGTCATTTTTGATTTAAAATTTCTTAACTTATGGGGAATATATCAAAGGATTAGGACCGTTGGATTGACTTGAAATTTCATATCAAAGGGTGGTCCTACCTAGATCTTTTGATCTCCACCTCGTCCACCATAACCTCACCCCCATCTAAAGATAAAATGAAGTTAACAGTCGATGAAATTAGAACACTAACATGCCGTGAGGAAATTCTATTTAAAATCTAGAAATATCTATCCACCTCAAATATGAAAGACTTACTATCAAAGCCACCCCTAATAGGAGCAGGGAAGCGAGGCTTAGCTATTTAACCCTACCCATTGTGCTACACCAAAAACTGCAATTTGGATC
The DNA here is from genome assembly GCA_003546025.1 of Camphora micrantha. Classification (NCBI taxonomy): domain Eukaryota; kingdom Viridiplantae; phylum Streptophyta; class Magnoliopsida; order Laurales; family Lauraceae; genus Camphora; species Camphora micrantha. The sequence continues at coordinate 5,761,217 of QPKB01000010.1, read as the reverse complement.
TTTAATTGGGGGCGGATTTGAGCCGTTTGTGATTTCAAACGGATTAGACCCGTTACAAATTAAAAAGCCTCCCAACATAAATAAATAAATAAAAAAGGCGAGGCCAATTTTTTTGTTCCAATCGTTACTAACCCTTTGTTTGGGAAGGGAAGAGGGGAGGGGAGGAAAAATTTTAGGGAAAGGAAAATGAAGGGGGAGGGGAGGGATACTTAATTTTTCCTCCTCTTGTTTGTTTAGTTTGAGGGGGAGGGAAAATCTCCTTTTGGCCTCCCTCTTTCCCCTCATTTTTGAAGGGAAAATTTGGGGGGTAAAATTTTCAAAAATTTACCCCTAAATTCCCTTCCCTCACTTTCCCTTCCCACCCCCCCATTTTCATTCCCCTCATTTTACTTCATTCCCAAACATATTGTAAGAGCCTTTGTTTCATTTTTTTCCTGAAACCCCTAAATGTCTCCTTTTATTGAAAACCCTAAAAGCCTCCTTCTCCCAGGCGTGGACGACAACGGATCGTCTCCTTCTCTAGAGACGTGTGTTGACTGCGATGGATCTACAAACAAAGGCTCTCTGACAAAGATGTGCGTGGCTAGCCCTTTATGTCCGGTAGATTTGGTGACATAATCCTTTGCCACTTGAAATCAGGCTAATTTTTTTAGAACATTTTCGGTTTACTTAGGAACGGTTTTTTTTTTTTTTTTCAATCGTTCCAAAAAGGGAAAACTAAATTTTAAATAGAATTTAATGGTTGTAAAAAATCAGGAACGAATGAAAACCGTTCCAGATTGATGGGGACCATTCCTAATTTCTATTTTCAGAACGGATAAAATCCGTTCCTGCAAATTAGGAACACCCTAAACTAGAATGGGTTTTAACCGTACAAGATTGATTTTGGAACGTTTTAAAACCGTTCTAAATTGCAGTTTTTGGTGTAGTCCATTTATGCAAAAATATAGTAAAGGAGTTATTTATTATTAATAGTAATATTATTATTATTACTACCGCCACTACCACTACTACCACCACCACCACCACCACCCACCACCACCACTACTACTACTACTATTATTATTATTGTAAAAGCCAATGTAGAATTTATATAGAGTGACATTCCCTTGTATAATTGCTTCCTTGTTTTAAAAACAAAATCCTAACCCACTCCTAACTAAAAGCAACCATTTACTAACTTGTACAATCTACTTATGATCCAGAGGTAAGACATCTATATATCCCCCTTTCCACAAGGATGATCAAAGATCAAAGATCAAACCCCAGCAGTTGCCCTTGTATATATTAAAGCTTGCATGAGTAATAACCATAGTAAAGGAAAAAGGTAAAAAAATAAAATAAAATAAAAATTACCAACTTTAAATCCTAACAAGGTTAGGAGTCCTAAATGATATCAACTAAAACAAAGAAAGGGAAGTGAAGAAAAAAAAACTAAACAAAAATATAAAAAACTTATGCGTATACCGTTGAGAAGCCCATATTGGATAGTATGGGCCTGTTGTATGGTTCGATTTGGGCTTGATGCATGGCAAGGAGTGAGCTGGTTTGGTCTCAGGTTTTGAAATTTTTGGAAAATGACCCGGGTGTAGCCATTGATTATAGGTCTAGTTTCAGTCCAAAGTTGGACCTAGACCTATTCATGCTTGCATAAATATGTCATGTATTAGCGAATACTTTTAATCATGGATGAAGCTCCTATTGTGTCATCATAATTAAGCACATGATCTCCTCCTTTCTTCTCTCCTTTTCCTCTATGGTACATTTGTTTATCCGATTTTCGATTAAAATAAACGGAAGAGTCCAACCTCCAACGACCAATGTCCGCATTTGGTGCCAATTTTCCTTGTTAGCGAGGAAATCAGTTTGGGTTTTTTCTCAAGAGGAAGGAAAGTGCATTCCCTCTTCCGCGACATTATTAGTGGCGTATGATTGCATTGGGCTCAAAAGTTAGTTTAATTACAAGTAATGATGCCAAAGAGAAGCAACATGGTTGATCAAGTTGAGAAACCGGCCTTAATACAGGCTGAGGTCCCAATAACCAGATCTCTATTAAATATCAACCCACATGTGATTAAATTAATCCTAAATCAGATTAAAAGCAATCAAACCACACAATGAGAAGGACACGCGATGTACATGTGGAAAACCTTACTTGAGAAAAAACCACGGGCCTTATTGTCTAGGCCAACAGACAACCAAGCACTAATAAACTGAAAGTTATAAGAATAACTCACAACCCTTCTCCCAGTTGTAACTCAACCTAAGGACTGCGCTATCTTGCGGATTGCTCGTCGTACACCTTCACCATGCTTGAAATGAACACCTTAAAGCCGCCTTCAAGATGTATCTACTTCAGGAGAGTATAATGGAACTCGAACCAAAGCTTGATCTTCAGCATAGCAACTAGAAGCCTTGGGGAAGATGGATCTCTCAAAAACTTCTCTACAGTTTTGTATTGATGAGAAGTGATTTGGAATAGAGTCCATTAATTAATTTCAATTTTCAATCCACATTATTTAATTTAGTCTTTTGTCTTGCAAATAACTCAAATCAGTAACAACTCAATGTTTCTGATCTGGAAGATATTCTTTTTAAATATCAATTCTTAAGCAAAAGAACCCAAGATCCCCATCACCTCATAAAAATTACTTTGAGCGTCGGTTAACAAATTAAGCATAAAATATCAAAGGCATATAAACCTAAGTATATTTTATCAAAACAAGATTAACATATCAAAAAGAAATTTATTTAAAATATAAAGCGGAGGTTTGCCAGTGGTGCGAAGGTAGATCTATTATTCTATTAAACATGTATTATAGGGACATAAAAATCAAGTTAAAGACATAGAACGAAAATAAAATCACTTAACTTCACTTTGTGCTCCCATATTTTTTATTTTGCATGTAATCCATTAGTGATTTTCCCTTCTCCCCTCTCCCCTCTCCCCTCTCCCATCCCTTCCATTCAACTAGATTTCCCTCCCAATTGCAACCCACACTTTCCATTCCATTTGCATGCACTTAATCCATTTGAATTACATGTTTATTTAGTTGGAAAAAAGATTAACAAAGAGGAAAACGAAAATGGAAGAAGTTAAAGATGAAGAGGTAGCTGGGGGAGATGAAGATAAGGAAGCCTTTGTTCACGAAAAAGAGAAAAAGAGGAGTTATCCACAATCTCGAAGGAGATGCTTAGATGATCGAAAATGATGTTGCTCGTTTTCTCAATGTTAATGGAAATGAGGGAGAAGGGAAGTAGGAAAAGGAGAAGAAGAAGGGCACGTTGGTCATTTTTCGTGGGTGGGCTCAGTAAGACAGAAGAGTTTATATTTTTGTTGTAGGTGAGCTCAGTATGTGGGTTGGCTCAACAAATTGGGTGGGTGTGTTTAGAATTTCCCAGTGTCGCTTTCTACTCTCTCAATTCTCAAAGCACCAGGTGCAAATCTCTCGATTCAACCTCCTTTGTAAAACTCAATAGTTTTCACATTCTTTTCTTAGGTTTCTGTCAAAAGAAGAACTGCTTTTCTTGATGGATTTCAGTTTAGTAGCGTTTGGATGAAACGTAGATAGAATCAGTTTTATGATGGATTTCAGTAGCATTTGGACGAAATGTAGATGGATTTCTTCTTGTTTCAATAAAATTTCTTAAAGATAATGAGCTAGGTACCATTTAGACGAAATGTAGATGGATTTCTTCTTGTTTCGGTAAAAAATTCTTCAAGATAATGAGCAATGTAGCATTTGTATCCTATGTAGATGGATTTCTTCTCATTTTAGTAAGTTTTCTGTCAAATGAAGATCTTTACATGAAATCAATTTTCTGAAGGATTTCAGTAGCGTTTGGACGAAATGTAGATGGATTCTTTCTTGTTTAAGTAAAAATTTGTCAGGCCCTAACCCAGGTTTAGTATAATTTATTATTATTTTAACTGTGATTAGTCACTAAGTGGGATTAGAGGACGATTAGCTTGAGTTTTTAGTTAGATTAGAATTTCAAATAGCTTTGGGGAATTTTGGACGCGTTGGATCTGGTTTGACCGGGCCCGAGGTGGCCCGTGTGACACGTGTTAGTGTGGGGATTTGATTTATTTGATTTACTTGATTTTTGAAAATTTTGGATTTCGACATTTTTGAATTTGTTAATTTGATCCCAACAACTTTCTTCCATTTGCATTTGAACTCTAGACAATTCGTTTTACAAGAAAAGGGGGCAAATCAATCTTTTCACACACAAATCTGTGCATAAATTTTGAAATTTGAAAACCATAGGGAAAATATACTTTTTTAAAACTAGATTTTTCAACGATCATTTTTCTCTTCTTTGTCAACTTCATTCGGGACACACAAATGATAGATCCAGCCATATGAAGATTTCAGGGCCAATGGGGCCCACCCTTAAATTTAAAACCCAAAACCAACGTGGGTTTCTTTTCTTCTTCTCTTCTTCATGTTATTTCCTACAACTGAACCCAAGAGAGTCCTTTCTCTCCTCTTCCCATCTTCTCTCCTCTTGCATGTATAGCAAACTCACCCACATTGAGGAACAAATCACACTAGTCTCTTCCCCATCTTCCAAGCTTCCCATTGATATTGTTTGAGGAGAATTTCAGTTGGAACCCACCTATTCTCCAAGCCCTTCCTCTTGTTTAGAGCTATAAAAAGGTTAGCAATGGCTTCTTCTTTGAATTTCTGGTTTTAATGGACCATTAGAGCCCTTTCTTCATGCATGCAAAGGGGTTCTTTGGGAGCTCCTTCTAATTTCGAATTTGGTGGATTTTTGTGTGTTTTCTTGGGGTTTTTTTTATATAGATTAGAGTTTGAGATTAGATGGAATTCCTTGGAGTGTTTTGAGACCCATTTGATCTTGAGGCAAGTGAATAATTAGATAAAGAGATGCATGAAATTTAATCTCTTGATTTCTCATAAATTTTGAAATTTTGGACTCTTCTATCATTACATTTTATTTCCTCTACAACCAGTTAGATTACTTTCTAAAATACCTTACTGTGATCTATGATTATCCTCTGTCATGAATTGTGAAATGCATATGGGCTTTTCTTCTAGTAGTGAGTGACCTTCGGAGTTTTTGATTTAACGGAAGCTTATTTGTATCAGATTTTGAATTTGGAATGAATGATGATATTGTGATTGAATGGAAGTTTTTGATTAGAAGAAATGGTTGGAATAGTATAAGCGAACCTTGATCCGCTCGAGCGAACCTGGGCACAGTTCAAGGCATTTTTCCTGTGTCCTGTTGGTAACCAATTGTGAAGTGTTGTTCCTATAAGGCTTCATGGAAGTGAATAGGACACTCGAATCATATTATCGCACGATATTTAGATGAGAAATGTAGATAAGTCTCACTATGCACTTGTGTCTCAAACATCGGAGATCTTCAGAGGCACCAAACTATGTTTTATAACCGGTGATGTGACATTAAGTGTACAATGAGATAATCCTCGGGAGATCAATCAACCACTAATCACCTCATTCCATATTAGCGAATTTAGTTGTAAATTTTCTTTTGAATTGTTTTGAAACAGAATTGATTGGTTTGTTACGTTTGGAATTGTCGGTAAGACTACTTATCTGAATGTTTAATTCTGTCCGTTTGTATTTGTTCGGAGTAGTTCTTCTTATCGATTTTTAATGTATTGTTATGATTTGATTTATTTCAATTCAAGTTTTGGAAAGGCACCACTAAGCTTAGGTCACCTAGTTTGGCTGATCACCCAGCTTGGGATCTTTAAAATTATTTGCCAACTGAAGTTTGGATTCTGTCTGTTTGCTCCGGCCATAGCAACAGTTCTGTTTTTCCGATCCTACGAGTAGTGGCAACGGTTTCTGTCTGTTTGTTCCGGCCAACTCATATGGCAACGGTTATTTGTTCCGGTCATTTTATATGGCAACGGTTTCTGTGTGTGTGCTCTTATTACTTCGGAAATAGGAGAATTTAGCTAAATGTGGTTTGCCAATATTTTGATTATTCGTCAGTTAGTTTGAAATATTTAAATTATGAAATTCTTTTATTGTACCGAAATAGCTCATCTTATTTACTCTTTACATATGTTTCGTTTCAATTGCATTTTTATGATTTTAAACATGATATTTATAAACCTTGTATATCTTATATATATTATTCACCTGCCAGACCGTCGTGTCTGATACACTTTTGTTTGGTGGTAGATGTTGGACCCGTAGCCTTTGAGGCGGAGTGCACGCAGGAGGCAGTAGGGCCTCAGGTGGAGCACGAGTGGCAGCCAAAGGATGTCATGTAGGCGTCATGTTGAGTCTGGAGCTACGCTAACATCTTTAGGGGAATGACTTTTATTTTGGAAACTTTGTTTATGGCCTCTGTTGGCCTTGATGGATTGTATAACTTAAAATACTTTCTGATCTTCACAACTCTAACCTTAACTTTGGGTTATGCTCTTATGTATATATTCTTCTTTAATGCTAAACTTGTGCTCTTATCTTATGTTATATGTGATTTTTATTTTACTACATGCTTCCACATGTTATCATTTCATGTGAAATTGATTCATTGGTTGTGATGGATCATCTGAAATCCTCACCGCGGAATCCTGTAGGAAAATGATTAGCGTGTGCGCGCGGAATTTTCTGGCCCATCGCGCCACGTTCCCTGGATAAAGGGCTTGATTATCAGGGCCTCGGTCCCGGGGCGTGACAGGTCTTGGTATCGAGCGAGAAATATGTCGGGCAATTAAAAGACATTAGAAACATAGGGACGTGGAAAGGATCCGTTAGAATTTTCGTTAATTAGTGTTGCGTGGGGATTGTGGGAATGTTTTTCTCAGTATATTTTGTTGTACTAACAAGTGGTTTTGCAGCAAAATGCTTCCGCGCAGGGACCACACCAACACAAATCCTTCTTCCAGCAATGCTCATACTGCAAGCTCCTCTGGAGATAATCCATTTCAGGACTTTATGCAGAGAATGATGGAACAGCAACGGAAAACAAATGAAATGATGATGGAATAGCGAAGGAAAGCCAACGAGAATCAGGCCAAATTGCAAGAGCAGATGGCTAAGAAAGATGAGGAATTAGCACATGTACAGAGACAGTTATTTGAAGTATTGGGTAGAAGACCAGAACTTATACAACCTCAACACATGGGTCCTCAAATTGTTATCAATAACCGTGATGATAACCTGAATGTATTATTTGAATGCTTCTGGAAGAGAGGTCCAAAAGAATTTACCGGGAATGAGGATCCTTTGATAGCAGATGACTGGCTAACTCACACCAAGAACATCTTTGACCTTTTTCAGTGCACGTGCAGACATCGAGTTCTCTTAGCAGCATCTATGTTCATTGGCTTGGCTGACATTTGGTGGAAAACATTCAAGGATGGCTATCAGGACATTGCTAATGATGTTGCATGGGCTACTTTCAAGGAGCAGTTCACTGAGAAGTATGTGCCCACTCATGTCAAGAGACAAATGGTGGTGGAGTTTCAGCTACCCACACAAGGAGACATGACAGTCCTTGAATATGTTACAAAGTTTGAGAGACTGTCACGGTATGCACTAGAGCTCGTCGATACTGAGGAGAAAAAGATTATCAAATTCCTGGAAGGACTTAACCCTATTATTGAAAGAGATGCTTCAGGCGTTGTCCTACCGGCCACATTCCAAGAGACAGTCAAGCGAGCATATAAATTTGAAAACATCAATTACAAGATTATTAAGGATGTTTAGAAGAAACATCAGCAATAGCAGGATAGAAGCCCTATCAAAGCAAGAAGTCGAGGCCAAATCAGAACACCCAAAGGCAAGGTGGATGTGAGCACTGTGGCAAGAACCATCCTTCCCACCTATGTTACAGAGTCACGGGTGGATGCTTTAGGTGTGGCCTTACAGATCACTTAATTAAAGATTGTCCAAACAATAGGAACTAGGGCAACAGACCACCTCAGCAGAATCAGCAAGCCGCTCAGAACCAACCCAAGCAGCCACAGCAGCAAAACCAGCAACAACAACCCCGTCAGCAACCTCAAAATCAAATTACCCGTCCACCTCAGCAGAACAAGAATGCGCAACAAGGGAGACAGAACCAGAATAGAAACAGACCTCAACAACAAGGACGCATGTATCATCTGAATCGAGCGAACGTGGATGCAGCTGGCAACGTAGTTCAAGGTATACTTTTTGTTTGTGGAATAGAAGCTAAAGTATTGTTTGATTCTGGATCCACACATTCATTTCTATCTCCCATGTTTACTAAATTAATTGATGTGTCTGTTAGCGAACTAGACTTTATTCTAACTGTCACAACACTAGTAGGGAAACAAGTTGTTTGTAGCACATATTACCCTAGTTGCACAGTTAAAATAGATGATGCTACATTCCCAGCAGACCTTATCCTGTTAGACATGCATGACTTCGATGTCATTTTGGGGATGGATTGGTTGTCTGGACATCATGCCAGTATGTAGTGTTTTAACTAAACTATCTCATTCAAGTTGGATGGAGCATCATCAGGGGTGGAATTTCATGGAGAGAAAAATGTTTCACAGGCTGGTGTTATTTTAGCATTATCAACAGTTAAATTATTGAGAAGCGGATGCGAGGAATTCATAGCATTTCTTATAGAGGACAAATAGTCCCTAGGGGTGGAGCAAATCCCTGTAGTTTGTGAATTTCCAGATGTATTTCCAGAAGAAATTTCAGGATTGCCACCAGTCAGGGGAGTATAATTTACCATAGAGCTTATGCCAGGAGCAACTCCAATTTCTATCGCATCGTATAGAATGGCTCCGACAGAATTGAGTGAATTAAAATTACAGTTGCAAGAGTTATTGAAGAAATGTTTTATCAGACCAAGCATATCACCGTGGGGAGCTCCGGTGTTGTTTGTCAAGAAGAAAGATGGAAGCTTGAGAATGTGCATAGATTACAGAAGACTAAATCAAGTGACCATTAAGAACAAGAACTTATTGCCAAGAATAGATTAGCTATTTGATCAACTGCAGGGAGCAGAGTATTTTTCGAAGATAGACTTGAGGTCCGGGTATTATCGGCTGAGGGTAAGAGAATCAGATGTACCGAAGACAGCCTTCAGGATAAGATACGAGCACTATGAGTTTCTAGTAATGCCCTTTGGACTGACGAACGCACCAGCGGCGTTTATGGCTCTAATGAACAAGATCTTTGCACCTTACTTGGATCAGTTCATTGTTGTCTTCATTGATGATATACTAGTATACTCCAAGTCTAGAAGAGAGAATGAGCAGCACCTGAGGACATCGCTGCAATTGTTAAGGGACAACTAGTTGTATGCAAAGCTCGAGAAATGTGATTTTTGGTTGACACAAGTTTTCTTCTTCGGTCATATTATTTCCAAAGAAGGTTTGGCAGTTGATTCAGCAAAGATAGATGCAGTCATCAGTCGGGAGAGGCCAAAGAATGTAACCAAAATCAGGAGTTTTCTGGGTTTAGCGGGCTACTACAGAAGGTTTGTATAGGGATTTTCAACTATTGCAGCACCTTTAACCAAACTAACTCGGAAGAATGTGCCATTCGTGTGGACAAAACAGTGTGAAACAAGTTTTGAAGAATTGAAGAAGAGATTAACCACAGCTCCAGTTCTCACCTTACCTTCAGGCAGTGGTAATTTTGTAATCTATACGGATGCTTCGACTATGGGACTTGGATGTGTGCTAATGTAGGATGGCAAAATCATAGCATATGGCTCAAGGTAGCTGAAGGAGCACGAGAAGAATTATGCGACGCATGACTTAGAATTGGCAGCAGTTGTATTTGCACTAAAGATGTGGAGACACTATTTATATGGAGAAAAATTTTAAGTTCACTCGGATCACCGTAGTCTACAATATTTGTTCTCTTAGAAGGAATTGAACATGAGACAGAGAAGATAGATGGAGTATATTAAGGACTATGATTTTCCAATCAAATACCATCTAGGAAAAGTAAATGTCGTGGCATACGCATTGAACAGAAGGTCTGGGAGCATGGCTGGTTTGCGAGGAATGGGTAGACTCCAACAGCTCGAAGAATTGGGAGTTGAGTTCCAACCGCTAAGACGCGGTGTTATGCAAGCAAACATGATAGTGTCTGAACCTACTTTCATTCAGAAAGTCAAGGAGACTCGGCTACAGGATCCAGACTTAGCAAAAATTGTAAAGCACATTTCAGATCGCCCCGATTTCATAATCGTGGATGGAGTGTTGTACTTCCGTGGCCGATTGTGTGTTCCGAATATGGATGACTTGAAGAATGAAATCATGGTTGAAGCCCATAGCACTAAGTATTCTATGCACCCCGGGAGTACAAAGATGTACCATAATTTGAAGAACAGATTCTGGTGGAACAATATGAAGAGAGAAATTGCAGCATTTGTGTCCCGATGCATAACTTGTCAATTGATTAAGGCAGAACATCAGAAACCAGCAGGTCTCTTGCAGCCATTAGAGATTCCACAGTGGAAATGGGAACATCTTATGATAGATTTCGTCTCGGGTTTACCGACGACTAGTAGAGGAAACAATGCTATATGGGTTATAGTTGACCGACCGACAAAGTCTGCACGTTTCATTCCATTGAAGACAGGAACGAAGATGTAAATGTTATCACTGGCACAAACATTTGTTAATGAGATTGTTAGCCAACATGGTCAGCCAGTCTCCATCACATCAGACAGAGATAACAGATTTGTCTCGAGGTTCTGGAAGACTCTGCATGAGTCCATGGGTACAAAGCTTCAATTCAGTACAGCGTAGCACCCATAGACAGATGGACAGTCAGAAAAGACCATCCACACGTTGGAAGACATGCTTAGGGCTTGTGTGCTTGACTTCAAAACTCAGTGGGATAAAAGTCTACCTCTTTGCGAATTCGCATATAACAACAGTTACCACTCGAGTATAGGAATGGCACCTTTTGAAGCACTATATGGAAGGAGATGAAAAACTCAAGTGTGTTGGGTAGAGGTCGGAGAACACAGCTTTCATGGACCGACATTGATTGGTGAGACCAATGAGAAAGTCAAACTCTTTCATGAGCGTTTGAAGACTGCGAGAAGCCGACAGAAAAGTTATGCAGATGTTCGGAGAAATGACCTACAGTTTCATGTAGGAGATAAAGTATTTTTGAAAGTGTCATCCACAAGAGGAACCTTGAGGTTCAATCGAAGGGTAAACTATCAAGAAGATTCATTGGACCGTATGAGATTTTGAGTCGTATTGGTGAAGTAGCTTACAGACTCGCCTTACTGCCAGAACTTTCGGGTGTGCACAATGTGTTTCATGTCTCAATGTTGAATAAATATGTTTCGGACCACTCACATGTGCTAAGACATGAGCCTCTAGAGATTCGAGAAGATGCCACTTATGTTGAAAAACCGGTTAGAATCATTGATACGAAGGAGCAAGAATTGAGGAACCGGACAATTCACTGGGTAAAGGTACTTTGGGAGAATCACGAACCAGAAGAAGCTACTTAGGAATTGCGTGAACAAGTTCAGAAGAAGTACCCACACTTGCTACCAGAGGTTAGCGTTCATTTGGAGGACCAAATGCCTCTAAGGGGTGGAGGATGTCAGGCCCTGACTTAGGTTTAGTATAATTTATTATTATTTTAACTGTGATTAGTCATTAAGCGGGATTAGAGGATGATTAGCTTGAGTTTTTAGTTAGATTAGAATTTCAAATAGCTTTGGGGAATTTTGAGCGCGTTGGGTCTGGTTTGACCAGGCCCGGGGTGGCACGTGTGACGCGTGTTAGTGTTGGGATTTGATTTATTTGATTTTTAAAAAATTTGGATTTCGACATTTTTGAATTTGTTAATTTGATCCCAATAACTTTCATGTTTGTTCCATTTGTATTTGAACACTAGAAAATTCGTTTTACAAGAAAAAGGGGCAAATCAGTCTTTTCACACACAAATCTGTCCATAAATTTCAAAATTTGAAAACCATGGGGAAAATATACTTTTTTTAAACTAGATTTTTCAACGATCATTTTTCTCTTCTTCGTCAACTTCATTCGGGACCCACAAATGATAGATCAAGCCATATGAAGATTTCAAGGCCAATGGGGCCCACCCCTAAATTTAAAACCCAAAACCAACGTGGGTTCCTTTTCTTCTTCTCTTCTTCATGTTATTTCCTACAACTGAACCCAAGAGAGTCCTTTCTCTCCTCTTCCCATCTTCTCTCCTCTTGCATGTATAGCAAACTCACCCACATTGAGGAACAAATCACACCAATCTCTTCCCCATCTTCCAAGCTTCCCATTGATATTGTTTGAGGAGAATTTCAGCTGGAACCCACCTCTTCTCCAAGCCCTTGTTCTTGTTTAGAGCTATAAGAAGGTTAGCAATGACTTCTTCTTTGAATTTCTGGTTTTAATGGACCATTAGAGCCCTTTCTTCATGCATGTAAAGGGGTTCTTTGGGAGCTCCTTCTAATTTCGAATTTGGTGGATTTTTGTGTGTTTTCTTGGGGTTTTTTATATAGATTAGAGTTTGAGCTGAGAAGGAATTCCTTGGAGTGTTTTGAGACCCATTTGATCTTAAGGCAAGTGAATAATTAGATAAAGAGATGCATGAAATTTAATCTCTTGATTTCTCATAAATTCTGAAATTTTGGACTCTTCTATCATTACATTTTATTTCCTCTACAACCAGTTAGATTACTTTCTAAAATACCTTACTGTGATCTATGATTATCCTCTGTCATGAATTGTGAAATGCATATGGGCTTTTCTTCTAGTAGTGAGTGACCTTCGGAGTTTTTGATTTAACGGAAGCTTATTTGTATCAGATTTTGAATTTGGAATGAATGATGATATTGTGATTGAATGGAAGTTTTTGATTAGAAGAAATGGTTGGAATAGTATAAGGAAGATGGAAATGAAAGGAGGAGAGATGGTTTCAGAAATGCAGAAATTCTGCACTGGGCGAAACAACCAGTGAGTTGTTCGCTCGAGCGAACCTGGCGGTCGCTCGAGCGAACAGGTCACTGTCTAATGAAAAACATTGTAGAAACATGTCCGCTCAAGCGAACGGCATGTCGGCTTGAGCGAATAAGTTTCTGGAATGGCTCGCTCGAGCGAACACTCATCCGCTCGAGGTTGTGAGACAGAGACTTATCTGCTCGAGCGAACGTTTTTGTGGCTTGAGCGAAATAAGTTTTGGGAGAGTCCGCTCAACCGAACCTTCATCCGCTCGAGTGAACCTGGGCACAGTTCAAGGCGCTTTTCCTGTGTCCTGTTGGTGACCAATTGTGGAGTGTTGTTCCTATAAGGCTTCATGGAAGCAAATAGGACACTCGAATCATATTATCGCACGATATTTAGATGAGAAATGTAGATAAGTCTCACTATGCACTTGTGTCTCAAACATCGGAGATCTTCAGAGGCACCAAACTATGTTTTATCACCGGTGCTGTGACATTAAATGTACAATGAGATAATCCTCGGGAGATCAATCAACCACTAATCACCTCATTCCATATTAGCGAATTTAGTTGTAAATTTTCTTATGAATTGTTTTGAAACAGAATTGATTGGTTTGTTACGTTTGGAATTGTCGGTAAGACTACTTATCTGAATGTTTAATTCTGTCCGTTTGTATTTGTTCGGAGTAGTTCTTCTTATCGATTTTTAATGTATTGTTATGATTTGATTTATTTCAATTCAAGTTTTGGAAAGGCACCACTAAGCTTAGGTCACCTAGTTGGGCTGATCACCCCACTTGGGATCTTTAAAATTATTTGCCAACTAAAGTTTGGATTCTGTCTGTTTGCTCCGGCCATAGCAACGGTTCTGTTTTTCCGATCCCACGAGTAGTGGCAACGGTTTTTGTCTGTTTGTTCCGGCCAACTCATATGGCAACGGTTATTTGTTCCGGTCATTTTATATGGCGACGGTTTCTGTCTGTGTGCTCTTATTACTTCGGAAATAGGAGAATTTAGCTAAATGTGGTTTGCCAATATTTTGATTATTCATCAGTTAGTTTGAAATATTTAAATTATGAAATTCTTTTATTGTGCCGAAATAGCTCATCTTATTTACTCTTTACATATGTTTCGTTTCAATTGCATTTTTATGATTTTAAACATGATATTTATAAACCTTGTATATCTTATATATATTATTCACCTGCCAGACCATCGTGTCTGATACACTTTTGTTTGGTGCCAGATGCTGGACCCGTAGCCCTTGAGGCGGAGTGCACGCAGGAGGCAGTAGGGCCTATGGTGGAGCATGAGTGGAAGCTAAATAATGTCATGTAGACGTCATGTTGGGTCTGGAGCTACGGTAACATCTTGAGGGGAATGACTTTTATTTTGGAAACTTTGCTTATGGCCTCTGTTGGCCTTGACGGATTGTATAACTTAAAATACTTTTTGATCTTCACAACTCTAACCTTAACTTTGGGTTATGCTCTTATGTATATATTCTTCTTTGATGCTAAACTTGTGCTCTTATCTTATGCTATATGTGTTTTTTATTTTATTACATGCTTCCGCATATTATCATTTGATGTGAAATTGATTCATTGGTTGTGATGGATCGTCTGAAATCCTCACCGCGGAATCCTGTGGGAAAATAATTAGCGTGTGTGAGTGGAATTTTCTGGCCCGTCGCACCACGTTCCCCGGATAAAGGGCTTGATTATCAGGGTCTCGGTCCGGGGGCGTGACAAATTCTTCAAGATAATAAGAGATCTTTTTCATTTTTATGTAATCTCCCTGTCAAATGAAGATATCTGCCTGAAATCAGTTTTTTTATGGATTTCAGTAGCATTTGGACGAATTGTATATGGATTTCTTCTTATTTCAATAAATTTCTTCAAGATAATGAGCTCTATGGAGTTTACATGAAAATCAGATGGATTTCTTCTTGTTTCAGTAGAAGTTCTTCAAGATAATGAGCTATCGCTTTCATTTTTAAGTAATTTCTCTATCAAATGAAGATCTCTGCCTGAAATCAATTTTCTGATGGACTTCAATTGCGTTTGGATGAAATGTAGATGGAGTTTTTCTTGTTTCAGTAAAAATTCTTCAAGATAATCAGATTTCTCTGTCATTTTTTTCTAAGTTCTCCGTCAAATGAAGATCTCTGCCTGAAATTAATTTTCTGATGGATTTCAATAGCATTTGGATGAAATGTTGATGGAGTTCTTGTTTCAGTAAAAGTTCTTCTAGATAATCAGATCTCTCTTTCATTTTTATCTAATACATTTCTCAAATGCAGATCTTTACTTGAAGTCAATTTTCTGATGATTTGGATGAACTGTGGATGGATTTCTTCTTTTTTCAGGAAAAAATCTTAGAGATGTTGAGATATATCTTTCCTTCTATTCCTATTTATTTCTCAGTTAAAGAAGAGATTAATTTTGTATTTGCGTTAGTAGTAAGCATTTTTGGCACTTCCTTTTGATTTGGATGCAATGATCCTTAAAATGATGCTTGATGAAGATTTGTACCTGGAATGTTCTCTTGATTGATTTTTTTAGCAAATATTTGTTGTTTTATATGAATTGAAAGTAAATTTCTTTGTATTTCTTCTGTTTCCTGTTAACTTACAATTTGTCATTGAAGTGTGCATATTTGAAAGTAAATCGATATGAGTTTGAAAGCCTACGTTGGAAGATTTTTTCTACTGCTTGTTTTTTGTCTTGGAATTTGATTGTGTAGGTTAACTTAGTAGAGATTTACTTCTCTCTAGTCTTTCTTCTCTAAGTCTTCAAACTGGGAAATTTAATATGGGAAATTTAATATCTGTGAGTTACTTGAAATTTCACAAATTAGAAATCTGAATTGATATTTTCTGTGTTTTATTTTTCATATCTTGTTGTTCTCGGTCGTGAAAAGATATGATCTTTTTGTTCACATGCGCCCTATACATCCTGTCATTTCTACTCCAGGTATTCACAATTGAAATCGCACTAGAATTAGTCCGGTGTTAGTATTTTCTCTGTTTACAATTAAGTAGTATTTTCAAATAGAAATTATACTAGTTGAGATTTTGATCATTTATACTTTATTTACGTGAAGATCTTGATGAGTTTCATTTCACTGAATGAATGAGGAATTCTATATTCATGTGTGATACACAGGAAGATGGCAGAGGAAGACGACTCGTTGGAGAAGTTTGCAAAGGATTTGGACGACCATTTACAGACAAAGATCATCAAATATCCGAGGTTAGAAGCTGGGCAAATAGAAAGGATGGAGAAGACTTTAAGGAATGTAAGGAAAGAAATGCGTAAGGCCGCAAAGGCTTGAAGGATATGGCTAAGGAGAGAGTCCGACTGAACGAGGAAGCAAAGCGGTTTGTTGAGGGGAGAAAGAAGCTGAATGCTTGTTTGCAGAAGATGGTAATGCTGTGCCTTTATTATTATTTTTTTAAATCTTGTATCTAGTAGACTAATTTCCTTAGTTTATATGCTTTCCCTACCTAATCAAAGAGTCAGTGTTGCAATTTGAAGATGTCTATGGAGAGATCCTTACGCTTTTGGGGACGAAAGAACAGGAAATTGCAAACGAAATGTACTGGATTTTCTTTCCAACATAGTCTACGCAGGCTTCACAGGGTGTGCCAATTCTCTATCTAGCAGAGGCTACACAAGGTGACATGGAGACCTCAGTGCCTACACAAATAGCTCAGGACGAGGATATAGGCACAAGTTCCAGAGCCAAGCGCAAGCACAAGCACAGGGCTTGACTTAACCAATTAGTCAATTTGCAGCATTAAGGTTTTTTCTTTTTAGTAGAACAATGTTTGTCCTTTTCTTTTCTGGGTAGTCATTGTACAAATACATCGTCTGTATGAAAATTGAATTTTTCAAATCGGAGAGATCATAGTTGGCCTTTATATGAAAAGACTCTGTGGCTGTAGCCTGTAGGTAGTGGTGCTGCTCTTCGTATTTCACATCTTGGATCATCTACTATTGCCACTTCTAATTCAAATTAAATATGCTTTATACAATATTCGAAATATTCTTTATAAAATGGTCTACATGTTCCACAAATCACAAAAAACTTATCTGTATTCTGTTCAACAACTCACCTCTGATCATGATTGTTAGTTTGAATTTCATCCAATTTTCTTGTCTAGAGGAAATTCAAACAGGGAAGATCATGTTTCAAGGCAAGAGTAAGGATTGTCTCTATGTACTTGCAATAAAATGAAATCCCTCCAACAAAGCTCCTTCTTTCAAGCTTTGGTTGGGGAATGTGTGACTCCTCAACAATGGTAAAAGTTCAAAACTACTTATTTGTTTTTCCACTTCTGTCTTCCATTTGAACTGTTACCTTAGGATGAATGGGGAGCCTCTCTTATTACTTCAAATATTGGAATCCGATGTCATCTTTCTATTGTGGATGACTTTAGCAATACTGTCCGCTTGATTTAAAATCTCAAGTTTCTGATAGAATTATTACCTTTTAAAGGCATGCTGAAAATTTCTTGAATGCTAAAATTAAGTCCATCCAAACTAATGGATTGATGTGTGGTGTTGGCTAGTGAGATTCATGCACTTATAAAAACACGAACCATGGTCTCTAGTACCACCTACACCTCAACAGAATGTTGTTGGTTGTCGCTGGGTCTCTAAATTGAAGCTAAAATTTAATGGCTCTATTGATCTTTATGAGGGAGACGAGTCTTCCAGAAAGTTTTTTGATCTATAGATGAGATTTGAGGATTAAGGTCTTTCTTTGATAATGTCCATAAGCCAATTTCATGGTTAGTTCTCCATTTTTGATGGAAGTCTAGACTCTTTTGTCTTCACCCAAATAGGGGGAGGTGAGGATGTTTGAAATGTCCTCCACATCCCTCAAGTCACTTAAAATTCTTCTTTTTTTTTTTTGGCAAATCCCAATCCCCATTGGGGTTCATGAGTTACTTGGGCATAGTATTAGGGTGACTAGTGGAGGAGAAAGGTTTCCTAAGGCCATTTGCACAAGGGATTCAATTACAATGCCAGGCTGAAATTCTCACTTTGTTGCAACCATCCATCTAATATTTTCTTTAATAAAGTTTAACATTTCAACAAAGCCTTTCCAAAACCATTGAGTTCCCCTTCCTATTGGAAGCCTCCCATATTGATTTTTTAGGATAGTATTTGGCTTTCAAAATCATGAAACATAGAAGGTCTAGCTTAGATAGGTGTTTCCAACATGTTTTTTTGCCAGTAAGGTTATCATTGCAATCAGACATCTTGATCTCCAATCCCCCATTTTCTTTGCTACTAAGACTGCATGTGTATTCCCTTAAGGCTGTAGTTGAATGCCTCTTGGCTTAATTACTACACGTATATCCGTCATGTAAGCCTCGTACTCATAAGGCTTATACGACTTTACTGCAAGCCAGAATTTAATCACGATTGCCCTATCACTGAAAGCAGCTTTGATGTTTTGAGAAATGTGACGACAACAATAACAATGAAATGCAGATAGTATGGTGTTCTTTAGCACTTGAATGAGGCCCTTCTGATGGTCTAAAACAATAGTCAAGTTGGCCAGCTCTCCTAATGATACGAACAAATTAGCAAGAAACCACTTCCAATTGTCACAGCGCTCGGCTTTTGCGGATTGGAAGCAGCTTTTGATTGGCATCATGTGTAACTGCTACAAGCAAGACACCTGGATCTTTGCCTCGGAAATATGAATCGTCTACAGCAATCACTGGTCTCAATGAAGACATGAAAGACCTTAAACAAGGTCCGAATGCCCAAAACAAATTCTGAAACGGTCATCCATTGTGGTGTCTATGTTTGTTACAGTGCAAGGGTTGCTCATATGAAGCTCTTTACAATAGAGAGGTAGCTGCTGGAAAGTGTCTTTATACGATCCACGTACCATATTCAGTGCCATCTCCCTTGTTATATAAGCCTTCATGTCGCTAATGGTCGCCCCAAACTCTATCTGGTAGTCATTCATGATCTCCTTCAGTTTCAAATTGACATTTTGTCTAATTCTATCCATGATGAGCTTTGTAATATATGCCAAAGATGCTTGTTGATGTGCTATGCTCATCATTGACCTTGAGCATTTATGGTTAGGATTGTACGTCCTTACTTTAAATTGTGGTCCTGATTCCACAATAGAAACATGAATACGCCATGGACATTCCTGATTTCTGCAGCATGTAGTTACTTAGGTCATGTTATTCTTCAAGGGTTTAAGAGTGAAGTTGTCATAAATTGCAAACTTAGCCAAAGTATTCTGGAACGTTTGTCGATCGAGGAATTCATGACTGATCCACATTTCCTGTGCTGAGTTGTTGCCAATATCTGTATTCATATGTCCTTGGGCTCCATTTTATCCTCAAGATCAACAGCTGGAGTTTATAACGAAATGCCTCATTGATTGAATTGCCTCATGCAACTTCATCTGGAGTTTCATTACAACGAAATGCTTCATTGATTGGATTGGCTCCTAGAACTTCAGTTTAGGCCTTGACCATTGGAATCGAATGGATCTAGCCTACGGAGGGAGGCCCATCAAGATAGATATCATCACCACGGTCTGTCTCAAAGTCCAAATCATCATCGACAGTGTCTTGTCCTACCGTCTAACGTGGACCTCAATCGACCTACACAGTAGGAAAATACATGTCTTTGTCTTCACGGATGTCAGTGGTAGGTATGTCTCCACAACTAGTTGAGTATTTGACTTATTTTTTGTTGGAAGTTTCAAATGAGTTCCTTGATTTTATGGACAAGAGCGACGCACAGAGCTCCTTTGAAACCTACAATGCATCATTACATAAATAACCAAGTAGGAATGAAAATATAGTATTTGGTGATGTACAATCTACTTATACAATCTATAAGGGTAGCTCCAATTATCTCCGCCTATGCATTGCTCCTCGTTCCGACCATTAAAGACATATAAATGTATCCCATTCGATTCATCATCTGATGCTTTGAACATACTCCTAACATTATTATCATCATCAATGTTGGCCATGGAGAATGCCCGTTCGTTGTGATGTAGGTATTGCATGCTTAAATTTAGGATGGATGAGTCCCCATTAGATGCCTTGATCGCTTTTTTAACCGGAGATTCATATGTTATGTCCGTTGCTAAAAATCTCATCTTCTGCTTTCATCCATCATACATAGGACGACTTATATCGAATTCAAAGTCACCGTCATAGTGGAAAATGAACAACACCTCTCTCTTTGACATGCTGTCAGTAAATCAGAAGAAAATAATAAAGATATTAGTCGAAATTAGGTACATTCAGAATTACAATTGATACAAATCTATATTAACAACATTTGTATGTCTCTGAGAGCAGAGAAAATGATTTCACATTGATAAAAACTCCGCACATCATGCCAAATAATAAAGATTAAGCAACCGTTCTCAAACATTTACCACCGACTAAACATTTAGAACAATAGTTCTATCAACAAAAAGAAAAAGCATTTAGATCAATAGTCTATTTATTATAAAGCTTGGAATAATGCTTTCAAACCATGCCACTGACTGCTATTCCTCAAACATTATTCCACCTATTCTCCTATTATTTATAAATCATCAAGAGAACCAACTCTAATTATATGAAATACAACTTTAAAGTCTAAAACTTTGTAAGATTAGTCCAAAACAAAACCAATACGCAGATTTACTTTCACTCACAACATCTTATCAAATTGAATAAACCTGTTGCTGGTTTTCTTCTAAAAGTGATAAACACATGAAAAGAGAAACATAGCAGAAAAAGGAAATTAATGACCAAACAGTTCTCCCACCATCGGATTTAACAGAACATTATTTATAATTGCAATGGGCACTAACGCAGTCACAAAACAAACCCTTCAAACCCATAAACCGTAGGTGCCTGGGCCATAAAAAGAAGATTTTCCACAGTTTTTAGGGTTTCCAACAATTAAATATTGGAGAGGAATCTACATGATTGTGTTTTAGGGTACATAAAGTAGTCTAAGGTGGTAGATAATGCATGAACATTTGTCTTAATAGAGTCCAATCACCATGGAGATGGCGTTTTATGGTGGTTTCTAGAACAAAAGAAAATCTCCAGAGCAATGTTGAAGACAACCCAAATGGAGAAATGCGAAAAGTAGAATTGGGGCGAGATATAACACATACTCGTATAATGGTTGATATCGACAATAGTAATTATCAATATGTCGATATCGACTATATCGCAAAACAACAACAAAAAAAAAAAAAAAAAAAAAAAAAAAAAAGAAGAAGAAGAAGAAGAAGAAGAAGAAAGCCTATACAAGGATCCCTCCCATATCCGACATGGAACTGTGTCCTGCTGGGACATATGCGGTCCTACAGGGATTTTCCACGTAAATTCCTCTTAAATAATAATAATAATAATAAGAAGAAAAATAGTTATTTGATGAATAAAAGAAATAATAAAATAGAATCTTATTCGATTACTTTAATATTATTTCATCCAAAATCCTCTCCTACATGTACTCATATTCTATATTTAATATATCTTCCTATATGCTTATTTATTCTTAATTATGGTCTATATGTTTAATTAAACTTGCTGAATTAACTATTTGCTATCAATTTTGAACAACTGAAAATTAATCCTTAGAGGGCACATGTAAATTCTCCTATCCACATGAACCGTATAAAACTATGGGAGGTGACCAATAACATATAAATAGCTCAAATCCAAATATATATATATATATATATAAAATCTGAAGTTCAAATACAACCACACAAATAACAGTAAAAAGAAAGGAAAAGACATATATATTATTCACATATAGTGCAATTAGATTAACGTCGAAAAATACATTATTCATTTCATAGGCTTTCCATCACTTAATTCAAGACAAATGCATGAGAAAATCTTGAGAGAGAGCGGCTCCTTACCTATTGATACAGAGCGGCAATTCTCACCTCGCTGTTCAAGAATTGGCCTTGGACATGCCACCTTTTCTCACCCGAGGACTCATCACCTATCCCAAGGGCTCCCTTACCCCTTACCGCTACCCGAGGTCTTAATGGGGCCCCCAGCCACCCTTAACTTGGGCTTTAAAAATACGGAGGAGGGGATCCGGATCCGGATCCGTTTAATCACCACTCTAGTTCCTCCTCTCCTAAAAAGAGAAGCTATAAATTAGGGTTTAAACCTGAAACTTCTCCATCCATCCATTCTCTCCTCACAGAACAAAAAAAAAAAAAAAAAAACAAAAACAAAAGAGAGGGTTTCTTCGCTCTGTGGACTCTCTCAGGTTTGCAGAATCTCTCAATTCAACCTCCTTTGGAAAACTTGAAATTCACCGTCTCTGTCATATGAAGTTCGCTACTTAGAAAGAAAATGATCTTTATGTTTATACTTATCCTGTACGTTCTGCCATTTCTGCTTTAGGAATTCACAATTGAAATCTTGCTTGAATGAGTTTGGTTTTAATTTTTCCTTTAGGCATGTGTTCATTTGAATCATATGATTGTAACTCTGAACGAATGTGGAATTCTACAAACATTTGTTCTCACATTGTATCTCTTTTAGTTTTCCATATTCCTTGGCACCGCCTAAGCCCCTATTTGTTTGTGGGGATTTCTGTTAGGAATTCCAACTGTGGTGCATTTGTTGAATTCCCATCAGGAATAGCTAGAGGTTTTCATGAAACCCTTGATATCCAAATCCAACATACCTTTCTAGTTTTTTCATGAAACCCTGGATATCCAAATCCAACAAACCTGGGTTTCTGAATTCTAGAGGGCATCCAAGCATTTGCAAATCCGGGTTTCTGAGAGATCTCTTGTTGGATTTCCGTGGGATCTTTTAGGTAAGTTACAAAGGGGGAATAGAATATGACCAAATTAAGCAAATAGAAAAAAAAAAATGGGTCTAAGCCACTTCCATCTTAGGACTTAGAATTAAGCTATTGGTCATCTAATTCTTTCCCTTAGTTCGGCTGTCAAACATGAGCAGCGGAGAACTTCTATATTATTTCTTATTTTCTTATGTCATCTTATTAGCTTTCCGCCTTTCCTTGCGTAGCACACTTGGTCTTTTTACCTGTCAACTTTCTGGACATGTTCAGCTGGCATTTTCAATTGACTACATCGAACATTGATGTTCAGCTGGCGGAGAGAGGCCCTTATGCACATTGATGTTTTTTTATTATTATTATCACATTGTTAGAGAGATGGCAGTAGCCAATAAATATACAACTAGAACATTTTTTCACACCTAGAACATTTTCAAATTCTCTCATGGGTGAAACATTTTCAGTCATGACAAATAGATGCAGGTCTCAACTTATTTACAGTTTTGTAAAGCCACGATACTGTTGCTGATTTGGAAGGCAGTTGAGTGTTTTATGAAAGATCATGCTACTATGCTAGAGACATAGGGAAAGCATGTTTTCATCAAAATGGATGAGCCTACACAGATCCAATTTTTAAATGAAATTGATGAAGTTTTGAACACATGGCTCTGCTCAGGGGATGTTGGTGACGTTTTTTATTTATAGGCATGAAGTCTTCGCCATCAAATTTGTTTCCTTAGTTTAATCTCTCCTATGCTTGAACTATTGAGGAAAGCTTGATGATTGTAACTATGCCACGATTCAACCTGCTTCCCTTATATCATTCTGCATTTAACATATACCATTAGGTAGATCTGTTGTAAAGGTTACTCTAAAGGTTAAGTTCTCCTATCATCCTCTTCTTCTCAATAATTGTTATTTTCACTTGTTGGCTATTCAAGACATCGCACATAAATTCTAAGCAATTGCTTCTTGTCTTAGAGAATTTTGCATTGCTTGAACTCATGCACAAGTTGCTAGTACAAATTGTAAAGGGATATTGCTTGTACAACTGTCCTTAAATCTGACATTTGCCTCCAAACACGTGAAGTTTAAATATTTCCCATAGAGTTGTTCGTATAATAATGGTGAGATATCGCACAGCCCTAGGATATCGCATAGGGCGATATGTGTGATATCGCACGGCCCTAAGATATCGCACAATCCGATGTGTGCGATATCGCATGACCCTAGAATATTGCACGAACAGTTCTGTGGGAAATATTTAAACTTTGACAGTTCATGGGCGAATGTTAGGTCTAAGGACCGCTGTACGGGCAATATCCTAATTATAAATGTTTTAGTTTCTTGCTGTAGGATGGTCAACTAATCTTCCTTACCTAGATTTTCCCTTTTGAATGCTTCCTAACCTTAAAATTGTCATATCCAAGGTGTTTTACTTCTCATTCTTAAGGATGTGCATGTTGGTGTTGTTCTTTTGGTATTTTTGTTTTGGCTGTTGTGATCAATTTGTTGGGCCTGTGATCAAATTTTCACTTTTTTTTTATCTTATCTGTTTTGAGAATTTTGAGCATTCTACATTATGAATATATAGTATTCGTAACCACAGAGGTTATGCCCATTGTAATTCATTTACTACTGCAATATCATCAAACTATAGCATTAAAGCCCCCAAATTGCCAATATGCAGTGGCAGCAGGAGTGGGGTGGAGCCCTCAACTTTTTAACATCTCCAATCAGCATTAGCTATAACTCTTCTCTGTCTTTTCCCATTCCTGGGCATACAGAGCTGTCTTTATAGTCCACATCGTGGTTCTTAAAAGGACAGCTGAAATCTTCATTCCTCCATCTTGAGAAAGGAATATGAGAGAGAGAGAGAGAGAGGGAGAGAGATAATGAAGTAAAGACGTAAAGAAGGTGGGAAATAAAAGGGCGTAGATCCTCAATGTCTCACTCACCTTTTCCATGACTGAGTACCTAAGAATTGTGGGGCCTATCTAACAGTAACCCAAACCACTCATAATTAACAGCCTCTCATTATATGGGATTTCTAAAACTTTTACCCTAATAAAAGTTTGTACCACCATAAGATTGAACATACTATTAATAATATGATTAACACAGCATCTCGCCAAGACCAACTACTCCACAATAAAATTTGGGTATAGAAAGAGATGGTCTTCATTTCCAACGGTTTGGGTTTTCAATATCTAGAAGCCATTGTAGAGTCCCACTCTCCTCACTTAAGGAAGTGATGAGTAAGACACTCAAAGATTGGAACTCAGAAATAAGCGAGGGTAGATGGGTCAGCAAAAGAGTAATGAGACCACCATGTCTATTAAAGTGGGCCATTTTTTATGTATAAGTGAGGCCTACCATTGAGATAGGCAACCTGTGATTGCTAATGACAGAGGGCGGGTGGCTTTCGCATCTTGCTATAAAACAATTTAAGGTTTTGGAGGTGAGAATAAAAAATTGGTGTCAATTAAGGGTAAATCAGTACAATAGTGGGGCTAGGAATATGCAGGGTAAATTTGGTGATGCGGACGGCAGATCGAGATGCGGGGTGGGGACTGATGACGATGACAGATGGGGAATAAATCAGACCTCACATCTGAAGTGATAGTTCTCACGCCATACCTCTCTGGAAAGGGAAAAGAGAGCTAACAACACTCAATTTTTTCTTTTCATTAATCATAGATCGAGGAGCCAAAGAGGCTTACAAAGCTTTAAATAGAGAAAAGACTAACCCTAGAATTAGTTTGGACCATCCAAACACATCGATGGCCGGGATTGAAAACATCTAATTAAATAACTTACGGCATAACTAAAAAATAAAATAAAATATATAAATCCTTGGTTGATCTAAATTCTGTGGGGCTTCAACTAGGCAAGGCGAATTCCTAGAATCCATTCAGAGCTCAATTAACATGGTTGGATTATTTCAATGTTGTTATATTCGTCGATTCATCTATGATGTTCATGTTATGAGCAGATGACAGAGGATACAAACATGGAGGGAGAGGTGCAGTCAGCAGGGGAGGAGAGAGCAAGGTTGACAAGTGAGGAGGGGAGGAAGGAAGGAGGAGATGCAAGGTTGAAAAGTAGGGATCTAGTGAAGAGTGGGAAGGTAATAAGGAAGAGGAGGAAGCAGATGCGGAAGGCGGAGCAGCCGTCAAAGAATATAGCAAAGGAGAGTGTGAGATTAGAGTATGTGAAGAAACCGGTAGAGAAAAGAGTGAGGATGGATGAGGCGAGGAAGGTGGATAGGGAGGAGGGAGAAGATGCAATGTTGAAAACTAGGGATATAGTGAAGAGTGGGAAGGTAATAAGGAAGAGGAGGAAGCAGATGCGAGAGGTGGAGCAGCCGTCGAAGAATATATCAAAGGAGAGTGAGATTAGAGGACGTGAAGAAACTGGTGGAAAAAACTGTGAGGATGGATGGGGTGAGGAAGGTGGATAGGGAGGAGGGAGAGGATGCAAGCTTGAAAACTAGGACTATAGTGCTAGGTGGGAAGGTAAAAAGGAAGAGGAGGAAGCAGATGCGGGAGGCGGCGCAACGGTCGAAGAATATAGCAGAGGAGAGAGTGAGATCAGAGGACGTGAAGCAACCAGTGGAGGAAAGAGTGAGGATGGATGAGGCGAGGATGGTGGATACTATAATGAGGAAGATGGTAATACTCTTTGTTTATTATTATTGTTGTTGTTGTTTATCGTTTATCTTGGTATATCGATTCCCTTAATTTCTATGCTCACCCTACGTAATTGGTCTCCTTGACGTTGTAGTTTGAAGATGTTTGAGATGAGATCTTTACCTTCTTGTCAATGAAGGAAAAGGAAATGACAAATGAGCTCGATTCTATTTTGAGACTCTCTTCGACTTAGGATCCTGAAGAGCCTGCACCTCTACAGACAGCTGAGGCCCTTCAGGGTGATACTTCAGGGTTCAAGCGTAAGCGTGTTTGACTCAACCATGTTAATATGCAGTGTTTTGTCTGTTTTGTGATTTGATTACAGGTTTTTTTTTGGGTAGAACATGCAGTTAACATGGCAGTGTTACATTTTTTGGTTTGGTTGAACACGGGAGTTCTCCTGATTCTAGCAAATTCTCTGATTAAACAAAAGCATGAAGAATCCAAAATATAATTTGCAATTGGATTCGACCCAAAAGATTAAAAGGGTTGCAATTGGAATATCCAAGCCATCCATCCATTATAGTGTCATTCTGCTGAGTCTCTCCAACTGCTTTATTTTTTATTTTGTATTTTTATTTGCAATGGTAGTCTCTTTAACTGTTTGGTGGGTGTGGGTGTGGGTGTGGGTGTGGGTGTGGGTGTGGGTGTGGATTAAAGGGTTGGGATCTCCTGATGGATTAGATCTTTCAGTTAAAATTTCAACAGCAAATTATATCCTGATGAGTGGTTAAATTAACATCAGTGGCGATTTTTTAGTGGGGTTTGTTTGAAGGCATTGATCATTGGTGGCCCTCTACATGAAACGGAAAAGATACAGTAAAGTTGAAATGAAACCTGTAACTCCATTGTCTCGGCTAGAAATGTATATTGAAACTGAATTTTAATTGATTGAAGTCGTCCTAGGTGGTCCTTATATGAAACAGAAAAGTTGAAATAAGACCTAAACTGAATTTTAATTGATTGGAATGATCATAGGTGGTCCCTATATGAAACAGGAAAGTTGAAATAAGACCTATAAGAAATAAGTTCATTGCCCCTAGGGTACCTAGCAATACATGGGATAAAGGGGTGAGCATTCGGTAGCAACCCTCAATAAATTATAACAGAGGAAATTGTGATTGAGGATAAAAGGGGAGCTTACTTTTACCATTCTCTGATATTAGATTGAGTGGTTAGAAATGTGTATTGAAACTGAATTGTCATTATCAACTGAAATTTTGACCCTCAAATAGTCTCTAAAATTGTGCAATTACTTACCCCTTGGGGGTCAGGATGAAAAATGTTGGGGCACTGAACTGGTTGGTTCATGCACTATTAAGGCCTTATACAAACACTTGACACCACAACAGGGACCACACTTACCTTGGAACCAAATCTTGAAATTACCCATTCCTCCCAAACTCAGCTGCTTTGCATGGCGCCTACTGCAAATGGGACTGAACACTATACTCTTCCTCCATAAAATTCTACCTTCAATCCCCTCAGATTGTACTTGTTGCAGGCACTTACCAGAAACTATAGATCACATTTTCATTTTTTGTGATTTTGCCAAAAAAACAAGGAGGGATTTGTCACCTTACCTGTCCAACTCAAGCCATTTCTGTAGTATAGGGGACTAGTTTTGGCACTCATCCAAAACATCATGTTTGCTTGGTATAATAATCCTTTCCTATCTCTGTAAATCTAGAAATGATTCTCTTTTTCAATAATCTCCCTTAAGGATATCCTGGATTCATTTATGCCAAGACCCTGTCCCTCTTAAACCAATGGCTAGATGTGTTCCATACTTTGGAAAAATTGTACTATGGGTTCCACGGCCGACTGTTTTCTTTAAATTAAATTTTGATGGCTCTGTCAATTCAGCCACTAATTATGCAAGGTTTGGAACCAACAAGTGGCGGCTCAGTTGGCCTGTGCCTTAAGAAGTGGAAAGGTCTTGTGTTTGACATTTACCCTCGTTGGCCACTTCCGATAGTTTTACCTGATACATGTAGATAGGAGTGTTTGCATGTGCCCCTAAGGATTAGTTCTCAACTATCCAAAATCGAGTATCCCTTGGGCTAAGTCCGAAAGCTCCTGGGATAGGCTGGGTTGGAGATATCTTGGGTTATAAATAAAAAGTTTATGCTGGGTTTGGATGCTTAATTTGTGACATAGAGGTCGAATGATTAGTCCATTGCAGGGTGAATTATATGGATTGCTTACAGGCATTGAGATGGCTCTTAATCAACAACTAACTATCTGGGGTCACATTTACCAAAAAAAGCTATTTGGGTACCGTTACTCAGGCTGGGCAATGCCAGGCTTCAAACTTTCTATCACTCAAACCAAGCCCGACTCAAATATTAAATGGGCCCCAGTTTTAGATCCAAGCCCGACTCGAGTACTGAGACCAAGCACAAACCTGGCTCAAAGTGACCTGGGCCTGGTCGGGCCCGGGCTGCCCTGCTATAAGCACCCTCCAAGCCCAAGGTGTTTGCTCTGTATTTTCTGTTGCTTTCATATTCTTGCCAGTGCCGCGGTCCTTCTATGGTCAAGATTTCCTTTTGGAAGAATCACACACTTGTGAGAAGCCTTTCATCTTCATCCTATGCAAAACCCATCTCTCTGGGCTTCTTTGACATCTGCTGATGGGGCCCATATGTGATCATATATAGTAGGCCCAGATAATAGAAGTGGCACCACACAAAGAAACTCCAAAATATTAGACTTTTATCGAGTGCAAATTTGATGTAAGCACTCCATAAAGCTCCAATTTAGAAAAAATAGCTATTCTCAAGTAACATAAATACTAAGGGCTCATTTGGCACCGTTCCTGTTTATAATTTTAAGGGAAAATTACCGTGCAGAAGTTCTAAAATTCTACATTTACCCAAGACAAGATAAAAAATTACAAATTACCAAAACAAAGATCGTACATGAAAGTAGGACCATTTGACCTGTTTTCCTTGGATATCCTAAGCGTATTGGATATTCCAGTTTTCGATATCCCACACCATTAGGACATCTCACCGTTGGATATCCTAGATATACAGGATATCTCCAAAAAAAATTTCATCATTCGTCTTTGTACCCAGGTAAAACAAGACGCAGGTAAGTCGTAAGTCGGTAAAAACCCCATTATACTGTGATCATCATCCTCCTGCGATCCTCCCATGGTTTTTCCTCTTTGTTTTCTCATTGTCTTACTATGGATTATACAAGAACATAGCCTTCCACTCCATTCTCCTTCATCAATCGCTGCAACGTGGTGGATCTTCAACTTTCTAGGGTTTTACTGTTGGATCTTCAACTTTCTAGAGTTTTACTGTGGGAAATATACCCAATCGTTAGAAGTTTAAGGTAAGGGAAAGAAGTATTCTTTTTCCTTTAACTCTCTATTTGTTTTAGTCTTTTTCTAAATTAGGGCTTGTTTGGAGGCTGGGCATTTGGGTTTTTATTGTTATTTGGGGGTTGCATCGTGTGATGTTGCTACGAATCTTATTTTTCTTCCATTCTTTTGAGTATCGGAGATCCCTTGTAAACAAATTTGGTATTGGTGCTGCTGTCTGCTTATTATACAATTTTTCCATGAAAAATGTCATTGCTCTCTATGTTTTACTTTTAGGCTTAAAAGGTTGAACACTCACAAAATGGTATATCAGCGGATTAAAATTTTTCAAGTACTACAGGCTAGTTTGAATGCTACTTCATTCAAAATTAGTCCAATAAATTGGTGCCTTTCCATCTCCAGATTATCACTCCCACAACATAGTGGTCAATGTTTTAAAAAAAAAAAATAATAATAACCACCATGGCATGGCTCCCTAATTGAATTGTTGTCTGACCACTCTTAGAAAAAATGTTATATTGTAGCTTCAACCATTGAAATTATATATAATGCAATAACAGCAACACAGAGATCCAACTATTTGTGATTATAAGTATATGAAAATGAGTCATAGCACTACAATTCTGATGTCTGAGTTGATTATGATAGATTTTTTTTTTTTTTTAATGTTAGATTGGCTGTTAAATTGCATTATATTTTTACTCAATTGTTATCTTCATCTGATTTGAGTAATGGTTGGCAGATGGAATCGTTTCAACCCGGTTCGATTGATACATCTGTTTTATCAAAGATAATCACGTATCTAAGTCAATATGGAACGACAAGAAACGCGGTGTTTACCGATGTATTCCCGCTAATCCTAAGAGTGGAATTTGGAAATTAAATGATAGGCAATGCAACATTGTGTAAAGGACTAGCCTCCACCATCTATCGCAGATTTGCCACATGCGAATCGACCATTCTCTGATAAGTGCATTAATTGAAAGGTGAAGGCCATAAACAAATACCTTTCATTTTTTATCCGGAGATGCCACTATTACACTTGAAGATGTGGCGTATATTTATGGCCTACCCATTGATGGTCCACCAGTTATAGGTCGCACATATCCGAAGAGACCCATCATTGAGGAAGTATGCAATACACTCTTAGGAAAAATGCCTAAACCTACGGACATCGAGGGTGGACAACTGAAACTGACATGGTTTTATAAGAACTTCGTTGAGCCCCCAGAGAATGCATCTGAAGATGATATCGATAGATATACTAGGGCATATCTCTTTTGCCTTGTTTCAACCCAAATTTGCAGGTTTACTTCGGGGTCAAGGGGGCCTGCTTGAATTATTTGAAACCTTCCAAGTGTATGCATGGGCTCCTGCTTGCCTCGCAAATTTATACAGAACATTGTCCAATGCCACTCGTGTGAAGGATGGGATAAAAACAATATGTGGGGCCCTCCAACTTCTTCAGGTAAATAATAACTACTACGTATATTACTTGATTACAATAAATATTGAATGAATCCAAGTTTATGAATTGATGATATTTCAACAGATATGAGCATATTCCCAAATGAGAATTGGACGTCCAATCAAACAAAATATGGAAAATATCAAATTTGAGTTCCCACTTTTTAAAATGTGAGAAAAAAGACTGAAAAATCACTTTTCGTTGACTACTGTTGAAGAAGCTCGTCAACAACTCGATCAGCAAGGCATTGATTAGGTAAGTTACTTTAGTTATCTTTGTCTTCTTATTCATTTTTCCTCTTAATATGAAATAACGAAAAAAAAATTGCAATTTGAGTGGCAGCCTTACCTCCAATTTGCTGAAGAGCTGATCGAACATGTCTCAGAAGCAGATAATTGTCTTTTTACAGCATGTACATAAATGATCTTTTACTCTATTATTGAACCTCATAATGCGGACCGAGTAATGAAGCAATTTGGCCGGAGACAAATCCTACCCTGACCACTCCATTCAATTCCTTGGAGAGATGAAAAAAGCTCAAATGTTACAGTGGATTATAGAATTAAGCTGAAATAACAAGTAGAAGCATGGCAAAATAGAGTGTCATTAGTTATCGATAGAGAGTACGATGAATTGGTCGGTAGACATTCTGATAAGTACTTCGCTTGGTATCACCGTATCACAAGACTGCGTGTTGGGCAGCCACCACAAGGGAGGAGAAATTCACAATATGAACATGCAATCCAACAGGTAATTGTAGCTACAACAGTAAGCTGAAATAGTGGTTTCCTCGATAAATTTATGTTATTTTGACATTACTTTGTATTTATTTTTTTAAAGAACATGTTACTCTATGTTTTTTATACATTACTTTACTATGAGCTAATCTTGACATATTCTACCATCAAATGGAAATCTTCCTAAAACATGTTACGCCTACCGTAGATAGTGTGGATGAGAAATATGAATCATGGTTCTTGTATAAAATTATGCAAACAATTCAACAGCAATGTTTGAGATTCTCGACTGCTTGCTCTGCTGGATTTGAAATTTTCAACTTGGAGGAATGTATTAATAGCATGTCGTATGAGAATTTTAACAAGGTTAGTGTTGTTATATTAATAATTCTTTCATTATATACTACAACTGAATTTAATTTCATTGGTTGTTTAACTCTGTTGTTGAATATAATATTATTGTGAGATATGGTGTTTGACAGGAAAATCAAGAGGAAGAAATGGGACAAGTGCCACCTGATGTCCACACACCCCAACCTTCCCCATTTGCAAACCCCAGTCTCACACCTCATCCGCCCCCATTCGTAACCCTAAGCGCTATACCTTCTCCATCTGTAGTTCCAAGTCCAATACCACAACCACCCCCGTTCGTAGCCTCCGGCTCCACACCCGACCTTTTTCCATATACGGTTCCAAGTCCAACAACACAACCATCCCCGTTGGTACCATCAAGGTTCACACCCCAATTTGATCCATCTGTGATTCGGAGTCCAACACCCCAAGCTGTCTCTTTTGTAATCCAAAGTCCCACACCCAATCCACCTCCAATCGTTATACCAAGTCCATCACACGTCGTATCTTCAATGGTTGGCCAAGTGAAAGGTAATCCTAGGAAAAGGATTATTCCTCCAAGGCTCTCTCCAATGTCTTAGGTCCAACAAGCAAACGCTCACGGCCCAATCCGCCCAATCCACAATATTCTCTTACAGCTGAAGAAGATAAGATCTTAGATAAGTTTTGGAAGAGTTATTATAAAAAGTATGTATTATTTATTTTGTTTAAGTATGCATTATTAGATTGGGCAATACAATATATCATGATCTTATATATATGCAGGGTACCAGAATTAGATCAAATTTGTTCAAGGGTTTCTGCTGAGAGTCTGCGTCAATGCCTGCGTAAATATTGGATCGATACCAATGTATGTCGAAATTATGGATAGTAATATTGTATTCAATATATTTATCTTTTCATGTAAATGAATAAATTGTGTCAGATGGGTTGATTATGGTGCATGTGTCTTAGATAATGGATTGCTGGTTTGAAATTCTTGAGGCCAATGTCCCAAGATCACATTTCTTTCCATCTGGTCTGGCGGTATGAATTTTTTTTTTTGTCCTTGATGACTAATATTATTATGATGTGGGTCGTACTAACATTCTGTTTCTTTACCATGCAGCATTGGGAGCAGAAAAATTTGACAGATTATTATTGTATTACATTTGGGAAAGAGGGACTTAAAGAGTACAGTGAATATCAAATGCTGTTTTTCCCAATATGGTATCAATCACATTTTTTTCCTCCTAGTTGGATATCCAAAAAGAGAAAAATGGGAGTTCTATAACAATTTGGATAGCAATGTTTACTGGAAATATACTTGTCATTTTGTAAGTGTATTTCTACTACTTAAATATATTTATTATATATTTTAGAGTATCATGTCATTGTGCATTGACATATGTAATCTCATCTCATGTGTATAAGTTTTATTTATTAGCGATTGTTTCTCCCAACTTACTTGGGACAATCCTGCACACTGGCCAATTATACCTCATGTATGTCCTAAACAAGATAATACGTGAGTTTAAGTTGCAAATGTTGGATGTTCCCATTATTAGATGATGGGATGCATGTTCTCATTTTCTCCTAATTTGCGCAGGGATGATTGTGGAGTATTTGTGATGGCATATGCCGAGCATCTATTACTTAGCCGACCCATGCAGTTCACACAGAGCAACTTGTGGTTTTACAGACAGAAGATCATACATGACATATTTTACAAGCAATGGGAAAATAGTGGTTTCCTCGAATGCACAACAGATGACTGAGAGAGTAATCAAGGGTTGCATGGAGTTTATATATATATATATGATAGTTTCAGGGTGGAATGTGATGTCCAGTTTAATTTTGTTATCTCAGGCAATGTCATTTTTTAGGTCAATCATTTTTTTTTTATCCTGCAGCAATGTAAATAACAGTACAGGTTTTTAATATATATGTTTATTAGATTTTTTTGTTGCATTTTGGGTTTTTTTTTTTTTTTTTAGTTCTACTTTGTTTTTCTTTAATCAACATTGACATATCTGGTAGGTGACTGATATGTATTGGTCAGTAGTATACCCACTCATATTTTGAAATTATGGGTCCAACCAGGGTGTTAAATATGAGAAAAGAGAATTTATTGTATAATATCATAATAATTTAATGAAAAAAATTCATATCATGATATTGTAAAAAATTTGAATTGGAATTATCACAATAGAATAATAATAATATGATGTCTGATTTTAGTGAATGAATCACTCGTCTGCCCTTAATTCTTAGAAAAAGTCTACATATTGTAGCCAAACTGTTTGAAAATGACTCAAGTTAGAGGATAGTCTCGCTGGAGCGAATTTTTTTCTCGCTATAGCAAAAATAATTTCAATTTTCTGTCCCAGAGGACAGAGATATATCTTGCTATAGCGAAAAAGTTACTCACTATAGCGAAAATTTTTTCAGAGGAGGGAGGCAGCGGCAGGGCTCACTATAGTGAGAACTTTTTTTTAGGAGGAGACGCAGTGGCAAGGCTCGCTATAGCGAGCCACATGACACGTTGCAGCTCGCTATAGCGAGGTGCGAGCGATGTATTTTGTTCCGAGTATTTTGTAATATTCAGGGTATTTTTGTAATATCATGCAAAGGGCAATTTCGGATCATGTATTCATTTTCCCTGCACTGAAATTATCTCACCCATTGCAATTCTCCTACCCACCACACTAAATTCTCCTACCCATTCCTAATTCCTACCCACCATACTAAATTCTCCTATCCACTCCCACCCACTGCAGTAAATTTTCCTTGAATAAATCTTCTCTACTCACTTTTCAATCTTTCATTTTTTTCCCCCTCATCTTCTCACCCTCTCACACGTATCAACGTCTACTCTTCTTCTTATGAGTTTTATCTCTTTTTTTTAAATCATTCACTGGTGTAATTTATTCACTCGTGCATGTTCTTATGTTTTCTTGGATTTTCGGGTGTAGTTTTTTCTCAAGTGTAGTTACTCTTCTTCCCACAGGTGTAGTTTTTTTAAGGATTAGCTACTTTCATTTTTCATCTCTCATCTTCTCATCTTCTCACAGGTATGATCGTCTTCTCTTCTTCTTATATGTTTTATCATGTATTTTTTGATCTCATTCACTGGTGTAGTTTATTCACTCGTGTAGTTTTTGTTTTTTTAGGTTTTCGGGGATTCGTATCCACATTCACTCATGTAGTTTCGGTTATTTTAGACCCTCCTAAAAAAAAACCTAAAAAAAAAGGTTTTTGAAATTCAAAAATACATGTGCGTCTATTCTGGTATTCTCTTATTTAACAGTTGATTAATGTTGGTTATACGCTCTGTGACTTTTCCATGCTTCAATCTTATGTATATTTCATGCCCTCTGACTTTCCAAAGTCCAACCTTATATGTTCGTTTATGTTATTGTGATTTTTCATGATACAGCATGCCTCTTAAAACTTTTAAGGGAATGCGACCAGCTGGGTCTTCATCTCGATTCAATATTGAACGGTTCAAAGATGCTGCGAGTGCTCAACGTTTTGAATCTAGGTTCATCAATCGCACAGTGATATTTGAGAGACTAGTTGTGCAGTCCGATATTACGGGCACAAGGTTTTTGCACTGGCTTCATCTTAATGGCTGCATGATACTAATGAACTTGATTAATGAATGCTTTGAGGACTGGGTTTGGGAGTTTTATTGCAATATATTTGATGTTTCAAATAGTGATTTTAAGACCTATGTTCGGGGAAAGACACTGCATGTGAATGCAAATAAGATTGTCACTTTACTCAATCTTCGGAGACCTGTTGCCAAATCATATCCATTTTCTGATGCAGAAAACATTGAGATACAAGGGAACGAGGTGGCTACCGTTTTATGTGGTGAACCTATTGTTTGTGATACTCCAACCTTCTCCATATCCGGTATAACCACTGATTACAGGTTGCTCAACACATTTGTCTGCCATAATATTGAGCCTAGAAGACATCAATCTGATCTTCTCTATCCCCAGGCTTTCCTTCTCTACTGCTTAGGAAAAGGCAATTCTGTGGACATTCTACTAACGATACTTGAATTAATACTGCGAATTTACCATGAACCACGTAAACTCACTCTTCCATTTGGTGCAATGATCTGCAAAATGATGATTGAGGCCGGTTGCCAAGTGTACACCCATGAAATGCCTGTCGCTAAAAGACAAAAAATAGATGACAGGATCCAAGCAATGTCTGATACACATGTTCATCGACGTCTTCAAAGGGGGCAAGCCCCAGTCCAAGCTGAGGATGCAGAGACAGATTCCATTGAAAATAGGCTCCTTGCGATTGAACATGCAGTGTATAATCAATCTGTCCAAATTGAACAATTGGAGGAAAGGGTGGCAACCGGTTTTTTTGGCATTAGTAATCAGCTGACCGAAATGTTCAAATAGCTTTGTCATCAATGAAGTGCCTTCTTCTTCTTCTTCTTCTTTTTTATGCTTTTCTATTTGTACTCCATGACTATGTACAATATGTATATATATTTTCTGCTTCGGATATATGTTTTGGTTTAACATTATGTACAAGTGTCAACACCCTTAGGGTATCAAGTGTCAATTAACTAACATATTTACCCTCAAAACAACTAATCTACAAAATCCTACAAAAACATCACAAAAAAATAACAATAAAAATAATTTTAAAAGAATGTGTACAATTTCAAGAAAAATAGGCTGGATTCATTTAGTGTAGATACTTCACAAATTTATCTATTAAAGAAAGGGTATTACAAAAAAGGACCCTCATGATGCTTGTTTCCCATATATACAGTAAATATGGAACAAAGTTGTTAATGCATTAGCATCTGTTACAAAAAAATTCTAAACAACAATAAGGGGTGGGTCATGGTAAACGCATTTAAGATATTCTTTCTTGTTAGAAAAGTAGTTATTATAAATAATGATCATCACCAAATCCTACCAACTTTTTGTACAAATGAAATGACATTATTCATGAGCCGGTGGATTGCGACATGTTTGTCGAATATGACCCTTTCCTCGACAGTGGAAGCACGTGACTGGATTCCTTTGTAGGTCTTTCGTACGAATTCTATTCTTCTTGGGTCGGTCAGGTTGTCTTCTTGCACGTTGTGGTAATACCCGCACGTTGCTTCTTTCCTCCCATTGCCTTATATCTCGTGTTGCATGCAAAACATAACTGTATGTTTGTCGATATGTGTCTCTACTGAACCAATCTGACAAAAGTCATATGGATCGAGACCTTTGGCCTTGATTACCGCTAAGGCATGAGAACATGGGATCCCAAGTGCGTCCCACTTCCGACAAGTACAAGAACGTTTGTCAAGCAAAACGACGTCTACATACTCACCAAACGAATGAACCTAAAACTCCCATTGACTAGCTGGATACACTCCCAATCTATGTGAACGTTCCAACTCCATGTTTATGACCTTTTCAGCATAATGAGTCATCCTTGTTTCCAACAATTGTGGTTTCAAGCGTCGATCTTAAAAAAACTCCATCAGTTTGGCGTGTGTTGCTTTAACTTGTTTTGCTATAGGAAACTCCCTCACTTCCTTCAACGAAGCATTCGTACATTCCGCAATGTTCTGAGTGAGCATATCATAACGTCCGCCCCTTACAAATGCCCCTTACAAATGCATTTGCCCACTGCTCTCTTGGGATGTTTTCAATGTACTTATATGCTTCCTCTGAAACAATTTTTATATCAGCCATCTCTTTCTCATACTCGCATGCTCTGTATGTTTTTGCCGCTCTCCAGAACTTAGCCACGATAGCTTTATCCTTGAATCTTTTAGCTATATTTTGTGCAACATGTCGTACACAATGACAATGATACGCATTTAGGAACCTATTGGAAACAGCTTGCACAAGTCCTTTTTACCGGTCAGAGACAATGGTCAAATTCTGTGTAGGGCGAAACGCAATAGAAAATGTAGCAAGGAACCACTCCCAAGAATCTTGTCGCTCAATTTCAGCTATGGCAAATGCGAGCAGAAAGAGTTTGCGGTCTCCATCATAAGTAACGGCTGTGAGTAAGACTCCAGGATATTTTCCGCGAAGATAGGCACCATCGACAGCAATTAATGGTCTTAGGGAAGAACGAAATGATTGTATGCTTGACCCAAATGCCCAAAAAAATCTTAAGAACGAATCATCATCTTCCTTAATCAGCACCATTACACTGCCAGGATTTGTCATCTGCAGCTCAAGGCAATAGTGGGGCAAAACACTGAAGGATTCCTCGTCAAAACCCCGTATATCAAGCATCGCAATTTCTTTCGCTTTCCACGCCTTCCTGTAACTAAGTAAAACACCAAATTCCAATTGAAAGTCGGTTATAATTTCCTTCGGTGTGTACGACGGATGGTGTCGAAGCCGCTCTTTGATCCACTTAACAACTAAAATCGATGTAGCTTGTCCATGTCCCATCTCCATCGCTGGCTTTGAACAACAGTGACTGCTGTTATATGTCCTCACTTAAAATTGTGGTCTGGAAGCCACAATCGAAGCGTGGATACACCACGGACAAGTAGGATCAACACATCTTGCAGTGACTTCTGTTTTGCTCGTTTGCAGAGGCTTAATAGCAAAGTTTTTGTGCATTGCAAGTGTCGCCAGTGTTTCTCTGAATGAATCACGATCTGGAAATTGTCTTCCCTTCCATATGTGAAGTTGGGAATTCTCTACATGCTCATCATTAGTGTGCTCTAGATCAGAAACCAAAGTGTCAACAACATTATTGTCTTGTATTGCACTAGATTTCTCTCCATTAACTTCTGCGACACATGCTCCGTTTTCTTATATAACAAAATGCTGGGATTCACATGGTGGAGGAGTAGCATATGCCACGGGACTGTTTAAATTGAACTGAATAGGTTCAATGCCCAGACTGTTTTGCTTGAACTGAATAGGTTCAGTGTCAGACAAATCAAACCTGTATTGTGGATGATCAATCATAAACACATTGATGGAAAAAAAATATTCAAAAACTAAATTTCTAAAGTTTTAGTACAAACCTATTGGATTTAGTAATTGGAAAAAGACTGACTTCATCCTCAAGGACTATTGATGGGTTTATATCAGCTTCATTCATGAACAATCTCTTCTTTACACCGTTACCTCTTGTTACCTTCTCATTATCTTGTTCATCCTCAAGGACTATTGATGAGTTTATATCAACTTCATTCATAAACATTCTCTTTCTTAAGCCATTACTTCTCGTTACCTTCTCATTGTATTGTTCTTCCTGAAAAACTCTTAATGACTTTATATTAGCTTCATCCACGAGCGATCTCTTCCTTACGCCAATACTTCTCATTACCTTCTCATCATCTTGGTCTAATTGAGATATTGTACACCTACTGCGCATCCAAATTGACTTAGGTAATGAAAATGATAATAATAAATATTGAGCAGTAATGTGATTTATTCCATACCTTAAATTTGGTGGTTGATTGTTTATGGCAACATCATCACTTCTATGGATATACAGAAAGATAGGATCAACTCCATATCGGAATAATCTGAACATTCGCATCAAATCGTCATCAACTTTTAGGCCTACTAATGTAAAGTTCTGGCCTGTATGATATATGTATTGCATGTAAGGGTACCCATTTCTCATCTCTCAATTGGTTTCTACTGCAACTTTTTCAATTAGTGAATTATAAGTTATATTGTTATAGACAAAGATAGGCTTCTGCTCTCCACTGTTATATATTGGATGTGAACGATCCACATCTAGCTCTCCATCAAAGTGCAGTATAAGACACAAATCAACATCTGACATCCTAATTCAAACAATAAAAATAAAATATATTTTATTAATAAAAATTGCATGGGTTGGAAATATGTAGTGATCATAGGATGAATTTTACCATCAAATCACTTGTTATGAGATTTATAGAAACAATATAATGCTACAATATTAGTACCTATAAAGGACTCTTTTGCCTTATTTTCTAGTGAGCAACAAATTCATACATTTTATTATAACATAGAAATAAAAAAAAAAGGGCTTCACCAATGGACTATTAAATAGGTTAATGGTGAAAGATACAAAATGAGGGAGCAGTATATCAATAAAAAAAACATTAAATGCAGGAAATTTAACAAAATAATGCATTTCATGGTAGGATCTAGATCTTAATGAGCGATTTACGGTTTCCATCATAAGAATCGAAGCAGAAAAAAAGGTTTATCAAAACTACATTTATAGGCTGTTTTTTTAACCTATTCGGAAATTATATAGTCCCACATACCTGTTGTGATGAATAAAATATATAAAGTAGTGAAGAAAGAAGATGAAAGCTTAATATCCTACAGTAACCCACAAGACAAAACGAAGATGGAAACGGAAACGGTGCTCTACAGTTTTTGGAAACGGAGGTCTTACTGCAGCTTTTGGAAACGAAGGTCTTACTGCAGATTTTTGAAACGGAGGTCTCTGCATTGTGTAAAAATGAGTTATATATGGGAGTAGGTAACTATGCGATATCCTACGAGCATAGGATATCAAATTGTGCGATATCCTACAAGTGTAGGATATCGAACATTGCGATATCGCAATGGCCTGGGATATCGCACCTTGGGATATCCTACTGGATTAGGATATCGATCGCAGGAAAAAGGGTAAAATTGTCCAACTTTCGGTGTCCTTTCATGTACAATATGCTCATGGGTAATTCGTAGTTTCTCATCTTGTATTGGGTAATTGTGGGATTTAGGAGCTTCTGTACGGTAATTTTCCCTAATTTTAACCATGATTCAAAAACTCAGCTGATATGAACCGGTACGATTTTTTGCTGCGATACCGATACAAGCCAAAAAATCCTCAATATATCAGTTCATCTCGACCAAGATAACCAAAATATTGGTATTACTGATATCTCAGCCGATCTTTTCAAAATATCGGCTGTGATGGTATATGGGTCAAAAACCCTAGTTTTGTTTTCCCCTATTCCCCATCTTCTTCTCCACTCTCCTCATCTCCTTAGAGCAGCCATATCTCTATAGCTCATTCATCTTCTATATTTCCAAATTCCAACACTATATCTTGAAAAAAACATTTTATTTGGTAAGAGAAAATCAACTTAAATCCTTTATTATGTGTTTTTTATTTTTTATTTTTAAATAAAGCATAGAAATGAATGAACAGATCATTGGGTTTGTCACTTGTGTTGTGTTCTTCACTTAGAAGTTAGATCTATACATTTTCATGCTAGATTTACTCATATATATATATATATATGATTTTGGGTGTATAAAAATGATTTTTTTAATCTTCTACTTTAAAAAAAAATAATTGTTGGAATATTTTTTATACTAAATAGTAAATATTAAATATTATTTTTTATATTATTTTTTATCATGAGCCAAAATAATAGTTGCATTATATGAAATACAGGAGAAGACAGCGAACTGCTACACAGACAGGACTCATAACATAAGGTGACCGATATTTTAATTTATTTTTGTTACTAGTGGAAAAAAAATTGTTTTCCAGCATTTTCTAATATTCTAGAATTTTTGGATATTTTTGAGAATTTTTTTGGATTAAAAAAAATTCAAACCGCGACGACCGTGACGGACCGATAACTGTGACCGATACCAATATAATATCGGTGTTTTGGCATGACTGAAACCGCGATTTTAAACCATGGTTTTAACCCTATGCTGGGATTGGGTTGTGCTAAGATTAGACCATAGAAAACTTGTTTGACAAGATAACATCCGCTTGCTCCATTGAGAATCTTTTTTTGGTCTTTTAGGAATTTGTTTGGTAACATGTCATGCAACTCGAAGGCATTGATGCAAATCAAATGGGTTGAGATTATATCAATGACCACATGATGCTCCTTGTTTTCTGAAATTTAGCGGAAACTAAGTTCCATAAAAGAATTATTAAATGAGCGGTGAATGATACAAGGTGGCAGAAACCTCGTATCATTTGAGCTTCAATCAAATTTGTTGGAATTTCATTCAAAAGCCCCCTACTTTTCCT
The DNA here is from genome assembly GCA_003546025.1 of Camphora micrantha. Taxonomy (NCBI): domain Eukaryota; kingdom Viridiplantae; phylum Streptophyta; class Magnoliopsida; order Laurales; family Lauraceae; genus Camphora; species Camphora micrantha. Next base: position 5,718,852 of record QPKB01000010.1, on the reverse strand, counting down.
ATCCGAGGGTTTCCAACCCTTTGGGCTGGAGTAATCCCTCCGGGCCCAGAGAAAAGCCAGATAAACTGGATTCAAGAGAAGCTCATTGGGATTTCATCAAATATAGGAGTTCAATTTTGAAATATATTTAATACGAATTTGTGCTCACTACTGGATCCATCCATTTGGGGAAAAAACTGAAAGGAGAGTAATTGAGCAACAATTTGGATTTCATTGATTGGAAGGGCTCATAAAACATATTTAACATGAGACCCATTGATGAATGAAGATGTAAGAAAAAGAAAACAAACCAACTGTAAAAATTTGCTTATAATTTAGATAATGACAAGAAAAAAGACTCAAATTCAAATAGCAAGAAATAAGATTCACATTCAAACGTTCATAAAAATTTCTTATGAGAACGGTTTTAGGAGAGAAATAGTAGCCTAAATTAAGCGGTTTTAGGAGAGAGGTCACACTCCTCACAAATCGTTTAATATATATAATTGCACGTGACACTGAGCTTAGGGATTTTGACTTGACCACTGTGATCTTAAGCTCTTTCAGCCGCCGTCTCATACCATCTTCGGAGCACGCTACCCAGACTCTCTTCCGATTCGGTTTCGGGACGATAAATCGGTCCATCGTATCGAACAGACCCAATGGCCTCCTTCTCTCAGATGTATGCTCCGATATCTTCATCTTCCTCAGCCTTTTTGGGCCAAAATAGCAGCACCAACTCCAGGTTACTTCCTTTCTCTTCTCCCGATGTCTTTGTAAAAACCCGAAAAATCGGATTTTGCCGATTCCGATATGTTTATTGAACTGAACAAGTTCGGATTGTCTTTCGCTTTTTTTTTTTTTTTTTATTTTTTGCAGATGGTCGAAGGTTGTGATAACCTCGAGGAGCTGCGAGATTGTCAGATGCGTTGTCACGCCGGAGAAAATTGGTAGGGTTTCTCGTTCTCTCTCTCTCTCTATGTCTATGTGTTTGTGTATTTGATTTTGGTGCTTGAAGATGATAGACTATGTATGATCGAGAAAATGAGATAAAAACCTGATTTTTATAATATTAACTTAGGTGAGAGCTTATGTTAAGAAAATCTGATTTGATATAATGCTTCCATTTTTCCTTAAAAAAAAAATGAAAGAACCCCTTATTTATCTATGTGGGCCCGGACCCGCAAAAGATTCGCGCGGCCCCGTGTCGCTTATGAAATGCTTAAAACAAAAATAATCCTACTCATCATTGTCATGATCATCAAACATTGTTAGAACTATATTGGGGTTAGTTACATGAATTGTGGGCCAAATCCTCATATAGGTTGTACTTTTTTTCATATCTAGGATTACCGCTTCCATCCATGTCCTCTTTTGCGTGCCCCTTTTACTCCTTTCGGAGTGAAATTTTATGAGGATTGAGGACACACACAATTAACAAGAGAGGATTTATTTTTTGAGTGGTTTAGAATTTTTTCATAAATAGGTTCCACTCAGTGGCCTCGAGGATTTATCTGGGTATGAATCATAAAGGATTATGGACTCCTGTGTTTGAGCTGACCAAAATTTTCTCTGATCAGAGTTCTATACATGGTTGGCCTGATCATATCTAGAAGACGTAATTATTTATATATTTTGGACATGATTGATCCAATGGTTGCATATCAATGTCTGATATAATCTCCGGTTGGTTATAGTTTATGTTGTAAACTAGAATAGGGTTGAGTGGAAAAGTAGAGCTACCAAAGCGGATCCTAGATAATGGGATGGGACTTAAGATGATGAGGTTGACGACGACAATGAGGATGATGATGATGATGATGATGATACTATGTTGTGAACTTGTGTTGTGACCCATCAATCATTTTCATATTCTTTGATTCTGAAAACCATTGGCTGTCTGTAATGAAGCTTACAAGACAACGGTCTCTCGCAATGCTAACCTTGCAAAGCTTCAAGCTGGTTATCTGTTCCCAGAGGTATGTGCAGCTTCTGTTTTTTTTTTTTTTTTTTTCCTTAAATTTTATCAATTTTTGTTTATCAAGTGATAGATGGTGAAAATGATAATTTTGGGTGATTGTTTGGAGATAATGTATGGAATAATGATCTTGTAATCATCTCTCTACTTTAACATAATTTTCCGAATACATAAGAAAAAAAATTCATTTATGAAGGAATAGGAGAAACATTGGAATTCTTGAACACATCATGCTTTTGTTTTGGGAATTAAGGCACTTGACAACCAGCATGGGTTTATCACTGCTAAGTTTATTGTGTAATTTATGCCTTAAGTCATTTGGAATTTTCTCATTGTTGTCACTCTGGAAGCAGCCTCAAATTCTTATAGATGAGCTTAAATTATCCTCTATATGCCAGGCATGTTCCTTTATTGGTATAAAAGAAAACTGAATGACTTCGATTAGGTTGTGATCTCAGTTGATCCTGTGAGTTGCTTCTGTCAACTCTTCCAACACATGCTTTTGATTTTTTCTTAAACCATTTTAGAGTGGAAGGCTGAAAAGATGAGTATATGAATTTAGTGAATGTGAAGCGCAGGGGAGGAAAGCAAGAAGCAACAGTTGAAAAACTTTAGAAGATGGAATAACATTGGGCCATGTATTACTCAGCTTCTGGGTTAAAATTGAGTTTAGTTTTTATGACATCATGACCAGTTCAACTGTTTGCCCTTCCATTAGAGATTGGAAGTCTAAAAGATGAGTGAATGAGTATTAGGACGGAAGAAAGAAAAGCAACGGTTGGAATTTGGAAAACCCTACAAAATGTCCAAACAACCATAGAGCCCATCTTGGCCTTTAGGGTGAAAATCTGAGATTTTTGTAAAGTAAATTGTCTTCAATTTTACTGTTTGCTTTTTTAGTTTTTCAATTTTAAACTTTCTTTTGATTTTGAGCTCCATAATTTTTTGACTTCGATTGCTCCCTATGGTTTAACTTCTAAGATGGAAAAAACCTATTAATCACCACTCCTGCAAGGGAAGGAAATAGAAACTGGCATGGAAAAACGCTAGGGATTTTTAGTAGTTCTCTGAACTCGCAGAAGAATCGTGTCAACTTACGCAAAGTGTAAGCATCCAGGGTCTTTGAAATCCTTACCAATATGCCATCCTCTCTAATTTTGCTTCTTCGTTTTTTGTTATTGTTGTTTTTGGAATGGCACCTAGATTTCATTGGAAAAAAAAAGACAGGAGAAAACGGATCTAAAACCAGCACTGTAAGATTCCACATTCCAACCCAAAAGCTTAAGCCAGTAGGTGGAAGGCCCAAACAAGTATTATATGAAGCCCTGTCCAACTTAGGACGTGGGCGATGTGGGATGTGAGACTTCCCAACACTCCCTCTCGCATGCAGGCCCAACAGATTTCGTGGACGGGCCTGCAACGTGGGCTACAAAACAACGACGGGATCAGAACCCGCTCTAATATCATGTAAAATTCCACCTGCCAACCCAAAAGCTTAAGCTAATAGGTGGAAGGCCCAAACAAGTATTATATGAAGCCCTGTCCTACTCAGGACTTGGGCAATATGGGATGTGAGACTTCCAATCAGGCACATCTACATTTGGATCTGTTCCCTTTTCCACTTCGAACAACCAAGGGAAGAACATGATGGGCCCAAGTAGTTTGGTTTAACAGGTTGTTTCCCACTACAGCTTGGTGTCTTGTCATATTTGTTGTATTTTGCTTCCTTTATTGATAAATTAAACTTCAACCAATAATCAAAGGTACTGTGATTTACAGCTTACCTTTTAATCAGCATGTTTAGAAGAATTTTTAATTACAGTTTGAAACATTAGATCCTTTTTCTCCTGTTTTGCTTCAATATTAAATATGAGGAAGAACATGCTTTGCTTTGATTAATACATTTCGCCATTCCAAAAAAAAAAAAAAAAAGACTTGGTTTCAGTGTGGTCCCATAGTGCAGAGGCATATAAAGTGTTAATATATCAGCCTAAATAAAAAAAAAAAAAAGCAAGAAGGTTTTTGAAAATTTCAAGTCCATGCTTTGAGTTCCATTGAAATTATTTCATAAAGAATTTAGTTGCTATTTTATTTTTTCCCTGGAGGTTTCATTTCTTTATTCTGAAAATTATTGACATCTCTTGTGTGTTCATGTAATGATTTTTCTTGTACAATATGGAAGAATGGTGGTGTTACAATGTTATTTGTTGTGAGGTTGAGTGTGGGTGTTCCATCGCATAGTTTTTGTTTTGGATGCTAAAAGATAGTAGGTTCTAGTTTTGATTCTTCTGGTGAAAATCATTTTCACTTTGTTTTTTCTTTTTTCCATGGTTAGAAATGTTATACTTACAAGTCCTTGCTTTTTTCTGAAATTAGATTGCCAGAAGAAGGTCTGTACACATGCAAAAGTACCCTGATGCCCAAGTGATAAGCCTTGGAATTGGCGACACGACCGAGCCCATTCCAGAAGTTATAACATCTGGAATGGCAATGGTAATGCTACCTGCATGTTGTTTCACATGAAAGTTCCTCAAACTTATCAGTCGGAGACAGAGTTCTGCATTAAATCTAATGGTGTTGATTAGATTCGTCAACAAGCCAAGCCGGCTTGCGAAACAGCTCCACTTGTTTTGGTTGGGCTTGTTCTCAAGAATGACGTGAGAGCTATATGACCGAGCTTGAGCTGCTCGACCTGATTAGTTCAGGAGCTGAGCTGCAGCAAGAGCCTGTCCATCATGACTCTGCTCAATGCCAGCTTGATTAAGGGCTTAGGCTAAAGCTTATTCATCTCTACTCCGCTTTAGCTCGGCTGGAACAAGGGTGTGGCTCGAGCTTGATTAAGTTAATGTATGTATGAACCCAAGCTCAAGTTGAAGTTCGAACTTGGCTCATTAACATGCATAACCTGTATATATATAAGGAACACAAGTTGTGCGCAATCCCAAACTTGAGCTGGATGAAGTGAGGACAAGCCAAATTGGAGCTGTAGCTCCTCAAATTTGACTCAAGCTTGAGCCATGGATCAGGTAGTCAAGCTCAAGCTTGGCCAAGCTAAGCTCATTAACACCTCTGGAGTTGACTATTCCACTCTGCATCTCCACACTTACTTCCTAAAGTCAGTTTGATAGTTCAGTTCAGGAAGTGCTCATGTGAGCTTAATAAGATTTATCTAATTCAATAACATAAATTGTTCTGAAATATCTACTTCATTTAATGTTTACAGAGAGCAAATGCATTGTCAACATTAGAAGGTTATAGTGGTTATGGGGCAGAGCAAGGTGACAAGGTACACAATCTCTTTTTAATGCTTTACCAGTTATCTCACAACTTCAGTGTTCACAAACAAATAAGGATTTTTATCACCATGTGATGCAAGATAGACCTGCGGCCTACATGTGGGGGCCCAAGACAGTATAGGACTTTTTATTGTTTCCCTAATAAATTGTTATTGGCTTTCTAGTTTTGTTAAATGAGTTATATTTAGGATAGAATCTAATTTGCTTAACTTTCCTAGTTTGATTAGGATTCTTAGACCCTAAGTTTTCTTTTCTTATTTATATGGCATTGTAGAGATTCAGATCTCAGAGTTGATGATTAATCTTATTGGGGTGCTTTTTATCCCCTGAGGTGCGTCCGCGTGCGGTAGTCTATGTGGAGGCCTTTCTTGTGCTTCGACACTTTCATGCAAACCCGAATCCTAGGGTTCTGCGCCGTTTTTTTTTTTTTTTTTTTTTTTTTTTTATTATTATTATTATATATATTCGGTTTGGTGAGCTGGAAATGGAATGATGAGAATTGGGGATTTTGGTCCGCGGAAGAGAGATGAGGATGGGTTTTAGGATTGGTGCAAGGGCTTAGGGCTTTCAAGGGGAAAGGGTTCGATCGGCAATGAGGGTTGTTTGGTTAGGGCTTTAGGGATTTGGGATGGGACGATTGGGTAATGGAGGTTTAGAATGGGAGTATGGCTTGGACAAAGGTGGTTTTTTTTTTTTTTTTTTGGATTTGGGAAACTTAGGCAATGGAGATTAGGGTTTTGAAAATGTTGGAAATTTGGGGAAATTGGGTTTTTTGAGTTTGTGGTGGAGGTCAAATTAGGTGGGGACAATGAGGATTGGTTGGGTAATGGATTCGGAGGGTCTCTGATGGGGTGGAAGTGGGTTCAGATTTGGAATGGGTTAGTGACAAGATGAAGGGGGAATAAGACCAAACGGAAGGTAATGAATAGAGATGCCAACCGAACCCATCTTTCAAATCCCATCCTCAAGCCATCCCAAAAAGTCTAATTTTCCAAAATACCAAAACCAATGCCAGCTGATCACCCATTCATGCAAAAAAAAAGGAATGAGAAGAAGAGGAGAAGGACTAGAGGACATAAAAGAGGAGACCTATGATGAGGAATTGCAAATCATAATTAGCCCATCAAAATTACTTTACACCTATGATTAGAAACCCTGATTTCAAAAGTAAAAGAATCAAATAAACTAAACCTTTTCACCATTGAGGTGTATTCCTGCCATTTGTTAAATGTAGTTTGACCAAAAGAACTATAATTAATAAATCATAAAGTTAGGGACTAAAGATTAATTATCAATATTATAAGGAATTTTGGATAATTAAACCAAAATTTAGGGACTATAGAATAAATTTCCATTATAAGTAAACAACCAGCTGATTCTTGTTGTTGCCTAACTAGTTAATTTTCTATTGCTGGTGTATGATAGCGTAAACGAGGTTCTTGTCTCATGGTAAATATGAAATTATAAACTACCAATCAGTTGTCCAAAATATCACTAAAGGGTGAATGAAATGCACTCAAGTCTCAAAATCTTTTTGTAATTGTACGTCTTACCAATTAGGAGCTAGTCATCAGTTCCATTGTGCTTTAATCTTTTGCAAATGGAGCATTTTGATGGTTTTGCCCTTTTCATGCTTTTTAAAGACACATTAAAGGTTTAAAAGAAATGGGGTAGGGAAGGGATTAACAAAAGAGAGGGTTGTAACCATGGTTGTCAGAATCCTATAATTATTGTCCCAAATGCTACGGTTCATATCAAAACCTAAGGAAAACAATTTGTATCAATGCAGCGAATCCCATTTATTTGTGTATCTTACGATTTGATACTTGTTTCATTGAATCTTACAATTCAGGCGATTCGGCTGAGTGAGAATAGCCACAACCAAGAGATTAATATTAATAATCTTTTACTTTTTTCATTTTTTGGTTAACTTATTTATTTTTAAATGGTTATTTAATTATTAACGAAATCTCTTAAGAATTTTTGCAGTCTTATGTAAGTTTTAGAGATGAATAAGGAATAAGCAATTGTTCGGCTGCACGTACGAGATTTTGTCCTATATCCGTTATTTTAACTTTTCGATTTTTTCTTCATGAACACATTTTTAACTTCAGGAGGCATCCAACATGTAAAAATTGATGATTTGGATTTTATTTTCATTTTTTAATTTAAAAAGAGAAAAATAAACTATTGTAACATTTTTATTTTCCTAGTAACATGGATATCTTAAAACATATTAAACTATTGAGGCATATTATTTTTAGGATATATTAATAAATGTCAATTATGTTCTTCATATGATTGTATCATAGTCTTATTTGTTATGATATATATGTTATGGACGGAAAATAGATGGATTGCAAATAACTACTTATTTCTTTTTTTAATTTTTAATTATTTTTTCTTTCTTACAAGAAAAATAAAAAATCTTACGATTCACTATACAATTCGATTCATCTCCTTGAACGATTTGTGATATGATTTCGATATTCAAGATACTGGCAGTAAACTTGTAACCCCATTGGAAGGGTTTCTCTAACTAAAATGCACCCAAAGGTATTGGAATATGATGTATTGCATTGAGGGACCTATTGAATTTGATATTCAGGATATGCCAAAAAATGTGTCTGTAATTTGGAATTTCTTTTATTGATCTCTTTGATTCCGATTGGGTCCTCTTCACTACTCATGGTGGTTGAAATGCGTTGCTATTCAAAGCTAGATGCCAGGTGTTTTGAAGGATAATTGAAGCCAACAGTTCATTGCATGTGCGGGAAAGGAAAACCAGTACAATGTTTGAACAAAGTGTGCAAGTAGGCAACTCAAATATACATATACATATATATATATATTTATATAGGGAGATACTCCTATGAGAGATATCTCTGACCTTTTATGAGAGATATGGGTGGGGGCCCTTACATTTAAGTTGTTGGGCATTGGATATGGATGTATGGGCCCCCACACAATCTCTCATTTAAGGTGAGAGATATCTCTCATAGGAGCAACTCCCATATATATATTGGTTTGGGTAATGTGATGCTTGATAGAGTCTTGAAGGTTCTACTTCACTGTGAATGAAGTTACAGGAATAGTTTTTTTAGGTCCCTAATGGATCGAAGACCCTGCCTCCAGTGGGATTGTTAAAGAGCACAACTGTTCAATGTCTCACCTGTACCTACCAGGGCTAGAACCTGCAACTTCCGCCCCCTGTAAGAATGGCTTTTGTTCCCACAGTGAGCTAGGCAGGCGGACAATGAAATGAAGACATTGACATCATTGTTGGTTGTTACACAATGTTCTTATGGAGGCTAATGTTGAGGCAGATGGCCTTTCCAAGGAAGGTGGCATGCACAGGTTGACTTGTCATTTAGGTTAAAATGAAAACTTTGGCCCAACAGAATTGGTGACATATCAGTACCATTTTAGAGAGTAAGCACAAAAAACCTTTGGCTATTGAAAAAAGAACATAGCTGATTTCCCAATGTTTTTTTTACCGCTTTTCCCATTTTGAGTTTCTCAGAAGTCGGAACACGACATTAAAAACTGACATACATTAGATACGGTTGAATGACTAAACTTTTTTCATAAATTTTGTCAAATTGTTTATGGCTTTCCTTGCTTCAGTTTCCATTAGAACTAATGAGACCATTGGCAACTGATTGGTTGTTCTTTTGCAGAAATTGAGGGGTGCAATAGCCTCAACTTATTATGGCGGTCTTGGTATTGAGGAATCTGATATATTTGTCTCAGATGGGGCAAAAAGTGACATTTCCCGTCTTCAGGTCACTTTTAGTCTCTCTCTCTCTCTCTCTCTCTCTCTCAACTGAGGTGATTAGGGATTATTTACTGTTACTCCATCAAGATAATTTGACATTGACATTTGTTTTCCTTCTATGGCAGCTGCTTTTTGGTTCTAATGTGACGATGGCAGTGCAAGATCCATCATACCCTGTAATTTTCTTGCTTATGTACCATTCACTGCATCCTTTTTAAGGCAACCACAGTTTAAAATGAGATAGTTTTTGTATAACGTAAAAAAAATAATCGTGACAGTTGTAGCGCAATCAAAGATTTTTTGAGATGAAAAACCCTCACTAACATAACATTCCACCCGTTCAATGTTCAAAACTTTTATGTAATGCATTACGCCGCAGTGTTCCAGAGTCTTTCACATTCTTAATGAGTGAGCTTCCTTTTCATTGGCAGGCTTATGTAGACTCCAGTGTCATAATAGGTCAGACGGGCTTGTTCCAGAAGGATGTTGAGAAGTATGGAAAAATTGAATACATGAAATGCACACCAGAGAATGGTTTCTTTCCTGATTTGTCTGAAGTTGCACGAACAGATGTCATCTTCTTCTGTTCACCAAACAATCCAACTGGCTCTACAGCAACAAGGGGCCAGCTGGAGAAGCTGGTACAGTTTGCTAGGGATAATGGATCTATTATTGTCTATGACGCTGCTTATGCTATGTATATTTCAGATGACAGCCCACGCTCTATATTTGAAATTCCTGGAGCAAAAGAGGTAAACTCTATCATGCACATGCTCCTCGATCGTCTAATCATATTCTCCCATAATAATTCTATTTTTTTTTTTTTTCCTGAAAGTATTATTGTTCCCAGCTTCACTAAATGTATGGTTTGCAGTTTGCAGAGGCATATATGCATTAAAAAAAATGAAATCATCATTTATTCTTATATTTATAGGGTAGCCACAGTTTTTTTCTTTTGTGTGCATGAACGGAATTGACTTGTACCAAGGTTAGAGGCCTTTTAGGAGTTCTACATTTAGGACTTTTGGGTCTTTTTGCTTGCTCACATTTTGTTCTCTAGAAGGATCTCACAATCTTTCTGGTGCCAGTGAGAACAAGTAGGAGTGAAGATCTTTTTCTAGGGAAGCTAAAATATAAATATGATTAAGAGGGAGCTCTATTTTCAAGGACTTATTGGGCAAATAGATAGGAAGGATTACACTGGGCACCATGAGATGTAAAATTGATCACCACCATTGAAATGGTACTCTTGTAAATATAGATAGGAATGATTAAACTGGGCCTCATGAGATGTTGTAGATATGTGGTGCTATTGTAAATGCACTTCCATGAAGGGTTGTTTGTTATTTGTTTCCTTTTAATGTGCGAGAGATCCTTTCCTTGTAGGAAAGTATGATGTCGTGTTCAGTTGATAGGCATGAATTTTTGATTCTTGTTTGACATTGGAATTAGAGAAAAAAAGAGTAACGAGGGTTCTAGACTTTTAATAGGTTAATGCTGTCATTACTGATGAGCCACTAGGAAATGATATAAACACTCATGTTTTTTTTTTTTTTTTTTCTTTTTAATTATGTCCATTCTTTGTACTTTGGTACCAACAACGGTTGTATTTAATAGAAAGCCAGGATGCATGTACCATTTTGCAGAAAATAGTATGGTTCACATCCAACCACGTGCAACTTTTTGTGTGGCCCACCTGTGGTCAGTCTAACCCCTCGTTCTCACCTGCACCTACTGGCACTGACCAACTTTTATCTATTATCAGACTGATGTTCACTGTTGGATTAAATCATCTGAAGCTTACATCATAAATCTTTGAGGTCCTTAATCCATGATGAGAACTTCCCATCCTACCTCCCACCATGATCAGTGGTGGTCCCAATTGGGCCCTACGAAGAGGAATACTCTTTATTAAGGTGCAGGTGGCACTTGTTAAATTAGGTCTTGTGACTCCCCTATTAGAGAACATACATCTATCCTTAACGTGAATCATTTATTGCAGGTTGCGATTGAGACATCATCATTTTCTAAATATGCTGGGTTCACAGGAGTTCGCCTTGGTTGGACTGTAGTTCCCAAAGAGCTTCTTTTCTCAGATGGATTTCCTGTCGCCAAGGACTTCAACCGCATCGTCTGCACTAGCTTCAATGGTGCATCCAACATTGCTCAAGCAGGGGGATTAGCTTGTCTTACCACAGAAGGCCTTAAGGTCAGTTTTCTGTAGATGACTAGACTTTCATTTCTATTTCCATAGAGGGCCTTAAGGTCAGTTTTCTGTAGGTGTTCATTTCTATTTCACAAGTCCTATATGGCTCTAGATCATCGTGCAGATGAGGCCCACCCCTTATCTTCCAACCTTTTTTTATCCTGGGCCCATCATGAAATTGTCTATACTCATATCAAATGAGTATTGCCATTGCATTGGTGGTCTACAAATGGGTAATTTCAACTAATGTTAAACATATGACAACGGCTACGGGTGCTCGTGTCATCTGTCAGGTGTTATTTTGTGCAATCTCCCATCGTTAAGAACCATTAACAGTTAGGTCACTGAAGGTAGGCCTGAGGTAACCACTATAACGAAGTTAAAGGTAGATCTGACTAGTGTACAATTGGGGTGCTGGAGCCCCGAGCAAATGGTGGGACTGAACATTAACTTAACCTGTGATTTAAAACTCGGTCTCTGCTCCTGATTTAGCAGGGGTCAGGTCGAGTAAAGTCAGGTTGACTACCTTTTTTTTTTTTTTTTTCCCCTCTTCTTTTGCAAAAGGGCGTGGAGGAGAAGGGGAGATGAAAGGAGGGAAAATGGCTTTTTATTCAAATCATCTGGGTAATGGTTTTTCATAACAACCAAAAAAAAAAAAAAAAAACCTGAGGGAGGATGGAATCATGGAAGAAGCAGCAATTTAGAGTTAGGGGTTTTGGTGGTGTAGTGTGAAAGGAAACTATAAAGTGATTTAGGATTCGGGGTGTTGATGGGTGTGGAGTGGAAGGAAACTAATAAAGGGTCTGTGCATGCGTGTGCATCGCGCGCACGTGTGTAGAGAGAGAGACAGAGAGAGAGAGTCTTGGGATACCCGTCTCGGTTGCCAATTTTGAAAATGATGATGATATTAACTGATGGTGGTGTATATTTCCACTTTAATGTTTATTCCATCCTAGCTAATATCTTTTGGAGTCCGTTTACTTCCAGGCTATGCAAGATGTGGTCCAGTTTTACAAAGAGAACACAAAAATAATAGTGGATACATTCACCTCCCTTGGATTTAAGGTGTATGGAGCAAAGAATGCCCCATACGTGTGGGTGCATTTCCCTGGCCGGAGCTCTTGGGATGTGTTTGCAGAAATTCTTGAGAAGGTGCATCTTGTTACAACTCCAGGCAGTGGGTTTGGTCCTGCTGGTGAAGGTTTCATCAGGGTCAGTGCCTTTGGTCACAGGGACAATGTTCTTGAAGCCTGCAGAAGATTGAAACAGCTCTTTAAGTAACATGGTACTCTCTCAGCATATTCTATCCAACATTTGCCTCGCTGTTCTGTTCTTTATGTGTGGATTCTGGGATATGAATGCAAAATTAATCCTTGTTTACTTGTTAGAATCAACTGGAAAAAAAAAAAAAAAACCCTAGTTGTTACTGTTTTTACCCTGTTTGGCTCGACCAAAACAGTTTGAAATTGCCTTTCAGTTTCAGCCAACAATGTTATTTTGACCCCTCCTTTTAGTAATACAAGCATGGGTGCAACTCAGGCAAGCCAGACCCAATCCTGACCAGAAATTTATGTGGGTAAAATCCACACCAGAACTTAACAAGAGCTTGCATGGCTTGAACTTGATCCAAATTGTGAACTTCCCCATCCTAAAGAAATATGGCTTGGGTTGGGTTTTTTTACGTTTGGTTTGCTTTTCGAAGGATATTAAATTCCATATATACTAGTAACATGTAATTTTACTTTACCAGCGTACAACTTTGAGTTATATTTATGTGCAAGTTGTTAAATCTAATATATCGATTACCTACATTTAATAACAAAATTGGCTATAAGAAAAACTCAAATCATCACTGTCCAATCCATGTCCCAACTATGTTGGGGTTTGCTACATAAATCTTGCTTCTCCTTTCCCGGCTATCCTAGGCCAAATCCTCAAATTCGTGGCATTTTAGGTTTATCTTTATTACTTTCATCCATGTCTTCTTCAGCGTACTCTTTCTCCTCGAGGAGCTATCAACATCCATGGAAAAATCTTTCCTCATAGGCATCATTTGCCATTTGACATGTCCAAACCATCTTAAATAAGTCTCTCTTATTTTATTACTTATTTATGCTACCTCTAAATGCCGTTGAATATATTCATTTCTAATTATATCTTTCCTAGTTTTTCTACATATTTGTCATAGTATTTTTATTTCTGATATGCACATTTATTGCATGTGGTGTTCGTAAATGACAAACATTTTGCTCCATAGGTCATAGCTGGTTTAGAAGCAAAATCTCCACTCCATTCATTCAGCTCTAATACTATGTTCGACATCCTCTTTAGTGTCTCCATCCGTAATAATTATAGAGCCGAAGTGAAGGGATTTTGGTATTTCGTGGGCTTCAATTCGAAGCTGCATTTCATGTATACTATGTCTTTGTATGACTTGTTTTAAAGCCATGAGATTCTAAAGCCTCCTGCCATCCCCCATTTCGTATTCATGGCATTTCTCGATTCATCCACCAATATCATATCCTCCATAAACAATATAGGTTGAGGTTTCTTCTTGAATATGAGCACTTAACTCAATCATAATCGATGTTAAAAGGAAAAGGTCTTCAAGCTAACCTCGACGCAATCCTATCTTCATTTAAAAAAGATTGATACGAAAAGGAAGGAAATTAAACAGTTAGTTGAGAAATGAAGAAAAATCATTTCTTTAATGAGAAATAAGAATGTAAAATATAAAATCCAATAAAGTAGATTGGAAAGGTGAAAAAGGACATACTGAAATATATAATAAAGAGGAATTTTTGAAAAAAAAAAAAACTTCAAAATCAAATAAAACGGTGGGGGAAGTGAATATCAATGCACTTTTTCAATTTTTCTGATCTATAATCTTTTCACTTTTCAAAATGAATAATCATTTAGAATCCATTTATACCAATTCTATGGAAGCCTTATCCTACTTATCACGGATTAGCTTTATGATTTTATTTTTTCACTTATTCCACCAATTCCACTCATCCATCAAGAGGCATGGGCTCTCAACTTCCATGATCTTGCATGCCACTTTAGAATACTCCATTCCTCATTTCTCATCCTTATCCCAGTCCACTTCAACTCTTCATACAGAGGATCATTTTCAGTCTTTTGGCAAGTCGAACATTTAATAAAAGAGAAAAACCCTGCAAAAAACAGGGGCAAAAGAAAGTTGTAGGGATCAAGATTGTCACTCTTACAGCCTATTTCCAAAAGCCCCCATTTCACATCTGGTGCACATAGGGTTTCATGAGATGAAAATGAAGTGTTTCATATAACAATTAAGATAATCTTTTGGCCTTTTAAATGTCATATAAAATGAAAAATCTACTCTATCAAAAAAATTTTGTACAACGATTTCATCTATAAAGCATGGATTAAATTACAACTATGAAAGGAGAATAACAAATCTACTGTGCAATCAAGTGAAAATCACAAAATCACAATGCATGCATGCTTTTAATATTGCTTACCTTCATGTACAGATGCGAAATCATATCAATAGGTTGTTGGGGAATGAGAGAAAAATGAAAAACCAACTTATATTATAGCTTGGGCAATGACGATGAATAAGATGATAGTGTATAAACGCTTCTTTGCTAGGCTTTCAAGAGTTCTCATATCCAAAACGTGTTCTACCGGTGTTTGAACAAGCTCTGGGACCACTGCAGCAGGAGAAGATTAGAATCGCTGGAAGGGAGAAGAAGAGGAAGAAGAAAAGGGAAAGGGGGAAATGGGTTTTGGAATGTTTTAAACGAAAAGGGAGTGGGTATATCCCCACTCAGAGAAAAAAGTAAAAGAAATACCAAGCAGAGCTCGTGTGACCACTGTGGTCTTTATAAGACTTTGAAGACATTTCAAGTTTATAACAACTTTAAGGGGATTTTTCCAGTTAAATCCTCCTTTAAATATCCACAAACCATTCCATTCTTCTCACTTTTTAGATTGAAACCTCATTTCCCTGTCGTTAAAAGGCATATCACAATAAGATTAGGGACAAAAGATATCAATTTAATTTTATTCACATAGGTAAGAGTATGGATTGAAAAGACTACATAGGTCATCACAACATTCTTAGTTGCCTTCTACAAACAAATGAAAATAAAAAAAACATTCTTAGTTGCCACCCAACTATCGAACATTCATAGTTGTTGCCCACTTATCCACTCACTCCTAGTCGAAGTGGTTCATTTGAGTTCAACATAGCAAATGTGTGCGAAATAGATGGCATTCAAACAAGTGTGGAATTTGAATGGGTTGCATTGAGACCAACAATTAGTGATAAGGCCATTCTTATAAAAAGTACAAGTCAAAGATCTTAAGAAGTTACATCAACAATATGAATAAAAGAGTAAGATGAACATAGGCAAGAGGGCGGAATTTGAAGGTCAGAAGAAGTTCCCTTGACATTAGCACATGATGCTGTAGCTGTTGCACCTTGTCCGTTACATGCCAAGTTTATATCTACAAGTTTTGTTGGGAATTTATACTAAAAATATATTTTATGTATTTGTCATTGACTGATTAATTTTTAGTATATTATGTCTTCTCATCTAACTGAGATTTTATATGGGCAAATGGTTGCATTATTAATTATTATGCATGTGAGTGTTCTTTATTGTATAAAGTAGACAAGTTGGTGTGTAGAGTTTTACTTATACACAAAAGACTTATTTGCCGGTTTTTATGGAATTTAAGTTGTTCACAATCTAGATGGATCTGGACACACCATCGGTACGATTATAGTATGATGTTTCAGCAGGCTTGTCTTGGCTGCGAGAAACGGTATAGTTTTAACTCATTATGCTAGTACGCTTTGTGTGTATTAAACTGGACCGTGTTTTTTGGTATATTGTCTTTATACTGACTATATAAGATGATGAACACCCAAATGATTATTATGAGTGTTTATACTCTTAACACGATGTAAATAATAGACACATACATTTAGTGTTTGACATTTTGATTTTTGAAGGAGTGAAATCTTTTATGGGTATATAATCTCAGTGAATTGGATGACTACACTATGTGTATGGTGGATGTTAATTTATTGACAGAATCCACGTCCCGTAATAGAGATTGATGATATCCCCTTAATGAAGCTTTTAAGTTTTGATTATGTCAAACCCTGCAGGTGGACTTTGTGTCTGACATATCAAATAAGTTAAGTGTAAGGTCTCAAGGAATTATAAAGATATCGATTAAATATGGATGTCAGTAATTATTTAATCGATGGATATCTGAAATCTTAATGTGGGGAAATTAATAAGCATTTAATAGCAAGAAGCTCGAAATATTATTTTGAGAATAAAGACAGGAGTACAATTACAATTCTTTAGTTGACTAAATTGTAATTTATGGAATTAGGATACTAATTTGGGTCGAATTAGGGTTTCCTATTTCCATAAGGAGCCTATATTTATTTCCTTCTTAAAGTCCCTATTGTAGCCTATAAATATGCGCTTTGCTCTCTAGGTTAATATACAAGAATAACAAGAGAGAAATCTCGGTTTTAGAGAGTACAAGAGAATTCGCAGAAGAGGCCCACTCCCTGGTACAAGTTCGAGCATATAGGAATACAATAGAAGATCTTAAGGTTTTCGAGTTACTGTAAGATTGAGATCAAATCAGAAAGATCTCACATGTATGATGTAATCATATTAGTTGAAAATTACTTCTGCAGTAATCTGTACGCAATGTCTAGAGATCCTGGTTTCTACTCGTGTCTAACAAGTTTCACATTTTGGCATGGCACACCTTTGCTACATAATAGATTCACTGCAACTTGGGATGATGAAGTGCCTCTAATATTCTTGAAAACACGCAAGGGCGTCTGTAAGCAGAGAGAGAGAGAGAGAGAGAGAGAGAGAGAGAGAGAACAAATAGTAAGGGTTAGTTTACTTGAATCTTTCACAAATTAGAAAAGAAAACAATCAAAAGATTTGCATTTACTACCATGATATCAAATGCACTATGCATTAGATCTGCTTATTATGAATATAAACAACATACCTTTAGACTGCAGGAAGTATATGGGCAATATTCTTGATCTATGATAATGGGATTGTAGACATTGTTCATAACTATATCATCAAAAGTGAAACTCGATGCAGCACTAACAGGAGAGCCTTCCCATGTCTTGATTCTTACACTGTTGGCTGTAGGGGTGTAAAAAAAAACCGCAAAACCGTCAAACCGAACCGCGGTTAATAACCGTGTTTCACGGTTCGGTTACGGTTACGGTTATTGAAATTGAAAAACCGTGCTTCACGGTTCGATTACGGTTTTCGAACTCGACCCACGGTTATTAACCGAACCGAACCGTGTTCACGGTTCGGTTAACCGCATACCCAAAACACACGGTTAACCGAACCGTTTCACTAATATAAAAAATTCCAAGGGCCTAAATGAAATAGAAATATACTTTAAGTTAACCCCCTTTCACAAACGAAACCCTACCTCCACAAACCCAATCTCTCGCCGCTCGCCCTCTCTCAATCTACCACACCGGTAGCGATCGTCACCATCGAGCACAACCTCTCTCTCTCAGTACATGGATGGATAGAACAGCTGATGGGAATGAGATCTCGAAGAAAGTGTTTAGATCTGGAAAAAAGGAGGGGCTTTTCCATTTCAGCTGTAAAGTGGATTGTTTTGATTCTCTCTGTAAACATTGACTATTTGATAAAACTACAGGGTTTGAGTAAGATTGTTTTGTAAATCTTTCATTTGATTGTTTAATAGTGGATGATGGAAAAAGACAAGTTTGGAATGGATCTGCTGTAGATCAGTTCTAATAGAGTTAGTTTGGTAGGTATTTCACTGTTTTGTTGGTGTTCCAACTTCCCACTCCGGATTGATGAGACAACGATAAGGAAGATTTATTATTTTTGGGATAGTGGAAATCAGATTTCAGATGGGCCTTTTACTGACGCTTCTAGTGGATAGGAAGAAGGTTTAAGAAATTGGGATTTTTGGATGGACTTGAAGTGGGTGGGTGATGATAAATGATGTTAAAGGTGGGTAATCTCCTCTCTCTCTCTCTCTCTCTCTCTCTCTTCATCTTTTTTTGTCTTATCGAAGTTGAATGGAAAAGAATGAGTTATTTGAATGATTCCATGAAAACAGCCCACACTACCTCACTCCTTTCTTTTTCTCTTCTCTTCTTCAACCCAAAATTTTTTAAACAACCCAACTCATCTTTTGAGGGTTTGGGTTCTTTTCCAATCTATTTGCTTATCAATCTCATGTGCTGAGATTGCTGTTTAAAGTCCTTTGTTCTTAGAAAGATGAAGCTCTTGTCAACATCTCCATCTCCTTCACCGCTTGCCATCTGTATTTGGTAACTGTGCCTCCTCTTGTGCTTGGTGGAAAGATTACAAGCTCAAAACACAACTAATTCTACAACAGACCCATTTGAAGGTATGGATGCATACTGCATCATCCTTTAGGCAACTTGGTTTTTGGAGTTTTTGCGTTGAACAGATAGAACCCAGATGAAATTTCATTGTTTTCTGCCTTCTGTTTGGTTATGAGAAGAGCTCTTTATGCTTTTACAGATCATTGGTTCTTTGATTAGTTGGGTTGGTCATTACTGAATGATAGTAGCAACTTCCAGATCATGTGTTAAATGCAGTTATGTAGTTTCAGATTAATTTTTTTAAGTGATAATTAACCGTAACCGAACCGTCTAATACGGTTAACCGCGGTTCGGTTTTTGACAGTTTTTGACGGTTTTTTAAGAAACGGTTACGGTTATGGTTTTTAAAAACCAAAAACCGTAAAATACGGTTCGGTTAACGGTTTTCGCAAAATAACCGGTTAACCGAACCGTTACACCCCTAGTTGGCTGTACCAGTGAAGGTGCAATTGCGCACAACCAACCCCACAACATCTTCTTCATTGGGGGTACCTACCAAGGCTCCCTACACTAATACCATGGCCAGGTCCACAGAAAATGTTGGATATGGTGACGTTGGTACTGCCCGGGGCCGAGAGAGATGCAGTCATCACCGGGGCCGATAATAGAACGAGAAATGTTGATCCCATTTGAACTTCCTATGTGGATTCCATCTGTGTTTGGACTTTCATCAGGTGCAGAGATGTCAATAGATTGGAGTTTGATATTGTTGCATCTGAAAATGTTCATATGAAAGAAACTTGCTATTGATGGAAGATATGCCCCGAACCATTGCATCTGTGACAAATGATAATTTCAAGGTCTGTTGTTGGAAAGAATATAAAACATTAATCCTTAATGTTTCTAGTCTTACCTATGGATGTGCTAAATGAAACATATTGATAGGAGAAAATATTTTGAGTTGGAAAGCAATGGAGCTTACTGTTGGTAGTAGCTTGCATTTAAAATTCTTAGGGCATTGGTTGTGTGGCCAAGCAGAAGCTCCTTGGCCATCAAATGTCCCACCTCCTACTATCATTAATCCTTTGATGTATTGAAAATGAATCCAAACATCCAAATCAAATTTGTTGAGTTCTGTGGGTGCCTTCATCACTCCTTTCAATTGTAATATAATGCTGCCCTTAAATGGGCCTTTGAACACCATCGACCCACAAGAAATGTTCCTTCTGGAATGAAAATCCTGCTCATTCCATTCCAAGCACATGCTTCCTTCCAGGCACTCAACAAAGCATAAAAACATACAAAATAAATGGTAATGACATTAGGATTTATGACAGTGAAAATAAATAAACCATATCCCTTTAACATAAGATCCTCACCTCACTCCTGTTGCTAAAATGAACAATAAGAACAAACAAATCATTATACCATAGTTCATTTTTTCACCCATGACTTTTTTATAGGAAAGTTTGCAATGAAATTGTTGTTGTTCCTCTTGAAAAAGGGACCCATCACTCCTAGATATTTATACTATATTACCCATAGCTACCCATCTCAACATAACATCCTCAACCTTTTTTAGCATTAAGGTTTTAACCACCTCTAGTGCTAGTCGTTTAACATGGCTAAAAGTAACCACCTTAAAACTTCCTCTCCTTTGTAACCTGTTTCAGTTTCTTTAGTAGTAACTTATTTGGCAAATACAAGAAGATCACACGTGCAAGGGATCTTCAAACAAGTGTTAGAAGAGTTATACATGATTTTTTCTTTGGTAAATACAGTTGTACAAACTTGAAACCCATCTTATGACTGTTAGACATGAGTTATCCTCATGACCACATGTGCAATATTGTTGGGACCTACGGTTTGATTCTACTAATTTAAGTTACTTTCCCTTTTGGTTTTTGGTTTTACTATGTTAATCTTGGATTCAATTTTAGTAAGCCTAAATTAAATAGGACTCTTGTTGGCTAATTTGAGGGAATTAAGGAAATTTACTTTTATTAGATTTCTTTGATGGTAAGAAATCTCTCTAGGGCTTATCTATATATATATGGTTTTCCGATCCTTTCTCTTAACCTACGAGATCTGAAAAGTAACCATCAACTTCACGCGTGCATATCGGAGTGGGTCATAAGGGAGATATGAGAAAACCCTATTTGAGAGGAGATCTGCTCATCATCAAGATCATGGCGCAATGTACGCTTTGATACCAATTGTAAGATCTTATTGAAAAGCAAGATAAATTTTTGTTGGACCAATAAAAAGGAATTTTAGTCCACTCCTATTATTTTCCTCGATTTATGACTTGACTAAATGGAATCACTAATGTTGTGGTACATGGAAGGAATTATGTCGCAAAATTGATGTTTGACCGCCATGACTCGCATTATTGGTTTCATTTAGTTACAGTATATAAGAATTAGCATAAACAAGAATGATTGGGCTGTTTTTCTTTTTTTTTTTTTACAAATGAGTGGCCACTCGTAGGGATTTTTTTTATTTTTAAATCTGTTGAATCCAAGTTGAGTCATTTTATAAAACATAGTTTTCAAAATAAAAATAAAAATAGAAGGTGGTTTGAATATTGGTTGTTATCATGACCAAGTGGGAGATCACATATGTGTGGTCATTCAGACCAAGTGGGGTTAGACATGGGTGGTCCTTATGACCACATGTGCAACATTGTTGGGACCCACGGTTTGATCCCACTAATTTAAGTTACTTTCCCCTTTTGATTTTTGGTTTTACTAAGTTTATCTTGGATTCAATTTTAGTAAGCCCAAATTTAATAGGACTCTTGTTGGCTAATTTGAGGGAATTAAGGAAACTTACTTTTATTAGATTTCTTTGATGGTAAGAAATCTCTCTACTTCACGCATATTGGAGTGGGTCATAAGGGAGATATGAGAAAACCCTACTTGAGAGGAGATCTGCTCATCATCAAAATTATGGCGCAAGGTACGCTTTTATATTATTTGAGATCATATATTGTTTAATGCGTAAATCTAGATCCATAGGTTTGATTTGTATTACAAACCATATAAGATCTTACAATGACCCCATCTTAATGGACAGGAATATGTTGAAAGTCACAATGACATTGTAGGAATTTAGTTTAAAATCAAAGGAACAGAAAGGGAAGACTCTTAACACTTGGTGGCGGACCAGAGGTTTTTGCTTAACCCTTGGTGTGGCTGGTATTTTTGTCTAACACCCGGCTGGGCATGGATTTTGTTTATAAAGTCTCGAGGTTATGAAGAGGCTTCTCAACATCCAGTGGAATTGAGAGATGTAATTAAAGTCTCAAGGATATTCTTTTGGAATTTTTATTAAACCCCCTAAGCTAACCAATCCTACCAAAGTATCAAGGTATTGGTAGAGACAGCGGAAATACTTTTCAACAATTTGATGTACTATGGTGATGGTTGGCTATTAATTTTTTATCTTCCCTTAATTTTCCATCAACGATGAGATTGTCCGATAGACATTGATGAGATTGTTCCATGGACATTAATTGATCTTTTCCTTTGTTTCTTCAATTTTATTAATTTTAGAATTAGGTGCTCTTTGGCGAATCTACTTTTTGGATCTATTTGACTTGAAAATTATTCGGATACATGTTGATAGAAACCACTGTTTCTTCTTCTTTTTTTTTTTTTTTGGAATAATAGACAACTGGGATTTTGGAAAGAGGAAAGAGAGTTTTTTTTTTATTCATGGGCATTTTTGCCATCTTTGAAAATAGATTTGTAGGAGGCTGCCGACCTAGAAATGTTTTTGGAAAAATAAAGAACTATCTTGAAAACTTATGTTTTCTTATCTCTTTTTTTTTTTTTTTTTTTTTTTTTTTTTTTTTTTTAAGTATTCAAATAACTTAAGGGCTTTTTTTTTTTTTTTTGAAAATTCTCCTACTTTTAAAAATAATCTTAAACTCTATATCTAAGATAGTTAGGGACCCGTAGAAGTAAAAGACTATGCTAAGGACATCTTAGATAGTCTCAAAAACCAGTTTGAAGTAACCGACAAGGTCCTAGGAGCATCATTGATGAGCCGCCTGACCAACATAAAATATAAGGGGTCTATGTGAGTGAGAGAACATATCTTGTCCATGACCAACCTTTTTGTGAAATTGGAGGAAGTAAACATGAGTTTATAAGATAAATATATGATACAATTCATTTTAAACTCTCTCCCACCCGCCTTTGGCCATTCAAGGTGACTTATATGCAGGGCTCAACTCCTTGCTTGTTGAATGAATTGATCATTAGATTTGATCATGAAGAGAGGAGGCTCAGGGCCGAGGGACAATTAATGGTTAATTTCCTCTCAAGATAAAGCCAAGAAGAAAGGTAAAAACAAGAAATGGGTAGAAGTTTCCGAGGAGGACGAAGAGTCGAAGAAAAAGAAAGGCAAATGGGCTAAAAATATCTTTATGTAGCAATGAAGGACATTTAAAGAGAGATTGCTTAAAAAGAAAGAACCGGTTAGATGAGAAGAGAGGGTTTTCTATCAAGCCGGAGTCCAAGTAATGGCCAGAAAAACTAAATCCAAAAAACTATCACTGAATTAATAATTTTGTTCATCCCATTTTTAGGGATTTGATTTCAATTTTGAAACATGATAATGATGATTTTTGTATACGCTTTTGGGCAGCCGTGTGACGACTTGTTTAAATTGAAATTAGAATCAGTGCATGCAGAATTACCACACTCAGTTTAAGCCATTTCTGAATCTAAAAATGCCATTTTTTTTTTTTTTTTGGAGAATCAAAGAAACACAGTAGGGAGTGATTAAAACAAATGTGACTTACAAGGTTAAATTAAACTAGTATGTAAACTAAGAAATCGATATACAATTGTAAACGAACTTCCAGGCAACAGTATGTGAAGTTCAGTCGCATCATTACATCTTTTGGATTCGCTCCTAATAACTAAAGTATAATGATTCTTAAAATTCTATATTTATAGGACGACATTTTTCATCTGAAAAGATTCTTTTAATCATATTCTCAAGACTTTTGAAGGATTTTGGGTGCTAGGGTGACTTGTTCAAGTCCCACCATGTCGACAGCAAGATTCTGATTTTTAAAACCTTGATTCCTAGACCACAAGGGCATATTACCTTTGCCAGTTGGCTCTGGTAATTGAAATCCAACCAACACTGCAGGATTGTATCCACCATTGCATCTGTGGACAATGAGCAACTCACATGTACTCCAATCAAAAGTCAGAAAAGCCATTTCAACTATCAATGAGTGAGAGTGTAGCGTACAATGTATTCAATACAGAACCAAATTCTCATCCACCTCCAGACTATTGCTCCTTATCACCTTCAGTAGTTACAAGTTCAAACTTTGATGGGGCGGTGCCGGTGGACCATTTTACAGGGCAAACTGGCTTCAGCATTTACCATCAGGGATGATAAAGGCTTTATGATAGCAGCACACACAGGGTCACTGGATTCTCTATTGGCTCTCAAGATGAAATGGAAGCTCTTCTAGCTGGGACACAGTTCATAAATCTGGGAGCTCTAGTCATTCAACTGCTAATGGTAGAAGACAACATCCTGATTCTGGTTGAAAATTTAAGACACACAGGTAGGCAGAAATGGGAGCTTATGGGCCAATGGAAAAGCCTTAATGCTAACATCCTTCTACTGGCGACCTGCATTCTACAGACATACAAATAAACTAGCAGATTGTCTAGTACCATATTCCTCCTTCAGTGTTCATAGTGTGCAAGAATGGACTGCCACTGAGTCAAGAAGACCCAGAAGCAACATACAGATGGATCTATGGAACTGGAGTACTTAGGCCAATGGATGGTAACATATCTAAGAGAGGAGCATGCATGAGCATAGAAACAGCCTCATCAGTGCCTTTTTGTGTATAGTTAGACCAGTAGATGCAATAGTCAGGTATTAGTTGTTCTACTGTTTCTGCACTGCTGTTACTACTAAGATATGCATAGAAGTATAACTTTATGTAGCCATTTGAAAAATAAAAAAACTTTAAGTAGCAGTATGTAATTAGAAACCTAGCTTGTCACAATTAAGAACTACTCTCCATGTAAGTCCTTTTTGTTAAATAAATTTAAGCTTCTTGAAGAAAGAAAAAGGTACATTTGACCTGTTTTCCATTCCATTTCTCGTAGAGAACTAGAAACATCGAAATAGGCAACAACCTGTAAATAAAAACATCCAAACACTTAAGAACTAAAGAAATAGGGCCCTTTCTCTTTGAAGTACACTTTATAGTTGTGACTATTAACTGTTTCATTTTGATAGTTTTTGTGATTCCATGGATTATAGTTATTTGCACAAATTCCTCAAGGATTCCCAATCATTAATACATGGAGTCCAGTAAGCATATCTTGAGTTGGTACTGAAATGGGATGTCCAATAGCCAGAGAAAAGAGATTCATATGAGAAAGCTTCACTTTTTTTTTACTTTTTTGAAAATAAAGTACATTTCCATGAAATATAGGCAGCCAAAAAAAGCACATGTCTACTGATAATAATAAGGTAGGCCCAGCAATGGACAGTAGATGGTCATAAACATTTTCCTGAAATTGATCCCTACAATTCAATGACTAGAAAGCCATAACCATAGAAGGGTCACTGGTTTACATCAACTCGATTTATCTTGAATGCTTAAGACATAAGATCGCCTTTTGTTGTATAGAGGACAGACCATAGATTGTGCATGTGGCGCTTCCTTCCTGAATGGCCCCAAAACATGGTACAGTCCACAAGCCATGGATTGTTCTATGGACCATTTCTTTCACACTCCACAGCATCAAAAGAAACCTACTGTGGTATGCAATCATCACCAATACAGAAGTACAAAAAGAAATATAAGAACTCTTGCACGCTACATTTTTACAACAACATGGAAAACAGGATTAGCTAACAGTAAAGCACCTCTCTTTTTTTCCTCTCTTGGACGCTACATTTTTACAACAAGGAGGAAAACAAGAATAGCAAACTGTAAAGCTCATCTCTTTTGTTCCCCCTCTCAAAAACAAAGGCCAATTAAATTGAACTAAAAGTAAGAACTCCATATATAAAGCCAGAAACATCAAGAATCATACCACGAAAAAACCAGGCCAAGTTATGGGCCCCCAGTGAACTGTTTGACGCTCAACCGGCTTAAAGATCTAACCATATGCTCATCAGATGCACGGATCCGAATAAGTCAATCTTGTATATATGCTGAAATGAAGGAATATCAAACGCCTCAGATATTCCATCTCGCAACAATGAATCTTCAGAGAAATTGATCAGAGCTTCTGCTGCATTATCCTTTAGCTCTTCTGATTCATCTTGCAACAAGCCAATGAGGACAGGAATTGCACCAGCGTCAATCAGCGCTCCTCTATCTGCCTCATCATAGCTCAACTGGGCCACAGCTCCAGATGCCTTCTCCCTGGCATCATCATCACCACCCCTTAGAAGTTCAAGTAGGAGTGGTATTGCTCCAGAGTTCCGAACAACAGATACTGAATGCTTAAATCCTGATAGATCCCACAGAACATCTGCTGCTGCAGCTTTTGCTGACATTATTATCTCCTTGAAGAATTCTCACCAAGTGACCCGCAATTGAGATTGCATTCTCCTCTGCTACGGCCGAGATACAGTACACATCTTCCGCAATTTCTCTACCGAGGGCCTCA
The DNA here is from genome assembly GCA_003546025.1 of Camphora micrantha. Taxonomy (NCBI): domain Eukaryota; kingdom Viridiplantae; phylum Streptophyta; class Magnoliopsida; order Laurales; family Lauraceae; genus Camphora; species Camphora micrantha. Next base: position 5,692,549 of record QPKB01000010.1, on the reverse strand, counting down.
GGACCTTCAAGTAGCTCTGCAAATAAAGGAATAGCCCCTTCTCGGGCAATATGCCTAAGATAATCAACATGTGAGGAGATTATACCCAAAGCATTACCAGCTGTCATCTTAGCTGTCATATCTCCGTCGCGCAGCAACGAGGTGAGCACTGGTATCACACCCAAGTCCACAAGCATCTGTCTCACTCATCTTGTCTCCCCAAGTAACCCAATTGCATGTGCAGCTCTGGTTCTAGAGACAATTTTACCAGTCCCAGCGGATTCAATTAGTGAGGGAAGACCGCCAAAGTTGATAATTGCCCGCCTCACATCTCTCAACATTGCTATCGACCTAAAAATCTCTAACAAATACCGCCTTGTGTCACCAACAGAGGAGGAAATCAGATTCAAAATAATGCCCAGACCGTCATTTCTAGTAAGAATTACACGACTAAGGCTATCACAACAAACAATACTCCTGAGACATTTTGCCAACACTCTCTTATATCTGCCTTCTGACTGCGGCAATAGCCTCAGAAGGGCAGGAATAGCACCAGATTGGCCCATGAGCATGCACAATGCACCATCACCTCGACACGCAAAGCAGTTCAGGCAGTAAGCAGCAGCTCCTGCAATTGGTGGCGGATCAGAACTGCCTAACTAGTGCCCTAGAAGGCCTACAAGAACTGGAACAATCTGGGCTAAAACAGACTCAGGCGCATATTCAGAATGCCATCCAAGCCCTACCGTAGCTCTTATTTGCAAAGCCTCACTCCCTAAAGCAATTATTTTTCCATAAAGATGGGGTACTTGGATCCAATCAACACACATCTCCATCTGTTTTCGATCCGATAGAAGATCCATCAACGCGAATTTCAATTTTTCCAAACTCTTTGGAGTTTGGATGGTTTCAACAAAGAGATTGACTTGCCTTTATAAGTCCAGATAGATACCATCAAAATTCACATCAGTGATTCTGTTCTACTGAAAAATCTTTGAAAAAGAAATCGTGCTTTCTTTTTCGTCTCAATTCTGAGAATGATTGGTTTCCTAAGTGCTCAAAACATCAACAGTTAAAACCACTGAAGCTGTGTGGTAACATAACTTCAGAGAAGTTCAATTTTGGCAGAAGAATCTGTACGTCTAGCACAAACTTCATACAAAACCCTACAAAGCACAATTAAAAGGACTCTTGTTTCATCAATTTGTGAAGTCACAAAAGGGAAATACTCAAATTAAACTGAAATCCAGCAAAACCCTAAAATACTAAGAAACCCAAAACCCACAAAACTCAAAAAAATCCAAAAGTTTCAATTTTGACGAAGAAAAAGAAACCATCTCTCTCTCACGCAAATGAACTTCAGATAAAAACCGTTAAAAACTGCAAAAGTTCCCCCAATTCCTCCATTCCAGATTTTGCGAAAAGATCAAAACCTAGAAATTCAAAGGAAAAAGAAACCCAACAATTTCAAATGCCTAGAAAAACCCAATTTCAATGGAATGAGAAGAAAAAAAGGCACCAAATCTCCATTTCTCAACAGAATTTAAAGAAAACACCACCACCAGATCCAACAATCATTTCTTTCTAGGGTTTACGTATGGTTCGAGAGGATTCGATTTCGAAACCCCAACATAAAGGAAAGGAAAAGGACGAAGAACTTACCTTGGATTGGAGAAAGGGAGAAGCTTTCGATACGATCGCACATGCAGATGGAGATAATTGAGAGGATTTATTTATACGCAAGAGTCGGAATGCCGGAGATGCAAGTTGGGTGGGCCACCTTGCTCATTCTCGATCCGAATTGGAAACTTCAGTCTTGGCTTACGTTGGTGGATTTACAGGTGTACTTGAAATAATGATTCAACGGTGTATATCACTCTAATTGGTTTGAACTCTCACCATCGTATTATCGTGAGGCTCTGTAATTATGTTTTAGATTACAAGCTCTTTCCTCAAAATCACACCGTGGGAAAAAGTTTTATTCTTTGAGTCTTTCCCTAAGTCAGTCTGTTGGCCAAGGGTGTCACCCGGTAGGCGTGAGCCCGGAGATCAAATTTTGAATTTGTGTGTGATACCAAGGTGACAACACAACTCAAATATAAGGTTGTTGGAAACAAGTTGGGTTTGGTATTGTCAAAGTAAATCTAAACTTAACCCAAGTGAAACCTTACCAAGTAATATGTAAATTAGTTGCATTTGATCAGGTCAGCGAAATGAAAACTCGAGCCGAGAGGGCCGAGACAAAATTTATTATAACTTTAAGAATGTGACCAGTACCATAAACTATAAATCAAATTCGAATTTATAATTTTTTACTTATTCTGATTCTTTGTAAATCCTATGAATTTGGGATCCATGTACAGGTGGGTCCGATGTGCGACAATAATAGAGTATCGCATATAATAAAAGGTGTGTCCCGCATTGTAAATCTTATGATTCTCTTGCTTCCATTCCTTACAACAAGATTTTTATAATATTTTCGAACAAATTTTGTATAACATATTCTCAGCTGAGTAGTTTACCAAACAAGTTTGGCACGGTATAGTCTCAGCAATCTGCAATCTGCAAGTTACTATAGAAACTTTTATTTGGGACTTAAAAAGCAGTCTAATCCCAACCCAACCCTGTAAATATCTAGCTTGATTTAGGTTTTATTGTCAATCATGCTGAAAGTAGAATCTAGCTTCACCCAGCCCAATTTACACCCCTATTTTATATGTTCAATCTCAACTCCATTTTATTTAATTTTTATAAAATCTGATATTTTAATGTGCATGTGTCAGTGTGTTTTTTAGTGGGGCTTGGTGATGTTATGGATGACATTGGTTGATATGTTTTTGTACATCTTTCATGATTTGTCTCATTTGCCACAATTCTCCTGCATTCCCTTTTATATGAGAACTGGTTTTTCTCTAAATGAATGAAAATCACTTGAAGATTTTCCACATTTTTAAGGAAATGGCCCACACTAAAAAAAAATAAGAAAAAAGTGTTGTATAAAAAACCAGGCCATTCTTGTCATTTTGTGACTTTTCTTTTAACCACTCTCTCTTTATTTGACCACTTAATTTTATTTTACTTCACCCATCATGTAAATAATTATGCCCTAAAAGGCCTTGCATTTCTTAGATGAATGTTTTCCACCAAATAGAAAGTTATACAACTCTAAACCATGAGAAAGGAACCTAGGTTGCCATCTATATCAAACTACGGAAGTTAACACCAATTGAAACCTAAAAGGCCTCTATAAACTACATCTAACAAATGGCAGGAATACACCTCAATGGTGAAAACTGAAAAGGTTTAGTTTATTTGATTCTTTTACTTTTGAAATCAGGGTTTCTAATCATAGGTGTAACGTAATTTTGATAGGCTAATTACGATTTGCAATTCCTCATCATAGGTCTCCTCTTTTATGTCCTCTAGTCCTTCTCTTCTTCTCATTCCTTTTTTTTTTTTTTTTTTCCTCGCTTGAATGAGTACTCAGCTGGCATTGGTTTTGGTATTTTGGAAAATTAGAGTTTTAAAGCTGGCTTGAGGATGGGATTTGAAAGATGGGTTTGGTTGGCATCTCTATTCATTACCTTCGATTTGGTCTTATTCCCTCTTCATCTCGTCACTAACCCATTCCAAATCCGAACCCACTTCCACCCCATCAAAGACCCTCCGAACCCATTGCCCAACCAATCCTCATTGTCCCCACCTAATTTGACCTCCACCACAAACTCAAAAAACCCAATTTCCCCAAAAATCAAACATTTTCGAAACCCTAATCTCCATTGCCTAAGTTCCCCAAAAATCCTACCTTTGTCCAAGCCATACTCCCATTCTAAACCTCCGTTACCCAATCGTCCCATCCCAAATCGCTAAAGCCCTAACCAAACAACCCTCATTGCCGATCGAACCCTTTCCCCTCGAAAGCCCTAAGCCCTTGCACCAATCCTAAAACCCATCCTCATCTCTCTTCCACGGACCAAAATTCCCAATTCTCATCATTCCAGCTCACCAAACCGAATATATGTATATATATATATATATATATAAACCAGCACAACCCTAGGATTAGGGTTTGCATGAAAGTGTCGAGGCACAATAAAGGCCTCCACATAGACTATCGCACGAGGACGCACCTCAAGGGATAAAAAGCACCCCAATAAGATTAATTATCAACTTTGAGATCTGAATCTCTACAATGTCATATAAATAAGAAAAGAAAACTTAGGGTCTAAGAATCCTAATCAAACTAGGAAAGTTAAGCAAATTAGATTCTATCCTAAATATAACTCATAAAACAAAACTAGAAAGCCAGTATCAATTTATTAGGGAAACAATAAAAAGTCCTATACTGTCCTGGGCCCCCACATGTAGGCTGCACGTCTATCCTGCATCACATGGTGATAAAAATCCTTAGTTGTTTGTGAACACTGAAGTTGTGAGATAACTGGTAAAGCATTAAAAAGGGGTTGTGTACCTTGTCACCTTGCTCTGCCCCATAACCACTATAACCTTCTAATGTTGACAATGCATTTGCTCTCTGTAAACATTAAATGAACTAGACATTTTAGAACAATTTATGTTATTGAATTAGATAAATCTTATTAAGCTCACATGAGCACTTCCTGAACTGAACTATCAAACTGACTTTAGGAAGTAATTGTGGAGATGCAGAGTGGAATAGTCAACTCTAGAGGTGTTAATGAGCTTAGCTTGGCCAAGCTTGAGCTTGACTACCTGATCCATGGCTCAAGCTTGAGTCAAATTTGAGGAGCTACAGCTCCAATTTGGCTTGTCCTCACTTTATCAAGCTCAAGTTTGGGATTGCGCACAACTTGTGTTCCTCATATATATACAGGTTATGCATGTTAATGAGCCAAGTTAGCAGTGATAAACCCATGCTGGTTGTCGAGTGCCTTAATTCCCAAAACAAAAGCATGATGTGTTCAAGAATTCCAATGTTTCTCCTATTCCTTCATAAATGAATTTTTTTCTTATGTATTCGGAAAATTATGTTAAAGCAGAGAGATGATTACAAGATCATTGTTCCATAAATTATCTCCAAACAATCACCCAAAATTATCATTTTCACCATCTATCACTTGATAAACAAAAATTGATAAAAATTTAAGGAAAAAAAAAAAAAAAAAACATAAGCTGGACATACCTCTGGGAACAGATAACCAGCTTGAAGTTTTGCAAGGTTAGCATTGTGAGAGACCGTTGTCTTGTAAGCTTCATTACACACAGCCAGTGGTTTTCAGAATCAAAGAATATGAAAATGATTGATGGGTCACGACACAAGTTCACAACATAATATCATCATCATCATCCTCATTGTCATTGTCAACATAAGTCCCATCCCATTATCTAGGATCCGCTTTGGTAGCTCTACTTTTCCACTCAACCCTATTGTAGTTTACAACATAAACTATAACCAACTGGAGATTATATCAGACATTGATATGCAACCATTGGATCAATCATGTCCAAAAAATATAAATAATTACGTTTTCTAGACATGATCAAGCCAACCATGTATAGAACTCTGATCAGAGAAAATTTTGGTCAGCTCCCACAAAGGAGTCCATAATCCTTTATGACTCATACCCAGATAAATCCTCAAGGCCACTTAGTGGAACCTATTTATGAAAAAATCTAAACCACTCAAAAAATAAATCCTCTCTTGTTAATTGTGTGTCTTCAATCCTCATAAAATTTCACTCCAAAAGGAGTGAAAGGGGCACGCAGAAAAAGACATGGATGGAAGCGGTAATCCTAGATATGAAAAAAAGTGCAACCTATATGAGGATTTGGCCCAGAATTCCTATAGCGAACCCCAATATAGTTCTAACAATGCTTTGATGATCATGATGATGATGAGTAGGATTATTTCTGTTTTAAGCATTTGATAAGAGACGCGGGGCGTGCGAATCTTTTGTGGGTCCGGGTCCGGGTCCGGGCCCACATAGATAAATAAGGGGTTTTTTCATTTTTTTTAAGGAAAAATAGAAGCATTATATCAAATCAGATTTTCGTAACATAAGCTCTCACCTAAGTTAATATTATCAAAATCAGGTTTTTATCCCATTTTCTCGATCATACATATTCTATCATCTTCAAGCACCAAAATCAAATACACAAACACATAGACATAAAGAGAGAGAGAGAGAGAGAGAGAGAGAGAGAAACCCCACCAGTTTTCTCCGGCGTGACAATGCATCTGACAATCTTGCAGCTCCTCGAGGTAATCACAACCTTCAACCATCTGCAAAAAAAAGAAAAAAAAAAAAAAAAAACGGTGAAAGACAATCCGAACTTGTTCAGTTCAATAAACATATCGGCATTTGCAAAATCCGATTTTTCGAATTTTTACAAAGACATCGGAAGAAGAGAAAGGAAGTAACCTGGAGTTGGTGCTGCTATTTTGGCCCAAAAAGGCTGAGGAAGATGAAGATATCGGAGCATACATCTGCGAGAAGGAGGCCATTGGGTCTCTTCGATATGATGGACCGATTTATCGGCCAGAAACGAATCGGAAAAGAGTCTGGGTAGCGTGCTCCGAAGATGGTACGAGACGACGGCTGAAAGAGCTTAAGAGCTCAGCGGTCATGTCAAAAACCCTAAGCTCGGTGTCAGTTGCAATTGTTTTTATTATAGAAAAGGGAGTGATTTGCTGTGGAAAAAGTATACATGAACAGATCATTGGGACCGAATTATGGACCGATTCCAATGTTCTGGTCCAAAAACATTGGGATCGGTCCATAATTCGGTCTCAATGTTCTGTCCAAGTAGCATATCTCTTTGCTGTGAGGGGTATAACCTCGTTCCAAAAAAGAGTTATTTCTTTTCAAAGAATTATGCAAGAAAAAAATCATATTATTTTAAAGTGTCACTTCACTTTGGATTACTATTTCTCTCCTAAAACCGTTCTCATAAAATATTTTTACGAACGTTTGAATTTGAGTCTTATTTCTTACCATTTGAATTTGAGTCTTTTTTCTTGTCATCATCCAAATTATAAGCAAATCTTTACAGTCGGTTTGATTGCTTTTCCTTAAATTTTCAATCATCAATGGGTCTCATGTTAAATATGTTTTGTGGACCCTACCAATTAATGAAATCTAAACGGTTGCTCCTTTACTCTCTTCTCAGTTTTTTTTTTTTTTTTTTTCCCAAATGGATGGATCCAGTAGTGGGCACCAATTCGTATTAAATATATTTGAAGATTGGACTCCAGTATTGGATGAAATCCCAATGGCCTTCTCTTAACCTATTTTTTCTAAGAGTGGGCCCCACTGATAGAGGGAGGCAAGCCTATTGGCCATTTTCTGGTTTCTTAAAGGTTGCAAATCAATTAGTGGGCCCTACACATTTAACTTATTTTTGCAGTGGGACCCACTCATGGATTATGCATAGATATTAGTTTTCTAGGTCAATATGTATCCATAGTGGGCAATCAGACTGGGTTGGTATCATACACAAGCTTAATTTCTTTGATAATTGTTATGATGTGATTTGTGTGCATATGAATTAGAACTTTTGGAAACATACTATGATGACTCATATCTAAAGGATGCAAAGCCAAAATAATCATACTCATCATCATCATCATCATCATCATCATCAAAGCATTGTTAAAACTATATAATGAACAATAAGGAAAATTAAAACATCTTACAATGTGGGGTGATTGCCAAAGAATGTGATCAACCAGCTCAATTACCTTCCAAAATTGGGTTGCCTCCAAACAGTGCTGAGTTTAATGTCGTCAACCCGACGTGACCAAAATGATTAGTCCTGGTAAATTGGGTCTTCCAAAAAGATATCCATAATGTTTTTATTATTCAATTATAGAAACGGTTTCAATTGTTGACCATTTACCTTGAAAACATCCCCATTCTTGGGATTTTCAATTTCCACAGCACCATGAAAGTAAACAGTCCTAACAATGAATGGATCAATCCACCAAGTTCGTAACTTCCCTGGAAACAGGTGTAACCAGGAGTTATACAAAAGGACTTTCATACCTGGTTCAAAGGATTTTCTTAAAATTGACTTATCATGGTTCAACTTTATTCTTTCCTTGTAGATCTTGGCATTCTCATAAGTATCATTTCTAAGTTCTTCCAACTCATTGAGTTGCAATTTGCACACAGTACCTGCAGTGGGTAAGTAAAAATTGAACTTCTTAATGACCAAATAAGCTCTATGTTTCAATTCAATAGGCAAGTAGCATGCCTTCCTATAGACCAACCTGTATGGGGACATCCCAATAGGTATCTTGTAAACGATTTGATAGGCCCACAGTGCATCGATCAATTGTAAAGACCAGTCTTTCTGAGTGGGATTGACTGTCTTTTCTAGAATTTGTTTAATTTGCCTATTCGAAATTTCCACTTGGCCACTTATTTGTGGGTGATAAGGTGTAGCAACCTTATAGGTGACAGAATATTTTTTCAACATGGGCGGTTGCAAAAGCAAGAAAAGATGTGATCTCTCGCGAATTTAATCACCACATGGTGGTCATTCTTCTTTGTTGGTATGACTTCTACCCACTTGGAAACATAGTCTACTCCCAACAAACTATAAAGATTTCCAAAGGAATTTGGAAATGGCCCCATGAAGTCAATTCCCCACACATCAAAGATTTCCACCACAAGTATGAGATTCAAGGGCAAATAGTTCCTTCGATTGAGCTTGCCATGCTTTTGACACCTCTCACAGTTCAAATAGAAAGTGTGGTCATCTTTAAAGATTGTGGGCTAGTAAAATCCACGTTGCAAAACTTTTGCAGCTGTCTTTTTCAAACTAAAGTGGCCCCCACAAGCATGATTATGGCAGAATGAAATGACCGAGTAATGGTTATGATCAGGAATACATCTCCTAATGATCTGATCCGGGCAGTACTTAAAAAAATACGGGTCATCCTAGAAAGAGTACTTACCATCAGTTAGAAATTTTGATCGATACTGTTTTGACCAATGGGTGGGCATCTCCCCTGTAACAAGGTAATTGATTATATCTGCAAACCAGGGGAGTTGGGAAATACTGAGCAATTGTTCATCAGGAAAATTTTCATTCAGTGGGACCTCATCTGATGGCTCTAAGGGTATCCTCGAAAGATGGTCTGCTACAACATTCTCACATCCTTTTTTATCTCTTATTTCCAAATCAAACTCTTATAGCAGAAGGATCCACCTGATTAGTCGAGCTTTTGCATCTTTTTTGGATAGAATGTATCTCAGAGCTGCATGGTCCGTGTAGATGATGACTTTGAACCCTATCAAGTAGGACCAGAATTTCTCCAAGGCAAAAATCACATCTGGCAATTCTTTTTTCAAGGGTTGTGTAATTAAGTCGTGCATTATTGATGGTCCTACTAGCATAGTAAATCACATGAGGTAGCTTCTCAAACCGTTGACACAAAACAACTCCAATAACGATATCAGATATATCACACATTAGCTCAAATAGAATGGTCTAGTTAGGTGGCTGAATTATAGGGGATGAAGTTAGTTCCTATTTCAGTCTCTCAAAAGCTTTTAGACACTTCTCATCAAATTCAAATGGGGCCTCTTTTGTCAGCAACTGGCATAAAGGTTTAGCAATTTTTCTAAAATCTTTGATGAATCTACGATAAAAACTAGCATGGCTCAGGAATGATCGAATCTGCTTAATTGATTTTGGTGGTGGCAATTTGGAGATCAAATCATTTTTTTCTTTTCCACCTCAATTCCATCATCAGAAATAATGTGTCCCAAAACTATGCTCCTTTTTACCATAAAATGACATTTCTCCCAATTTAAGACTAGATTCTTTTCTTTAAATATTTCAAGCACCAGGGAAAAATGATGTAAGCACTCCTCAAAAGAATTGCCAAAGATCGAAAAATCATCTATGAAAACCTCAAAGAATCTTTCTACCATGTCAGAAAATATGCTCAACATGCACCTTTGAAAGGTGGCCGGTGCATTGCATAGCCCAAAGGGCATGCGTTTATAAGCAAAAGTGTTAAACGAGCAGGTGAAGGTGGTCTTTTCCCTATCCTCGGGTGCAATTGGAATTTGAAAGTAACCAGAATAACCATCAAGAAAACAATAATATGCATAACCGGCTAGCCTTTTGAGCATTTGATCCATGAATGGGAGGGAAAATGATCTTTCCGAGTGACCGAGTTTAACTTCCTATAATCAATGCATACCCTCCATCCAGTCTATATCCGAGTGAGTACCAATTCATTGCCCTCATTTTGAACCACTGTTATCCTAGATTTCTTTGGTACAACTTGAATCAGGCTCACCATTGCACTATTAGATATGGGGTAAAGCACCCTTGCATTGAGTAATTTTAAGACTTCCGACCTAACTACTTCCTTCATTGCAAGGTTCAGTCACCTTTGTGGTTCACGAGAAGTTTTTGCATTTTCTTCCAAATGGATTCTATGTTGGACCACAAATGGGCTAATTCCTTTGATATCTGCAATGTACCACCCTATAGCTTCCTTGTATTCATCCAAAATTCTCACGAGCTTTTCCTCTTGGGCAAGGTTCAAGTTTGAAGCTATAATCACTGGAAGGGTTTCTAGCGGGCCTAAAAACACATATTTCAAGGTATATGGCAACTGTTTGAGTTGTAACTTAGGAGGCTCTACAATCGATGGGACAAGTGGGGAAGTAGATGGAGTCAAATTCTCATGCTTTAGTTGCCACCTGGAGCAATCCATGGATGTGGTTGAGTCTAGCAGTGCATTGACTTCCTCAATATGTCAATCTACATCAAAATCACTTCCAAAGTGGGCCAGACAAGCCCCTAGTGGATCTTCAAGTTTCAAATGGGGTAAGTGATTTTCCACCAATTCATGAATGTAACTAACTTAAAAAACCCCATCATCCTCATCAGGAGTTTGCTTAGTGACATTAAAAATGTTCACTTGAACTGTCATGGTCCCAAAATAAATTTGCATCACTCCATTCCTACAATTGATCAATGCATTTGAAGTGGCTAGGAATGGTCTCCTCAAGATGATTGGAATTTTGGATTCAATCCCAGATGTGTGTTTCGTATCCAAGACAACAAAATCGACGGGAAACACAAAGTCTCTGACTTTGATAAGAACGTCTTCAACTACCCCCTTGGGTTATCGAATTAATGCATCAGCCAATTGCAAGGTCATATGAGTCTTTTTCAACTCCCCCAAACATAATTCTTCATAAACAAAGTACGGAAGAAGTTTCACACTTGCACCCAAGTCTAGCAAAGCTTTCTCTATGTGATGGTCCCCTATCTGGCAAGAAATGGTAGGACACCGTGGGTCTTTGTATTTTATCGGGGTTGGACATGAAATGATTGAGCTAACTTGTTAGGCTAGAAAAGCCTTCTTTGGCACATTGGTAGTCCTTTTGAAGGTGCAAAGGTCCTTAAAATTTTTTGCATAGGTCGGAATCTGTTGGATAGCATCAAGTAGTGGGATATTAACCCTCACTTGTTTGAATACTTCTAACATTTTATCCAACTGAACAATTGATTTTGCTGGGCCTAGCCTCTGTGGGTATGGTGCCTTGGGAGCATAGGTCCTAGGAGTGGGCTCACTAGGTGATGGTTCAGTATTGACTGGGTTCTTTGGTTCTAATATGAGTTCACCATTCACACTCGGTTCCTCAGTTTCCACTTTCTCACTTAATTCTTCCTCAGGTTCCTTGAGTAGTTTGACCTTGTTATCAACCTATGTACCCGATCTAAGAGTGATTATGGATTTAACTTGTTCTGAGCCTTTTCCTTTAGGATCATGAATAACTTGGCCTTTGGGATTAGGTTCGGGTTGACTAAGGAAGGTTCCTTTGTCTCTGGCACTGATGGAGTTGGCCAGTTGACCCATCTGATATTCCAATTTTGCAAGCGTTCTAGTGTGGCCATTCAAAAGTTGAGTAGTGGTCTGCTGGAATTGAGCAGTACTTTGAGACAATTGGATCGTGGTTTGAGACATGAGTTTTATAGCCTCTTCTAAAGAATCTACCCTCTGGATCAATGGATTGGGGTTGAAATTGGGTTTTTGGAAGCCGGGTGGGGCATTGACCTGAGATTGATTGGGCTGAAATTGAGTGGACTGAAATAAGCCACCTTGAGTTGGGCCTTTGGTACAAGAAAAGTTCAGGTTGTCCCTCTAACCTGGATTGTATGTGTTAGAGTATGGGTCATACTTCTGACGATTATCAAAACAAGTGTTTTGATATAAAACACTACCTCCTCAACAGACTCGCTCTGACGCAAAATTGTTGGGTCAATCCCTCCATTCATGGCCTGATTATATCTTAATGACTCTAAAGTGTTTGGAGTGGGCTTTGGTTTAGCTCTAAGGCCTCTATTTTCCTCACCAGTGTGGCTAATTTGGCCTCTGCCTCAATTTTGGGTTCAATCTTAAACATCCCCCCCTTTTCAGGAATGGTGGGTTTGATGGGCTCCCTCTTGATAGGGGCCCACTGTAATGTGTTTTCAACTGTTTCTTCCAAAAATGTCCATGCTTCATCCGCTGTCTTCTATGTAAACTTCTCACTGCAAAAAGGTTCCACCATTTGCTTAGTAGGGTAATCCAAACCCTCATACACGATCTGGACCAATCGAATTTTTTCAAATCCATGGTGGGGACACTGGATTAAGAGGTCCATAAATCGTTCCAAATAACTGTAAAGTGTCTCCCCTTCCATCTGATGGAATCCATTGATGGCCTGCCTAATCGAAGCAGGTTTTTGCTTGGAGTAGAAATTTTTGTAAAATTCTTCGACTAGTTTGACCCAGTGGTGATGGACCCGGCCTGTAAGGCATAAAGCCAAGCTTTAGTTTTTTCTTTTAGGGAGAAAGGAAATAATCTAAGTTTAAGGGCCTCCTCAGTCATGTGATTGATTATCATGGTCTCACAGATGTCCTCAAATTCTCTAACATGTTGATATGAGTTTTCCTGGTCTAGCCCACGGAATACTGGAAGCATCTGTATCATGCCAGATTTCAGCTCAAATGTGGCATTAGTTTGAGGCAAGGTGATGCAGGACGGTTGAATTGTCCTGGTGGGGAACATGTAGTCCTTCAAAGTCATGGGTGGGTCTACTTGATCAACCATCCTAACAATTTCTTCAAATATGGAAGACTTTCCGACAACGGTTAAGGCTAATTTAAGGTTTATCCTGATTAACCTTTTACTTTTACATACCCACAGTTTCTCTCTCTTAGGTCTAGAGCGCATGCATCGGGTTCAACCTTAAAGAAATGCAAGCCTAATTTATATGCGGGGCACTAATGGTCTTACTATATGATGTACGAGCAGTCAAGCACAAAGATTGAGCACAAGAAATTATCCTAGGGTTAGCCTAACTCACTAGAAAGCTCATAACTAGTTTGAAGAGTGCACTAAGGCCTCCAATCCAGTCTTATGAAGCCAAATTGACCAAGTAACTCCCCAGAATGAGTGGTGGGTCAGAATGCACTTGGCAAGGGTCCCGTTTAAGAACCAAACTCCTAGAATAGAGACTGCCACCCTTTTTGGTAGGGACAAGATTTGCCTAGACATCAACTTGACCAAAGAGCGCAACTGCTGCAACCTTTTGTGATCTTCGTCCTACTGAGCTCGAGTCCTATGGTCTCGTTTCTACTTGATTTTAATTAATGTTTAGATTACTATGTGAGAGGTTGTTAAGCCTAATTGGGCAAGGATCTGGTGATGAAATTTAAACCTTATCTTTTGGGGGTGGATTGCCCTTAACTAAGTGTGTGTCTAATTAGATGATGTGTTAATCAAGCATTCACACTTTGCAAAAATTTAAATTACCCAAGCCCCACTTGCAAGTAAAAGGTTCGTGGGGTACAATTTAGAAACTCTTATGGCGGGCCCACGCTAATCCTTAAACTGTGTAAGCTTAACCTCTTTTGGCAGATTTTACAATTCTGAGCGTAATTTTTTTTAGCAGTTCCGAGAGCAACTTGTTTGCTTAAAGCAAATCCACGTAGTTTCCTATTTTCGTGCAACTCTCCTTTTAGCAAGGAAACCTATCCAAAAGAAACTCTTGTTAGTAAATCATAATAAGTTAACAATCAAGTCAAAATTCTATCTTATCCTAATTTAATCAAAACATTAGTTAAACCAATCTAAAAAAAAATGTGTTTTTATTTACTGAAATTCTTAATTAAAAGAAATCCTTCAAAAAAAAATTTTGGTTTTTTTATTCCGAAAATTCAATTTATTATAAAAAATATCAGAAAAATCAAAAAAATTAGAAAAGTCAGAAAAATTAGCAAAGTGAAACACTAACTAATACTAATTGCAAAGAACACTACTAATGCAAATTAGATGACTAAACAACAAATGCAACCTAAATATGAGCATGCATATGAATCTAAAAAAAAAAATCAGATTTTAAAATAAAAAAACTCATATTTAGCTCCCTGGCAACAGCGCAAAAAACTTGATGTGAATTTAAATTCAATCTTTTAATACTGTAAGTGCACAGCTGTCTTTTTGAGACAGTGACAAGTATAGGTCGAATCACACAAGGAGCACTACTGAAATATTTTTTTTATTAAATCTGACTTTTTTATAATGAAAATAAAAATAAATCAAGATTTGAATGATAGATAAAGCTACTATGCAAGATGAACAGATAACAATAATGATAAAGGTAGATCAGAGCAACAAAGAGTCCATTAATTAATTTCAATTCTCAATCCATAAACTTTAATTTAGTCTTTCATCTTGCAAGTAACTCAGATCAATAACAACTCAATGTTTTTGATCCGGAAGATATTTTTTTTAAACTTCAATTCTTAAGCAAAAGAACCCAAGATCTCCATCACCACATAAAAATTACTTTGAACGTCAGTTAACAAATTAAACATAAAATATCAAAGGCATATAAACCTACGCATATTTTATCAAAACAAGATTAACTGATCAAAAATAAATTTATTTAAAATATAAAGCGGAGGTTTGCCTGTGGCGCGAAGGTAGATCTATTATTCTATTAAACATGCATCATAGGAACATAAAAATTAATTAAAAAACATAGAACAAAAATAAAATCACTTAACTTCACTTTATGCTCCGATCCAAAAGAATCTACTTCTTCATTGCAAAAGATGTGATTTTCATTGAAAATTTCATAACAATTACAATTTTCTCTCATACTCTTCTAAACTAGTTCTGGAACAGGGCTCCAAAATACCCACAAATTTTTCTCTTTTTTTTTCTAGAGAGAGAAGAGGTAGAGAAAAGAAGTAGGGAAGAGAGGGCCGGAAGTGAGATGCCCCCTTGAGGCTATGGACGTCCAATATATATAGAATTTGATTCCCTAAGCCCACAAAAATTTCCATCGTCATGTTGTTATTTCCATGATATAGTTATTGCAAGTGTGATTTACTTCCTTGTTTGGCTACAAGTCTTTCTAAATCAAGCTCTTTGAGTGGCCACCAAGAAACTCATCTAACCATCTCTCCTTTTACCATGGCCCACTTTTAGAAAGACTTTCCCAAAAATCACTTTGCTGGAACATTGTTTCTCTTCATGCGTTCCAAGCCTAAGTGATACTCCAACGTGTCCTCCTTGAATCTCTCTTGAGTTGCAACTCTTTTGCAAATTCTTCTCCTAAATGCCACGCTAAGGTGGATTTCTTAACAACTTTTGGAGAGATTTTAGCTTCTTCTTCTGTTCTTTTTTTTTTTTACAAGACTTCCTAAACTTGATCTCCTTTTTATCTTACAACTTCACATACCTTGGGCCCACGTTTAGTTTTGAAAAGTTCTAAATCTGAGATTCAGATTTAATCATGCAAATTGGAACACATGATGGGACCCACATGAGGCATGCAAATCTAAGAACATCTCTTCTATGGACATGTACTGCATGTTGGAAACTTTCTTGGACTTTTTTTATTCTTCTTTCTTTCTTTGCTTCTTCACATTTCTTAGCTATCAAGAGATCTTGGATTTCCTTCCTTGGAATTTTCTCCTTTTTATTTCTCATCAATTCTCCTCTATCCGCAGGCCCCAAAATCTTGAAGTGGCATGGCTTGGACATCCTCTACAAATTCCTTCTCTTCTTTTCTTTTCAAGGTGGGTACCGAAAAAAATTGAAGATTCCTTAGAAGATTAAAAAGAATAATTCAGCCATAATATGTATAAAATTCATAAATGTCATGCATGGGACCCGAGTGAGATCATGCACATGAATGTACCAAACTGGATGATTTCCATGAACTAATTGATGATCAAAAAGCTAATTGGTGAACTAAGATGATGTAAACCCATGATTTCATAAAATTCATACAAGATTCATTATTTTCAACTAAAATTCAAACTTTATTGCTTAAATGCATGAAATTATGAAATTCTATGAAATTAAATGAAAATTACTCTAATTAAGTCCACAAAGTCAAATAAAATGATGCATGAAAACTACAATTTTATGAACTTATCAAGTTTCAATCTAACTAAAAACAGAAATCAAAAGATCAAGTAGACAAACAAAAACATAAGAAAGTCATAGTCAGAAAGATTAGAAGTTTCAGAAGACACAAAAACAATCAGTTGCAGTCACTGATATCCAAGTTTTGCAAGGATTGCAGCTAAGGTCTCATCAATCGAATTGAAGCGTCCATCAAATGCATGAAGACAACCATCCACTGCATTAAACCAAGCATTGATGTGAGTATTCATAGCTTGAATTTGTTCCGCAAGAAGTGCAACTGGATCCGCATTCCCTTGCTGCTCCCCCTAGACATTAGCATTAGGGGCAGCTTCCTCCACCTCCATCTCTACACCCTGAATTGCTGGTGGAATGTGAGTAGATGATTGAGCCAAGGAGCGAGCATTTATAGGATTTTGGATCCTTTAAGTGGGCTCATTGGTCTTCTTTGGAACTTCTTTCCACAAAAGAAACTCGGTGATAAACACAGCAAATGGAAGAATGGAATTACGCTTCGCAGATAGCATCTTGAACAACATATTCAGAATCACTTGTGGGATGTTCACTTGCTTCCCGATGCCAATGCAATATAAAAGATAGCCATTCTTATGACTGACATCATAAGTGTGTCTAATTGGTTTTAAATTGTGGCAAACAAAGCGACTTAGAAATCTGTGTTCTTCTGTCATTGCCATGAAGGATACATCCACCAAGCCAAGGTGTGTCTTCACCACATAGAGTTGTGCCAATCATGTCATAGTTAATTTGTACTTGGCCGTCGTCTGGAAGAGGATCATCAGCACTTTCTACAATGGGAATGTCAAGAAATTCAATGATTTCTGCTGCTGTGATGTTAATCCATTTTCTACGAACAAAAGTCTTCAAGGTATCAGAAGACACATGCTCCAAATTGTTATATAATTTGGGATAATCTGATGAAGAACTTTACATCTTTAGAAGTGATTCAGCTCAATGAGGTGTAAGATCCTTCAAGTGGTATTAGAGCTTGGTAGGTCGGGTATTCGAGTCACGGGACACGTGTTTTGCGAGTTCGTAGTAGGAGTCGCGGCGGGTGTGGCGTTGAGGGAGGGATTGTTGAGGTCAACGTCCACCCTCGCTCCTGAGCGGTCATAATTGTGGTCGAGCCCTCGCCCTCACCCTCACCATAAAACTATTGTTTTGTCGTTTTCCATCAAATATCAATCCACACGTGATTAAACTAATAATTAATCCTAAATCAGATTAAAAGCAATCAAACCACACAATGAGAAGGACACGCGATGTATACGTGGAAAACCCTACTCGGAAAAAAACCATGGGCCTTATCGTTTAGGCCAACAGACAACCAAGCACTAATAAACTGAAAGTTACAAAAAATAACTCACAACTCTTTTGCCAGTTGCAACTTAACCTAAGGACTATGCTATCTTGCGGATTGCTCGCCGTACACATTCACCGTGCTTGAAACGAACACCTTGAAGCTGCCTTCAAGATGTATCTACTTGAGGAGAGTAGAATGGAACTCGAAACAAAGCTTGATCTTCAGCACAACAACTAGAAGCCTTGGGGGGGAGATGGGTTTCTCAAAATCTTCTCTAGGGTTTTGTATTGATGAGAAGTGATTTGGAATAAAGAAAGAAAGGCTATACATTAGCCTAGATTCGTGCGTGCCTCAAGAGTTCTGATGTGATTAGGATAAATATTGGCTTCTTGAGAGAGAATAGGAAAGAGTGTCCGGATGGACTGTAACTCGCCCAGGTTCGCTAGAGCGGACAGGGAGTTCGCTTGAGCGAATGCATTTCTGTCTCAAGCGTTCAATTCAGAAATAAGTTGGCTCGAGCGAAGAGAGAAGAAGGCTTGAGCGAAGAAGCTTCTATGATGGGTTCGCTTGAGTGGATGAAGCATCGCTCGAGCGAACATTGTCAGGACAAACATGGCTCAAGCAAAGAGAGAGAACGCTTGGGTGTAGGAGCTTCTATGAAGGGTTCGCTCGAGCGAATGGGACATCGCTCGTGCGAACACAGTCAGTTCCCAATGTGACTGAAATTCTTTGCTGACAAACTTGGGCAGTCCATTCTAAAAAAAGATTACATCTTTAAGAAACCCGATTTTGTCCATTAACCAATGAATTAGCCAACTCTCATAAAAACCTTAGACAAGGTCACTCCCTCTTTTCCCTGCCGGCCCTAAACTCTCTAAAGCAGTTATTTTTTCTGTTCTTTAACAAATTCTCTTACATGAAGGGAAAAAGAAAGAAAGAAAGAAATAGAAATTAATAATTATTTATCACAGGTAACTTTTTCTTTGATTTTATCATCAGACTTCGTTATTTTTATATGATATACAATCTACTTCAGTAAGTTGTATTTCTTTTTTTTTTTTTTTTTTTCGGTCATCCACTAGTTTCGGCCTTTTGTATATTCCAACTAAAGCAATCCATACATTCTCTCTTAGTATGGTTTATTCTAAAGCGTTTTGATTTTAAAGTCTCCTGGCATTCCCATTATCTCTTGATTCATATATCAATATTGTATCAACTGTGAACGGCTTACACCAAAGTGCCTTCTCTTGAAAATGAGGAGTTTGTTGGGTTGTTTTTCTTTTATTCTGGGTATACTGGATTGGTTCATTAGGTTACCCAATAGCCAGGTTTAGAGTTAGAGGCATTATAGTCTTGTACCAGGGCTTTCTTGGGGGCAAGAAAATGGAGATTATATATATCATGTAATATGTAACCCTAGACTATGTGAGAGAGTTGGAGATGTGAGAGCCCTCTCTCCCGCGGGTCTTGGAATCTTCCGAACCACGTGGGGATGCAAGAAAGTTGAGTTTATTTCCCGTGGATGTAGGCGAGTTTTCCAAACTGCGTAAATCTCTGTGTGTGATTTTTTCTTTCTTATGCAGTTGAGTGATCGTTCGATCGCGGTGATTCATGCTTCCGTACACATGCACAACAAGTGGTATCAGAGCCCCAACATAGTAACTTTTCCATAATTAGTACAAAGTGATAAAGGCTTGGGTTGAACCCTGATGCAAAGTTGTGGTCATTAGGAAGGCACTTATCTCTACATATGTAGTTCTTACACTCGTTATTACTCCTTCATACATGTCTTTAGTAATTTCAATATAACCTCTTTAATATTTCTTTTATTTAAAACTCACTAATATAAATTTTAGAATTGAAGCCCATGAGATACCATAAAGGAATTCCTTTCGTTATCTTGGCTTGATAATTAGATAATTAGTAAGGATTGAGAGATTGATAAAGATGTTGAACATAGGATAAAAATGAGATGATTGAAGTTGAGACTTATTTTTATAGTTCTTTTCTATCCGCCCATGCCAACAAAAAAATAAATGAAGGGAGAATTTTAAAGGACAATGATTAGACCAGCTATAACTTATACGGAACACAATATTGGCGAATCAAAAAGCGACATCAACACAAAATGGACGTAGCAGATGTGAGAATATTGAGGTAGGTATGTGGTAAAACTATAAAGATAGAATTAGAAATGGTCATTTTTTAAAGCATTTAGGGGTAGTACCAATAGAAAATAAAAGTAGAGAAACCCATTTGAGATGCTTTGGGCATGTCCAACTTAGGCCAAGGGCCAACAACAACAGCAGTAAGAAGAAAATTGTCTATACAGGTTGATGGCCTACCAAGGGGAAAGGTTAGGCCGAAGAAGACGTGTATGAAGGCAGTAGTTAAAAATGGATCTAAAGATGTGTAGCTTATCTAAGCATTTGGTTCATAATAGATCGAAATGGAGAAATATAATTCATGTAGCGAACCTTACATAGTTGGGACAAGACTTTGATGATGATGATGATAATTTCAAAATTTCCTAAAAACCAAGTTATTGATTCTTTTTCTTATATTTTCATTTTAAATGTTGATATTTTTTATTTTACTGCTACTTCTCATTAGCTTAAAAAATAAATAATAATAAAATTTTATTAAGTAAATTCTAAAATTTGTATAGTTTTGTGCATCTTTTCTTTAATTGTGGTCAAGCCAGGGGTATCTACTAGTATCAAATAATAGATCTAGATTCTCCTACGTAGTCTACAACAAAACCTTTTAAAGCAACTTCTGACAGAGTCCATTTGGATGTCTAGTGTTCAACAAAACTAGAAATACAAATAAGAAACAGTATTCGAGTTCAGTTGTTGTGAGTTGTGACATAGCGAAATAAACCTGTGATTGACTCTCGGTACAATACCTAAACACAAAAGCAAACAACACACGTGAATAGCAATCAACACACGTGAATACAATAATCCACCCTAGGATTAGGGTTACAAATATATAATACTATACACTATGGTGCAAAGATCAAACTACTCTTAAACCCTAGATACAACCTGTTACCCCCAAATGACCATCCAGTTAACCCGAAATACAAGAGACGGCCAACATCGATTTGGGCTACTGTAAGAGTTCAAATTATACAAGCCTTTGCAATTCATAGTTAACGACTCAAAAGATAGGTCATAATGTTAAGTCCTTGATAATCTAGCTTTCAAGAGATCAACATAAAAGCCCTGTCAGGTGTGCCATTTTAAAAATGGAGTGGACAGATTTCTTATGTGAAAGCTGCAATCTTGTCTTGATCCCATAATTTATATTACGATGGAGGTGGGAATGGAAGGAGAATATTCTATCAATGATAGTGGAGATAGCAGAGATGCATGTGAGCATTAATATCTCTTAGCTATTTGCATTTTTCTTTTACCAGTCTCTACTACTTTCTTGTTTACAAGCTGGGTAAAAAGGAGTTGGAATATTCTCCCTTTTTAACTTACCAATGCCTCCTTTTACCCAAAAAAAAAAAAAAAACCAACTTACCAATCCCTATGTGGTGCTCATGTGCTTACTATCTCCCTCTTATTTACTTCCTTTTTCTATTTAGAATCCTATCGGATGCTGAGAAAATGTGGAGGAGGAGGTGAAGAGAATGGTCACAACTGTTTCACTTTCTTATTAGTCTTCTTCTCCATAATCTTTTCTTTGATTCAATTTATCATCATCATTTTTTCCAAAAAGTATCAATTGAGAGTCATTTTATGTTGTATCTAGATGGTTTAAGTATGCAAATAATTTCTAAGCACTCAATGCAACACTACCCGTGCCACCCATCAACTCCAAAACCGCATCGAAAATGAAGATAACACCTACTCCATCTCTAAATGCTCCAAGAGCCCTACAACCCCAGTTCTCTATAAGAGGGTCATTGCATGAAAGAACACATAGGCAAAGGAGATCAAATCTATGAAAATGGTTTTCGTAGAGAATCAAGTTTTTTCAAGTTCTCAACTTGAGCGCAACCAAGCTTCAAAAGTATAGATCTATTATCTATTTGTTTTAGTAGATATTGTGTTATGCTTGTTCGTTTCTTATTCTGTTTTCTTGATGGATTTTTATCTTAATGTATGAGATTAAGGTTTTTGATCTCGGGGTTAAGTTTTTAGCCTCGTGGGTATTTGATCCCTGCTTCAAGTGGGTCAAAAAGTTTTGTATACCTATCCACGATGCCCACCTACTTCCAACAGTTCTATCTTCAACTCCAACTCCATTCTCACTCAAACCCACATCTTTCTCTCCATCTACTTCTCCCTTGGCCTCCTAATCTTTTTCCTGAATCCCCACCACTTCTCAGACTCCCTCTTTGATGCCATATACTTTTCCATCAATTCTTTCATGAAGAAGACGATGGTGATAAACTGAATCAAAAAAGAGAGATGGAAGTAGAAGAGGAGAAATAAAGTGGAAAAAAAAACCGACATTCACTGATATCCAAATTATTCATTGATACGATATCAATGGATGTCCGCATTATTCATTGATATTAGGGAATAAGGGCAAAAAAGTCAAACACCTGAAAATATTGAGCGCGAGGTCCTTTGCGGTCAATATTCAAAGTCATCATATCTAATTTTAAGAGGATTTTACATAAAATTCGAAATACATAAAAACATGAAAATTAAATATGAAAAAAAAAAAAAAAAAAGACAGTCTTAAGACAAAATGCAGAACCAATAATTATATTTCAAGCCATGAATGAGCAAAATATAATCAAGTTTTTTCGAGTTCTCAACTTGAGCGCAACCAAGTTCCAAAAGTATAGATCTATTATCTATTTTTTTTTAGTAGTTATTGTGTTATGCTTGTTTGTTTCTTATTCTGTTTTCTTGATGGATTTTTATTTTAATGTATGATATTAGGGTTTTAGATCTAGGGGTTGGGCTTTTGGCCTTATAGGTATTTGATCCCTGCTTCAAGTGGGTCAAGCAGTTTTGTATACCTATCTACGATGCTCACCTACTTCCAACAGCTCTATTTTCAACTCCAACTTCATTCTCACTCAAACCTTCATCTTCCTCTCCATCTACTTCTTCCTTGGCCTCCTTATCTTTTTCCTCAATCTCTTCCCATACTTAAAGCCATGAATGAGCAAAATAGAAAATCTATTATTATATTTTAGTGGCCGCCCATTTAGAAAAATACATTGGGTGGATAGAAGTGCTGATTGGTGATTCACACGAACCTAAATCCTAATCTCAGTTCCAAAAGATTTTGCACTTGGACACGTACACTAGTACTTCTACAAAATAGAAATATTTTACATAAAAAATATGTTTAATATATAATAAATAAGACTTTAATTTATTTAGAGATTAAAAAAAATACTAATGAGGTACATTAACATAAAAAATGAACAGTTTTTTCTAATGAAAAAAAAAGTACTAACGTTGCTAACCACCTAATTTGACGTATGGGTCCAATTTGAAATCCATACCATCAAATACCTTATAGTTGTCCTTTTATAGGCATTTTTTTTTCATGGAATAGGCCTTTACTTTTAATTGATTGGAGCCCAAAGTGGTCCATACAAAATATTGTTGGTGATTATGTAGAAGTGCTTAATAAAAATTATACAAACACACATGAGTTTCATACACATATATATATATATATAATAATTATGTTGTACGATATTGTAGCCCACATAAGTGGGAAAGAAGCCCGCACATGCGGGAAGAGAGCCCACACAAGTGGGAAGGATGCCTGTACACGCGGGAAGAGGTGGTGTAACCAAGATTCGAACCCTGGACAGTCAGGTGAGAACTGTCACTCATTACTACTCGGGTAAGAAGTTGTTATCCACTTAACATTTGATAAGATAATTATGGTTTTTTTGTTTTTTTTTTAATACTAGCTGTACAACGTTGAATTCCCGTATTAGGCCCATTTGAATCTATGACAACCAATGAGGACGAGACTATATAGATAGATCTGATTATGGATTAATAGTGTTCAATATTAATCGTATCTAACTAACCAACCTCTTAGTTTTAGTGCGTCGAAGTTTAATGGGTTAATGTAAGGCAGATATATCTTTTAATGAAGTCCAATGTTAGGATAATGGTGAGATCAATGTCAAATAAGGACCTTGTTATTGATGGAGACTGTTGTGCGTGCATGAATTGAATTGATCGTAAGTGGTTCCCGTAAAAAAAAAAAAGCATGAAAATGAAAGGAAATGTCTAATCTAACAACAAAAATAAAAAACTGAGGCCTTCCAATTGATTCTAGTGTTGTTTGTGCTGTGAGTTGTAAAAGAGGGGACCAGAGAGGGACCTTATAGCACATGGGCAATGCGGTTACAATGAGACCACACATGGCATGGGTCATGTGGTGTGTGATATGCACATGGTAAGGGGAAGGAACGTGTCTGTTTCAATGGCTACTCTGGCTGGTTGCTGGGGGTTAGCTGGTTTGTGGCATCTTCGTTAACTCCCTTCATGATGTCAATATCTGGTATCTTCTGATATTATTACAAATTTCAATGCACAAAAAGGAAGAGGGCCGTAAGAAGGCTCTATGACCAGCAAAAATATTTGAGTGTGTTTATGCAAGAAGAGGGCGCTCTTCTCTCTGCGGATCTTTGCTTTTACACGAGAGAGGAATCCTGTATACATATCCCTTGCAACGGAATTTGAAATCATCTCTATCAATTTTACATGAGAAAAAAGTTTCACACCAACCTATAAAAGAATGAGCTAGAAGAAAAGTTGGGACATTTTTCCTCTCAATCACAAAATCCTCTCCTTGCACCAAGTCACCAAGACAGTGTAGTGCGATGATGGGCCGGAACTGTTGCGGCGAATTCAAGATGGTTAAATACATGATATGTACTGTGGTATGGCCAGATAGAACTACTTAAAGTAATGATTTGTTAGATCAGCTATCTATAAAATAACAGGGTAATCAACCGAAACGAAGGCCGATAATGTAGAGGGAAGTAGAGGGAAGTAGTGAATGGTTCAAAATCGTTCTCAGAAATGAAATTGCCAAAAACATATAAGATATGTTTATGTCACATAGGATCAAAGAAGGGGAAAGTTGATCTGATTATCCATCATTAAACAAGAGTTTGGATCTGAAACTAATATTGACTCTGGCAGAAATTTTGACTTCCTTCTCATGAGTCCGAATCATATTTTGATCGGACAGCCCTTTTTTAGGGTTGGACCTGCACTTATGGGTTTGACACCGGTCCAATCCACTGCCCATTTCATATGTAATGGAGCCCCCCAACATGCCACATGCCCACTTTTTATCCATTGGATAATGGATATAGGGACCATCCAATCCTTCTTTATTGGTGACCACAGTGCAGGGGTCGTTGTTATCAAAAAGTCTACTTGGACAAACTTTTTGGACAGAATTTTGGACAAATCCTATGGTATGGCTTAAATATCTGATATTCAAGCCATACCATAGGGTTTGTTCAAAATTCTGTCCAAAAAGTTTATCCAAGTAGCACTACTCCGTTGTTATTTGTCTCGTACTGACTTTTCAGAACCGTATGTTTTCAACAGCATTTCGAGGAGGTGGAATAAAAAGAAATGGAATCATCCCATATGGCATGAAGTTGAAAAGTTCTCATGGAATCCATTTCATGAGGAGATGGAAATAAAAAAAAAAATATATCTAAAAACAAGGTGTGAAAAAAAATTAAAAGTTACGTATTTGAATCCACGAAAATTTCCCATTTTATCAATCAAACACTAAATTATGAGATGATGAAATGTATACAAACATACAGCACCAATATTTTACCACATAGGATAATGATTTTCCAAATGTTCATATAATTTTGTAAACCTAATTGACAGTTAAAAATCTTGTTTAAATCTACGAAAAAAAACTAAGGGATTGCTCAGTCAGTCAGCAACCTGTATGTCACTTGGCTGCCCAGGGATCAAACCATGCACATGTCACTCTTTCTACTTGTGTGAGCTTCTCTTCCCACATATGTGGGCTAATCATTCCTTATTGTTCGGGACTGCCTCTCAGCTTTTTCGATCCTGCTCCGAAAACACGGATCGACATTTTCAAAGCGGAACCGTTCTCGGAGCACAGTTCGACCGAATGTGGAGCGAACCGTGCAAAATAATTAGTTTTATATGTATTTTCTTTTTCTGTGAGCTTGACATTTATCTTTTGAATGAAGAAAGTTCTTCTGGCTTATTAATTATTATCTATTTTATGTGATCAAATTGAAATATTAAAATTTTTTCTCCATTTTTTATACTTGAATATATAGATAAGATATATTTGTGCCCATTCATTAATTGTTTATAAACCTCCAAGCACTATGTTGTGTAGGCACACTGGAGGCTCTCCGAACATATGATTATTTTAAATTTTAGTGCTTCGGTGTTCCCGCTCTAGTCCGCACCCCTGCTCCCTCTCCACGCTGTGGGCACTTAGATCCATCCTACTTTGTGGGCTTCCTCTTCCCATTTGTGTGGGATCTCCTTCCGACAGTGTGGGCTCTCTTGAGAACCAGCCCCAACAGCTTCCTCTTCCCACATGTGTTAACTCTCTTGGGTTTTAACCCACTTGGATAGGATACCAAAACATTAAGAGATAATTAGCGAAATGTCCCTCATATAGGACTTGTAAGGCCTCAAGTCCATCAACTTTTCCTCTAAGGTCTGTAGTCCATGCAGCTTGGACATATTTCGGTGAGAGGTCCCTAGACACGCCACCTCATACAATTTCATGAATGATTTGCCCTTTCAACTGATTAAGAATAAAATTTTAAATCTTCCATTCTCCATCTTATTCTTCTTCAATCTGGACGTGGGCATTGGCGGATTGGATCTGGATCTCAACAATTGAGATCAAGTCGTCTCGGTTTTGGCGCATTTTCACTCTTTGAAGTCGGCATGGTACAGTGGGTTCCATGCATTGGAATTGAAAAGGACCTTTGTTTTTCAGTTGAAAAGTACTACTCTCCTTGGTTTGGGTTCGTACAGCATGCAAGAATTCCATTCGTTTTCTTTTCCTTTGTTTCTCTCGGTTTGGGTTCGTGTAGCGTCCAACTTGTCACTATTACATCCACTCCTCGTGGCGCATGCAAGAGAAGGCAAGGAAATCACTCTTTGCAGGTTGGGCGAATCCAACCTGGTTTCAGCTTTTTTTTTTTTTTTTTTTTTTTTCAGAGAACGAGATTGGGGTTTTTCAGAGAAGTAGCATCGCCAAATGCTGATGCTTCTTTAGCCCACACGCCATTGCCGGAGAGGAAGAAGAAGAACCCTACAACCTTGCCCAGGTTTTGTTGCAAACTTATAGAACACGAAATGAAGAAGAAGACGATCTTATGCGCCATTGCCGGATTTTTTGAGCCACAATCGATCGTTCCTGCTTGTCGCTTGGGAAGAGGGATTGCCACCGGACGCTGCGCCATGCCATCGCTAGAATCGAGGAAGAAGGTGAACAGAAGATGACTTTTGTGTTTCGGATTCCAAAACGAAGAAGAAGAAGAAAGTGGGCCTGGGCTTTGCAGCAGTTCCAGGTTGGTTCCAGGTCAGGTTCGACCTGGCCCGTTCCAGAAGTTCATCCCCATTCCAGTCAAAGTCAAATTTATCTTAGTTTTGTATTTTTTGTCAAATTTATTTGAGTTTTGGACAAATCTATCTGAGTTTTTGCTATTTATCTGACTTCTGGAATAAATTTATCTGAGTTCTGGACAAATCTATTTGAGTTTTTGGTTATTTATTTGAGTTCTGGACAAATCTATCTGAGTTTTTGGCTATTTATCTTAGTTATTGAACAAATCTATCTAAGTTATAAACAAATCTATATGAATTTTTGACAAATTTATTTGAGTTTTTGAAAAATATAGGTGAGTTTCTGACAAATTTATCTCCATTTTAAAAAAATTTAACTGAGTTTTTGAACGAATCTTTCTGTGTTTTTGGAAAATTTATTTGTATTTTCTTAGATCTATTTGTGTTTTTGAATTTTATTTGTATCTTTTGAAATTTATTTGTATTTTTTGAAATAAATTTAACTGAATTTTTGACAAAAAAAGACTTGAGCTTTTTGCCACATTGTTCACTAATTTGGAAAATTGGGTTATCTTAGTTTTGGCAAATGTATTTGAATTTTTTTAATTTTATTTGTGTTTTTTAACTTTATTTACGTTTTTTGAAATTTATTTGAGTCTTTTGAAATTTATTTATATTTTTTTGAAATTTATTTTTGATCTTTTGAAATTTATGTTAGATCTTTTGAAATTGATTTTCATCTTTTGAAATTTATTTATATCTTTTGAAATTTATTTGTGTCTTTTTAAATTTATTTGCGTTTTTTGAAATTTATTTGCTTTATTTTGAAATTTATTTGTGTGTTTTTAGAATTTATTTGAAAATCTCATTAATGAGATTCCATTAATCGTGACCCATTAAATTGATATTATTAATGGGATATCCCACCAATAATGGGATATAATTTAAAGAAAGGGTAAATTAGACATATCAGGTATGGGAATGTGTTAGAAGACCTTTGGCTGCATGATTTTTTTTTATAGACCGTTTGCAACAAAGTCACACTTTAAAGGACCTCTCACCGAATCTCCCAAAAATTAAAGAAAGTATGCTTGAGCCTCTATTGAAAATTCATTAACATAGCCATTCGATAAATGCATTTCAACCATTCGATAAATGCATTTCAAACCTTTCTTTTTCTTGTTTTATTATTATTGATTGTTTTGAAAAAAAAATAAATCAAAAGGCCCATATATAATCTATTGGCACCTCTGATGCTCAATAAATACTATATTTTGAGTCGACAATTATTCTTATTCGAACTTTTCGCCTAGTTGGAATGAAAAGTCCATCAGTACAGCTACAGTCATTGAAGTTTGCAGGTCAAAGATCAAGAAGATGAGATGATGTGACAAAGTCAATTTATAAAAACCCTACCTAGCTATTTAGCAAGGATTCCTTTTGAAAATTCAAGATGTTGGAAATTCATATTCCTGATATCATGGTTTGTCACTTGGCATTTGAAATGTCACGTTCTTTTTTGCTAGATTTTCAAATTTTAGAAACCCAAAAAGGTTAGAAAACAAGATTGGAAAACTTGTTACGTGGACTCGGTTCGTTCAATGAAAAAAAAAAAAAATTTTGACTTGAAGAGAGTCAAAGCAAAGACTCAGGAGAGTAATGTTTTTCTTAAAATAATTTTAAAAATATTTGAAAATCCATTAATTATAAAATATAAATATACATTTGTTTACATGCATTCATGATAATCAAATCAAATTAATAAATCTATATATGCAAGAAAAATAATACAATAAGGAAAATAAAAGAAAACATCTTGCATATTACATTAGTTGTTAGTCCAATTATTGAATGTAAAGGATCAAAAATAAGTTTTGAAATATGTTCTAGTCATCATTTTTAAATTGCCGATTCCAAACCACATAATTACTTATAAATAAGCTCTAATTATTTAAAATGCTATCTACCTATCAAATGATTCAAAATGCAAACACTTATTAAAATGAGATGACTCGGCCGAGTCTCCCTTGTATTTGACTCAATCCTTATTCGTCAAAATGAGATGACTTAGGAGAGCAAAGAATCAACTCAAAGTATTTTCGAACCATGGTCTCAAATGGCCTTTGGTATTCCCAAATTCCATCCTCCTTGAGCATTTTTGGATGGTCCAACTGTGAGGAGGGTTTAAGAATTGTGAGACCTCAATCCACATGGGTAATCCTTTTAGGCAAGACTAGCAAGTCAAGTGATTTTGTAAGCCAAAAAAGGAGAATATACAAGGGTAAGGGTGCAGTGCTTTAGTAGCACTGTGAGGATTTGTCCAAGTCTCACATCAGAAATATCCAAATCCTGACCCTAGGATTATAAGTTGAACTCCGTCTTAACTAAACATAACGTATTTTAAAGCCATGTGATCCCGAATTACATAAGTACTCCAGAGTTAAGTATGCTTGGGCAGGAATAGTATCAGGATGGGTGACCGTCCAGGAAGTCCTCGAGTGTGCACATGAGCTAAAGCGGACAATATCGTGCTGAGTTGGGCACGGCTGTGAAAATGTGGTATCGGAGCCGATGACGACTCTATTTCCAGTGGGGTAACAAGACCAGGTTGGCTGTGAAAAGGTGGTATCAGAGCCGATGACGACTCTATTTCCAGTGAGGTAACAAGACCAGGTCAAGTGAACCTGTGAGCCAAGAAAAATGAATTCGCAGAGAAAGAGGAATTTGTAAGGGAAATGGTGGAGTTTCTTCGGTAGCACCGTGTGTCTTTGTCCAATTCGTACATCGAAAATATCGAAGTCTGGACCATAAGCTTATAAGTCAAACATTGTCTTAACTTAACATGACGTTTTTTTCGTGTAGTCCCGGGTCCCATAATAACTCCAGAGTTGAATTTTTGGAGAATTATAAATTCTTTCGAACATGGATTTTTTGAATTCTAGTAAAAGAAGAGGCCCTATGTGTGAATGAGATCTCTCCATCCTTCAAGACCCCTATTATTCACATTCTTCTAGATAGGACCTACTATAACTAGGTTTGCATTAAAGTTAGGTACAAGTGTGCATGGTAGATCACTATGATACATGGAGAGATAAGGACAATGTTCTCCTAATAGCAGATTCTATAATCCTAATATGTTGTCCAACTCATGGGGCCCACTTAAATAGATGGGAGGAGGGCAGATGGAAAGTTCTCCTTAGGGACAAGGGGGTGCTAGAAGATTTGCCCCACCAAATTATCATAGCCCTTGATTTAACAACGTTAAGTTTAATGGCATCTTAACTATAGATTTCTTTTTTAAATTCAATCCAAGGGTGAGTGATGGTTCATTTAGTGTAAAATTGGTCATGCTGCTTAGATCATTGGATGACAAAAGTAAATGGGGATGCACTAATCAAAGGTAGGCCCAGTGGGCCCATAGAGCTGGACTGCTCATGCAATGAGCTTCTTGAAGAACATTCTTCTTTCACCTATTGGCCTCTTTGAGACATTTTCAGTCTTTGCCATGGTTGGAAACTCTCCAAGTTAACTCTTAACTCTCTTCAGTCATCTCATTTTGACGAATAATGATGGAGTCAAATACATGGGAGACTAAACCGAGTCACCTCATTTTAATAAGTTGTTTGCATTTTGAACAATTTGATAGGCAGATCTAATTTTAAATAATTAAAATTTACTTATAAGTGATTATGCATGAGGTTTGGAGTCAGCAATTTAAAATTAATGGCTGGAATGCAATTTGAAACTTATATTTGGTCTTTTACATTGAATAATTGGACTAACAACTTATGTAATATGCAATATGTTTCCTTTTGTTTTCCTTATTGTAGCACTTCTCTTGCATATATAAATTCATTAGTTTGAAATGATATACATGTAAAGAAATGCTTATTGGTATTTTATAATTAATGGGTTCAATGGGTTTATTTTAAATATATTTAAAATTACTTTAAAAAAATTACTCTCCCGAATCTCTACGTTGACTCTATCTGAGTCACGAATTTCTTTGCATTGGACGAGTTGAGTCCGAGTCACTAGTTTTCCAACATTCTCTCTCTCAATGGGTACCCATCACATCGCTTCTATCCTATTCTCCATTTCTTATATCAATGCCTCTTGGAGTAGGGTTTTTCTTTGAATTTGAGTCTAATTTTGGTATGTTGACTTATCAATTCACATATGCTGCTAAAATTGAAACTTGGATCTTTTTTTCTGCAATTTGCACTCTTTTCATAACTGTTCTATCATAGTCTTTTTCGTAATTGTTCCAAAGACTCTATTTTCAACGGAAAGCCCTAATCTGAGGTTGTCAAACAAGTTCACTTTTAGCACAACTCAAAATCTCAGTGCAGGCTTGAAAACAACACAAAAGATGCCAAACTTTCTACCAAAAAAAAAAAACACAAAAGCTGCCAAACCTCAAAGTGCTGCCAGCCATTTGCCTCCCACACGCAGCAGCGACGTTGCAGAATAAATGCAAGGATATGTTGGTATATAGCATATACAGCATAAGATTCTTATGTGGGTAAATAGAGCATAAATGCAGGACACCGAGTTGATATAGGAATCCAACTGGAAGTGAGGTGGCATTTTTTTCCCTTGCATCTATCACCCTTCATTCATGAGGAGCAACTTTTTCTAGTTGCATTTCGCGAGGGGTCCTGAACATCTTAGTTTATGGACTTATTAGATTTATAATTTTTCTTTTTTTTATAGTGTGATAAGTCATTTTTCTAACTTTGAAGACAAAATTTCCAAGTTACCATTTCTTTAAATCATATCCCATGATTAATGAGATATGTCATTAATTATGGTTAACTACCAATTAATTGACCACGATTAATGAAATTCAATTAATGAGATTTTTAAATAAATTCTTAAAAGCCATAAATAAATTTCAAAAAACACAAATTAATTTCAAAAAAATGCAAATAAATTTCAAAAAAACACAATAATTTCAAAAAATAAAAAATAAAATTCAAAAAATTTAAATAAATTTCAAATGATGCAAATAAACTTCAAAAGATCCAAATAAAATTAAAAAATGTAAATAAATTTCAAAAGACGCAAATAAATTTCAAAAGATGTAAATAAATTTAAAAAACGCAAAGAAACTTCAAAAACACAAATACATTTTTCAAAACTTAGATAAGCCAATTTTCCAAATTTCAATTTTTTTTTTCCAAAAACTCAAGTATTTTTGCCAAAACTCAGTTAGATTTATTTCGAAAAATGGAAATAAATTTGAAAGACGCAAATAAATTTCAAAAGACACAAATAAAATTAAAAAGCACAAATAGATTTCAAGAAATGCAAGTAAAATTTTCAAACGTCTCAGTTAGATTTGAGTCGGGCTACTTGTCCCGGGTTTTGTCCCGGGACATGGCCCGACTCCCCATGGGAGCCGTTGGATCCCATGCTGCCATGGGACCCAACGGCTCCCATGGGAGCCGGGCCAAGTCCCGGGACAAAAGTCCCGGGACAAGTAGCATTTTTGGTTAGATTTTCCAAACCGGCAATTGAGCCGGTTTGCTGTGGCCAAGTTTGAAATTGACTTTGTTAGGTAGGATAGTGCCACCTCAACCTTGGGGGTTTTCTTTATAAAATGAACTACTAACAAAGGCAAAAAGGAAAATATATTATTAAAATTAAAGTTTTCCTAAGAATACTTTAAGAGAAACAAATCAAATTCTTTAAGAGAAACAAATCTATTTATCTATCATCATTGATATTTATCTTACGCATCAAAATTCTACATAAAAAGAAATTTTTGAAAGAAACTGACAAAAACTACAAACCAAATTCAAAATTATAAACTTCCACCCATTTTTAGTTTCCATGTGAATTCTAGAAAGAAGAAAAGAAATATGCTATAAGTTAGTCATTGTCATGTCTTTTAAATTATATAATTATTTACAATATTGAAATAGGAAAATTGAAGACACACGCCCTACCCTATACGCATGTATGATATTGTCCTCTTTGGTCCACGACCCATCAAAATGCCTGATAAAGAGTCGGCTCTGATACTATTTGTCACGTCTCACCCTACGCGCATGCATGATATTGTCTGCTTTGGCCCACAGGCCTCACGGTTTTATTTCTGATGGGCCTCAACCCATCAAAATGCCTCATGCAAGGTAAGGGTGTAAACTCTACATATAATTTCATTTATTTTCCTTTCTATAGTCGATGTGGGACTCTGGGGCGTCACATTGATGGGTGAGCCAAGGTTTCAAGGAGACACATGGATAAAAGTTTCGTTGGTAGATTCTAAATTGCACTTTGAATGGCAACAATAAAATTTATGGTGTTATCAAAATCAATGTTCCAAACTCTATACGGGAAGAGATAAAAGAGAATGCGCGTGTGATATTAATGCCAAGATCTTAGGAGATAGGATTTTAAATTTAGTTAATTGAGATGTGACACTTTTGATTAGCCCATGCCAAACAATAAAAACATATCTAATTTTATTAGTTTCTTTAAAAAAATTACTTATAAAAACATAAAGCAGAATAAATAAATATATTATTTAAAAAAAGACTAAAATAATTTATTTATAAAATCCTGATTGAAATGCTATTTGTCTTATTACTTTAAAATTGCTATAAAAGAGAAGAATGAAGATGATAATTGAAAATTTTAACTATAAAGTATAAAAAATAAAAATAAAACACTGCTAAACATGATAGATGGAGGACATTCAGGTGCATCCATCACTCGCCATATCTGCATATGATCAATTAGAGCCCCACTGATCATGGGACTTGAGGGGATGAAAATAGACATCTTGGATTGGCCTATATATCGAGTTTGGGGTCAATCTCATACCTTTAATCTTCCATCTGTGGACCATAAATTTAACGACTTATATTAAATAATTTCCTTTAGCCTCGATCCAACGTTCAAATCCATTCAGATAGGTGGAAACTCGATGGACCCAATGTAATTCAGGGGGTCCCATGTGTGTAGATGGTTAATATGCATCATAAAGTTAGCCCTACTATGGATGATACACATGAATATTTCCCCATGATAGATATATGTATATATGTTGATTTTTCATCAAATGAGTCATGTAGATAATGTTAATAACTTAAAATGGCTATGATCTTTAATCTATCAAATCCCAAGTAGCTTAATAAAGTAATTATTTGATAGGTCCCACTTAGATGGTATATGGGTCAGATTTATTGAGTTCCATAAAATTTGTGTGGGGCAAATATTTTTGGGTCATAAGATTTGAATAGCAACAAGCCCCCTTGGAAGTATGTCTTTTGTGTGATATTAGCAAGATTAAACTTTAATTGCATTTTACAGCTACTTTATGGTAGCATGTGATTTTTATAGATGGGCCCACCAATGGATGGCCCTCAAGGCAAAAAGTATCACCTACTTCTTTTTTCAGATTTGTAGAGTTTCAGATCTTTAGAGAATTGATATGAGACAGTGGACATTTTTAACCATTGTATTATTTCTCCTAGCATAGAGAACGTGTGGAGAAAATTAGAGTTTTTGAGAAAAAGAGAAAAGTCTATCTCTAGAGATAAGCTAGAAGTCAAAACCTCAATTCCTTAATCACAAAAAACCTGATGTGGTTATATCTTCTCCACTTCTATTGGCTCAGAGGAAATAGATGTCAATGTTATTTAATTTGTATATATACATGGTCAATCCATAGAACTTTCCGTTTAGATGGTGAGAAAGAGATCCCATATATAGTGTCTAGTGTCTAGTCATTACCAAAACTCATATTGAAACAAAGACAGCTGAAACTTACTATTGCAGACGTCTAAATGATCCCCTGTTGTCCTGCCCCTCTTTAAAATTTTGGACGGATAAAACTTTAGAGCATAACATAATGCATTAATGAAAAAAGGAAAGTGAATAGTAATGCATTGTTGGCTGAAGTTTTTATAGAGTTTGGGACCAAGTTTTGTTATATATATCTTCACCTCTAATGCCCTCAATAAGACACATATGAACCTCTAAGAGTAGCTCAATTGGTCTAAGACGACGGTTTACTTTCGAAGATTGAAGGTTCGGAACTGCGCTACGACACTGGAGCCACAAGGGATTTATTTGACTCTCCTCGGGCCCGTAGGGATTAGTTCGGCCAAAAAGACTGGGACACCCTCTGTTAACAAAAAAAAAAAAAAATTTATAAGAAAGTCCAGCCAACCAGCAACTAAATCCCTGAACCCTGTTAATACCATGATTTTATGGTTTAAACATTTCATGTCTCCAACCAACCAAAAAAAAAAACATTTCATGTCCTCTAATTGGCAAAGGGGGCGGAGGTAACGACTAATTGAAAACACCCAAAATAAAAAATCAAATCTAATGGCTTATCTACATCGTTGGTCCCCTGATAAGTTAGGCCCTACAAGATAGTTTTTATTATATTGTAAAAAAAAAAAAAAAAAAAAAAAAGGATATTATGCAAATGAAGCAAAGCACATAAACTCAATAAATAAGAAACAAAAGGGATTTTATGATTCGGGTGTGCTTGCTGGCATCCACGGATTAAATATAGGGGATTTGACCGTATGGGTTAGAAAATACATTGTATTCTTTGAAATGGTGCTGAGTAAAAAGTTATCCCAAATAAGGGGTTCGTACAAAGAGTCCCTTTTTTTTTTTTCCAATTTTACCCTCTTTGTGCGATATTGCAGATATGGCATACTTAAACCCTCTTGTGGTTTTCCCTCTCATTTTTCCTCCGTTCCTATCAGAAAGCATGTCTGTGGCTGTCTCCATCGTTAGAGGAAAGTTCTCATTGCTGTGGCTGTCTCCATCGTTAGAGGAAAGTTCTCAGGAGGATTTGTGATTGCTCTTTCGTTTCTTGAAAAGCATATGAAGGTTTCTCTACTACTCATCTTCTTTTTTCTCTTCCATTTGTTTACTTCTTTGCTGTAATGAATTGAACCTGAGCAAAGGGATAGATCCATGATGTCAATAATATGTGGGATTTTGTTGTTTATGTGCTCTTGTTGGGAACTACTTCTCATAAAACCATCTTTATGTGATGGGATGAGGAAATCAAGAGTTCATTCCGTTAACCTCTTGTGCCAAAATTAAGAAAGAAAAAAAACATGTTTTTTTTTGTTGTCTTCTTGTTTGTCCTTTTGTTTTTGTCATATTTTATTTTGATAAACAAAAACAGACTCAAACAAATTTTCCTAATTACTTGGTCTAACAAGTTTTATTATAAACTCCTAACACCCTCCCTTAAATTGAATGTACTTCTGACAATCAGTTAGAGATAAAACATCAGTCACCTTTCCTCAAACTGTAGTATCCATTGAACACACTCCAAGTAGCTACCGCAATATCACGAAAATGGAAATTTGAGGGGCTTGGTCAGAATATCTGCAAGCTGATTCTTACTTCTGCAGTAGATTAGATAAATGGTTCCATCACTTGGAAGATCACGTAGAAAATGATACCATTCATCAATGTGTTTACTTCTTCCATGTAGAACAAGATTTTTTGAGAGTTTGATCGTTGAACTATAATCACAGTAGACTGGAGTGGGACCTTGTTGGGGACAATGTAGTTCTTGAAGGAGTCTCCTCAACCAAATAGCTTGACAACCACAGGATGCGGCAGCAATAAATTTAGCTTCAGTAGTGGACAAAGTAACAATTTGTTGCTTCTTGGATGACCAAGAGACCACTCATGATCCTGTTGACTATAATTCACCAGATATAACATGTGGTGGATGAGATAAGCTTGTGGAAATGGAATGTGGTGGTCGTGGTTCACTACTTTCTTTTTTCTCAATATCAAAATTGACAGGAATTTGTTGCCATAAACTATTAACAGTTTGCTGCCCTGAACTATTAACAGTCCATGTCTTTTCTTTATCAAAAATAATATCTCGACCATTAACAGTCCATGAGCTTCTTGGTGATGGGATTATATAATTTGTAGGCCTTCGAATTCTCACTAATCCCTAGCAAAATAAACTTTTCTCCTTTATTATCAAGTTTCTTCCTTTATGTGTGTCTCATATATATATATACAATATATATATATGTCGGTGTGTGCGCGTGTGAGTTATAACATATATGTGATGAACTCCAATTCTATCAGAAATGTCTTAGAATGCTACTCATCAATTTCCTGACATTTGATCCAATTTTGAACTTCTTTGTTATTCCAGGATGTCCGAAAATGAAATATGTTTGATATTGCACTTTAACGGGGATTTGGATATTGATCATCTAAATCCGGTATACATGGGTGGTGAGCAGAGAATCATATTCGTGGATAGCAACATAAGTTATAATGCAGTAGTTGAACAAATAATTACAGAGACGAATTGGGATGAAGTGGATGAGTATCCATTGATACGATACATGTGTCATATCAATCGGATATTCACATTGGTCGATATAAAAAGCGATGGAGATATGCAGAGTATGCTCAGATTAAACCGTGAACGAACTGTCCCCATATTGTTGTATCTCTATAGAAGCTCAGAAATTTTAGAAAGAACTAAGAAGGCCACTACACGGTACGCATTAATTTTTTTTATACATATTTCTTAATGAATTCTAACTTTCCTCTTATTCATGAACTTCTTCATATTGTTCATTTTGAAGTTGTTCAAGTCGCATATCTCCGAGGGCATGCACAAGCCGCAGAATATTTACGGAAGTTGACAATGAAAGAGTTGCTCTTGAAACAACAGTTTGTTCCCATAGGTATGCTATGGCTAACACCATTGAAATCTATTCCATTTCGAAATAATTTGATAGAAGAAGGCGATCTTATTGCTCAAGTAATTATGCAGGAATAATCTTCCAGCGACGCCATCAATTCATATAGATTTGAATAGATCATCATCATTTGATGATCATCAAAATGA
The DNA here is from genome assembly GCA_003546025.1 of Camphora micrantha. Lineage (NCBI taxonomy): Eukaryota > Viridiplantae > Streptophyta > Magnoliopsida > Laurales > Lauraceae > Camphora > Camphora micrantha. The sequence continues at coordinate 5,654,378 of QPKB01000010.1, read as the reverse complement.
AACCATACGCATAAATGGCGATGAAGCACAAACATTTTCTTATGGTGATGGCCTTGACTCAATTTTTCAAGAAGATTGTCATAGTGATCCATTTAACTTGATTGGCTTGAATATGAATATGCACCTTCCTCAACAACAGGAGATAACTTTTGATCAACAAGAGATTATTGGAGAGCCATGTAATGCAACTCTAAATTTGAATCTAGTAGACACATTGGTTCCTGATTCCCTTGTTCTGGAAGATGATCAGAATATTAATTCCATGCATAAGATGTGGAAGGGAAAAAATTTTCAAACCGCGATTCCTTTAGAGAAGCACTTGCAAAGGCTGCAATGTATGATAATTTTGCAATGAAACGCTTGAGAACATCTCCAACAGAAGTTACAGCACGGTGTAGTGAAAGTTACTGTCCTTGGCGTATCCATGCAACACTTGTTAACTCTGGCCCAGAATTTCAGGTCAGGACATACAATGGTGCTCATACTTGTTCGAAGCCAATGATGGGGCTTGGACATGGGGAAGCAACATCTAGATTCATTGCAAGGTGGATCATAGACAGACTACGTATCCATGAGTCATATACACCCAAAGAGATTATAACTGACTTTTCAAAGGAGTTTGGGGTTCAACTTAGCTACAAGAAGGCATGGAAGGCGAGAGAGATAGCATTCGATGAGATACGGGGTTCATATGAACAATCATTCGGCATATTACCAGACTATTGTCATGAATTGAGAAGGACTAATCCTGGCACTGTGACGCATGTGATCCAAGAAGAGGATTCAACATTTGGCAGATTTTTCTTTTCTTTGGGATCAAGTATAGAATCATTTCGTTCCACATTGAGGCCATTAATTGCAGTTGATGGGACACACCTTCGTGGAAAATATCCTGGCGTGCTACTCATTGCTGTGACTCATGATGGAGACCATGGGATATTTCCAATAGCGTTCGGTATTGCAGAGATCGAGAATTTCAAAACTTGGGAGTGGTTCTTGGCGGCCTTCTCACTAGCTTTGCGGCCGCCCCAAAACCTAACAATCGTGTCTGATCGAATGAAAGGACTCACAAGGGCTGTTGTGGAACGGTTTCCAGATGCCAACCATTGTTACTGTGTGCGTCATATTTCAGAGAACATTCGTGAAAGATTCAAAGATGATGGTATATGTCGCAAGTTTTGGAATGCTGCTCATGCATTTAGACCATGTGAGTATGAACGTCATATGAATGACATTAGAACAGTTAACGAGGGGGCATATAAATACATTGAAGATATTGGAAAGCAGCATTGGGCCAATGCTTTTGTATTGGGCAAGCGATATGATATGCTCACGACAAATTGTGCCGAGGCCACAAACAGTTTGCTCAAGGGTGCGAGAGAATTGCCCATAACTAAAATGGTCGAGGCAATTCGTTCTAAACTCATGGAATTTTTTGAACTTCGTCGGCAAAAGTCTCATGTTCTTAATTCCAAGTTAACTCGTTATGCTGAGTCTATGTTGAGCAAAGAGAGTGAACATGCTCGTAGAATGGGTGTTCGTGCAGCCAGTCCAACTGAAATCGAGGTCCACTCCAGTGAGTATGTAGACATTGTTCACTTGGACCGTCATTCTTGCACCTGTCGTCGATGGGAATTGCTTGGAATTCCTTGCTCGCATGCTGTAGCGGCACTTAAGATGAGAGGTCTCGATCCATATGACAATTGTGAGCAGTGGTTTACCTCTGATATGTATAGAAGGACTTACAACTTTGTTATACATGGTGTGAGAGATATGAACCAATGGGATGTGCGAACCAGTTTACATGTGCCTCCTCCTCATGGAAAGAGACAAGCTGGTAGACCCAAGAAGAACAGAATACGTACTGAGGATCGTGGGAGGAACAAAGTCACTTGCTCCAGATGTAAGCAGAAGGGCCATAATCGTCAAACATGTCGCAATCCACCTATACAAGATTGAGTTTGATCCAAATGGCTCGTAAACATTTTGTGCCCACAACATTTTTTTGGTGACATATTTTGTTCACAACGTCTATGATGGTGAGATATTTGGTTAACAGAGTTCTTTTGGCTTGGTATGCTCCATTGAGTTTCTTTATCAGTTTGTATTGTAACTCCTTGGAGCATTCAGATGATTCTTCTTACACAATATTGTAACATGTTTGGAATTTTTTGTATACTCTGTCAAATGTTATGTTAAAAATAGTTGGGCATTGATAAACCAAAAATATATGGTCATGGAGATATGTGGTTTTTATTTTTTGTGTTAATGAAGTAAGAAGGTTGAATGGCACCAATGGGCTCAGGTTTGATGTTGTATGTTGCATGAAAGCCCCGTGATATCATGGCCTTTCAGTTTCTATACTATAGACTACCATGAAATCTCCATGATATGATGAGATTATCACTTGCTATATTATCAACTGTCTAATTTTTGTAAGTACATACATATATATATATATATATTTAGAGATCAATAATAATAGAACAAGTAACATTGACGCATGACCACAGGCATTAAGTAAAGTCTGATTAAGTTTATTAGATAATATACCTACGAGATATTAAACCAAAACATAAACCCAACATTCAGAAATTTTACGGCGGTTATACATAGTCATAATTAACAGAGACAAAAGCATAAAAAAAGTTCATGGAGAAGGGGCTTCATCGACGACGAATCTGCTTCATGATATCGGTCAACTGATTACGAATGTCGGAAAAACTGGTGACCATCCTTTCCTCGAATTGTTCAATCTGGACAGACTGATCAAACACTGCATTTTCAATCGAAATGAGCCGATCTTCCATGGATTCCACCTCTGCATTGTCAGCTGCATTGTCAGCTTGGACTGGGGCTGGGGCCCGTTCTCCTTGATCCCCTCGAGGACGTCGGCGCACATGTGTATTAGACATTGCTAGGGTTCTCCCATCTATTTTCTGTCTTCGAGTGACAGGCAATTCATGTGTATACGCCTGACAACCAGCCTCAATCATCAATTTGCATATCAATGCACCAAAAGGAAGAGTGAGTTTCCGTGGTTCATGGTAAACTCGTAGCATTGATTCAAATATTGTAAGTGGAATGTCCACGGAGGTGCCTGTTCCTAAGGAGTAGAGAAGGAAAGCCTGTTCATAGGCAAGATCGGATGTATGGCTTCGAGGCTCAATGTTGTTGCATACAAATGTGTTGAGTGTCCGGTAATCAGAGGTTAGATATGATATCTTCAAAAGAGGTGTATCCCATTCAGTCTGTTCACCACAAAGAACAGTAGCCACTCCATGCGTTTCTATCACAGTGTTATCCGGATTGGTGATTGGATAGGATCTATCCACAGGTCTTCTTAGATTGAGTAAAGTAGCAATTCTATTTGCATTCACAATCAGCGTCTTTCCCCGAACATAGGTGCTGAAGCCACTACTTGTTGCATCAAATATATTGCAATAAAACTCTCGCACCCACCCCTCGAAGCATTCATCAATTAAGTTCATCAGAACCGCGCAACCATTGACATGAAGCCAGCGTAAAAAGCTTGTACCTCTCAGTTCAGACTGCACAACTATTCTCTCAAATATGACTGTGCGGTCAATAAATCTTGACTGAAAACGTTCAGCACTCTCATCATCTTTAAATCGTTCGGTGTTGAAACGAGAGGAAGACCCGGCTGGTCGCTTTCCTTTATAAGTTTTAGGAGGCATGATGTACCACTGTGAAAGAAATAAATCAAATTTATCTATGAGACAATTCAACAAACACTTAATGTGCACAAAAAATCATATCCAATCCAAAAATAAATTCTTATAATTCCAAAGGATGATACATCTTATTGCAATCACTCAGACAACAGATAACAAGAGAAATCAACATTCTTTTGGATAAAAAACACCTAAAAAGAAATCACATGGTCTTTCACCCAACCTTCAATCAAATTCAACAAACACTTAGTGTGCACAAAAAATCATATCCAATCCAAAAATGAATTCATATAATTTCAAAGGATGATACATCTTATTGCAATCACTCAGAGACAACAGATAACAAGGAAATCAACATTTTGAATAAAAAACATCTAAAAAGAAAGTATCATGGTCTTCCACCTAACCTTCAATCAAATTCAACAAACACTTATTTTGTATCCCTAAATAATGTTAAATAATGTATATTTGAGTGGATCATGTGATAACCCCTTCCTCGTGCATATATATAAAAAAAAAAAAAACAAAACAATGTGTGAAATAGGTAAGCAATGAGTATGAATCCTAAAACAACATAATACCAAAGATATAAGAAAAAAAATAATAATGCATAAATGAAGAGGATTATACAAGAAAATATGATAGCATGAATAGAAAAACATAAGAAAATAAGAAATGACAGAAAAATGCTAATAGATAAGATGAGAATTATACCAGAGAGAGAGCAGGAGAGCAGGAATCGAAATGAGGGTTTGCAGAATGGGGGGTTTGTAGAATGGGAACAGAGTGAGTAGAAAAGAGGGGTTTCCAGAATAAAAAGGCATTTTTTTGGGAGGACGGAAATGCCCCCGCCACACTTCGTCCCAGAAGTGGGTCTCGCTCTAGCGAGACCCAGGCCTCGCTATAGCGAGGCTCGCTATAGCGAGGAGGGATCCTCACTATAGCGAGCCTCGCTATAGCGAGGCCTGGGTCTCGCTAGAGCGAGACCCACTTCTGTTTGCTGCTGCCCTGTCTCGCTATAGCGAGCCAATTTTCGCTATAGCGAGTTTTAACTCTGGATTTTTTTGTTAACTCTGGTCTCTCTATAGCCACCCAATGCCTCTCTTGAGACGTGGGAATGATTTTTAAGATTTGTTGTGCGATATCGCACAATCACTTGTGAATTCTTTCACTTTAATTTTGTGAATTCACTTAATACTGTAATTGATTTTTTAAACATCGCAGATCTTTTATTAAGGAATAGAAACCCATGCTGTTAGAGCTCTTTTGAAGTAAGTATAACCCATAAATTCCTGACATTTTGTGCGATATCGCAGAAGCAGTTGGCACCATTTTTTAACTTTCATTTTAATTTTGGACTGTAATCGATTTTTTAACCATCCCAGAGCTTCTCTTAATAAATAGGATCCTATGCTGTTAGACTTCTTTTAGAGTAAGTAAAATAAATAAAAAAAATGAGAGAGTGATTTATTACATTATGTGCGATATCGCACAAGCACTTCGCCACCAACCTTACTGCCTGGGTTCCACTTGAATTTAGAATTTTGTTGGACTGTAATCGATTTTTTAACCATCCCAGAGCTTCTCTTAATAAATAGGAACCCATGCTGTTAGACTTCTTTTAGAGAAAGTAAAATAAAGAAAAAAAATGAGCGAGTGATTTATTACACTATGTGCGATATCGCATAAGAACTTAGCACCACTAGCCTTACTGCTTCACTTCCAATTTAATTGTGTGAATACAGGTGTATCAATTTTTTAACCAGCACAAATCTTCTCCTCAAGTAAGAGCCATGCACTTAGACCTCACTTGGAGCAAGTTTAATCCACAATAAAAAAAAATTGGATTGTAATTGATTGGATTTTGTGCGATATCGCACAGGCACATTGCCAAGATTACACTCAATTATTCTAGAACATCAGTGTTCTTGTATGTGGCAAAGTTCCAGACATCCATCTATAACAACAGATCCTCTATAACAACTGTATGAAAACCTCTGGCAAATATCATATTATATACAATATAATGAATTTTTACATAAATGTTAACCTATCAATCTATATCAAACTATACAGTTCTTCCGTGAATCCCACATATCAAACTATGCAGTTCTTCCCCGAATCCCACAAAACATGAGACCCACAAGATATGAGACGCATGTCAAATTAGTATTTTGAAGGAACACAGTCCCATAAACAACAACTCCTGGCAGCATCCAAACTAAACTATAATAGAATAAAAATTTTTATCATTTTGTGGTCAATGTGAATATAATTGCTTCTGTTTCTGGTAGATGTCTGTCACAATCTTTTGTCGATAGTACCATATATCAGCTTGCGTGTATTCAATGGCTCGTCGATATGCAACATGTTCCGCATTAGCCATCGTAAAAATACCACAATCACAACTGCACATAACAAATAATAATATAAACATTACAATAAATGATATATCATAAGGAATATCGAAGATTACAAGTAAGATAGGGTTTTTACTTGTTATCCTGTTGAGGATTTGGATTCCCTATCTCAAAGGTATAAAATACAGGATCACACCATCCAATATCAAGAAACTTCTTTTGAAGGAATTCAACTAAAAAAGTAAGAATATTAAATAGATGTAAGAGTAATGTGACAGAAATATTCAAAATAGATGAGACTACTTACAAAATGATGTGCATAATCATCGTAACTTGTAGATCCCATCATGCTATTGTAGTAGACAAATCTCCGTTCTTTTGTATATCCAACTATAATAAAGAAGTGATGCTCGAACCATATGGGGAATACTATAGTCTCAAATGTCCAAAAATCACGATTTTTGTTACATGTAAACATATGATCAATCGCTGTAGTTTGTTGTTGAACCTCAAAGTGCTATTTGGTGAATCAGTATTGGCATGTTAGTTCAGATAATAAATAGCAACAAACTTCTGAAAGACATATAGAAAACATAGACATATTAGAAATTTAAATAAAAGAATTGTTGTACCGCAAGAGTGCTGGAAAAAAAACAACGTGTCTATGCAATGCTCTCCAACTATGGACAACCAATAATCCATTATCTACATCACAAGTCATTTAAAGTAAATTTTATTATAAATTAAACGAAAATATTTCTAACACATGCACTTACAAGTGTATCCATCCATGACTTCTTTAACGTTTGGTGTAATTCTTCTTTAGGAATAGTCGAGCATATATCTTCTAGGATTGGATTGCTGCAAATTGAAATATATATATCTACATTAGGAAACCTTATCATAAGAACAAGAAATCGGTGATTGAAGTTTAAGTAATAGAACTTGCTTTGAATACAAACGTATCCAGAATTCTTCCAAACACGATTTCTCAGCATGATTAAGGCAATAATTCGGGTTCGGGCGGCTGACTTTTGTCCTCTTATTCTTCGGTACATAGTACGGGGATTTCAGTATAGGAATAAAACCGGCCTTCCTAGGATTGGCCTTCATCCGACTGACAATAGATCCCATCTTATTTTTCCCCAATCTTTGACCAATAGACTCATGGGGTCCACCTAGAACAATGAGGTCCTTCTCCTTACTCCAACTTTGTGGGGTGCATAAATTAACTGGGATCTTGCTCTTAGCACTTTGAGGTGTGCTGACATGAGTTGATGTTCGCGGGGATGGTGATAATCCATAAGCGCCATTGCGTGATCCAACGGGGGTCTTAGGTGATGGACTTCTCATATCCTATAAGAAAATCATAAACAAGCTTTATTCTCTAGACATAAAAATAAACGGAAACATTTTTCTATCACACACAACGACATACTAACCGCCTTGTCTTTCTCATCAAAAGTAGAGTTGATGCAATTTTCTACATCAAAGCTAACAAAACTTGATGACCATGCTATTTTAAACATTTTGACTTTCATCTGCATACTCTTTACGAAGCAATTCATCTGAGAGGGGTCTGCCATCTTCTCCAACTTCTCAAAACTCTCAAGTTGCCAGTCGAGGAATTTGTCAACCTGTGGACACAATTAATGAATCCAATTATGAGAGTGGTGTTCACTAATACTAAGAACAAAATTAAATCATACTCATCATACCTTATGTTGGGCGGAGCTGTCATGATCCAAATGTACTCTTTCCAACGGACGACCGATTCGGTTTCTTGTAATTCTTCTATACCATTGCAGGTATTCATCCCGATGGCAGCCACTAACTTCATCCTTTTCTGCATTTACAACATACATGGCCCTATTGTTCCAATCTTCTATAGGTTGTGCATATTTCCTCTCATAGTTTATAGCTCTCTTGGATAATTTTTTCTCCACCCTCACAATTGGATGAAATGGAGGAGGGACATGCTGGTTTAATCCAAATTGCTTAAGCACGCGATCAACATTATGTCTCTCGACAATCATATAATTGATCATTGACACTGCAGATCGAAAGAGGGGTCTATCCACTTCATTTACACAAGCTGCCAACTCATCGCCGTACTGGTCATACGGCTGCCAATCAAACTGTAGGTTGTAAAGAACATTGAATGAAGGTTAGATAGATTATATGTACAAGAATGAACAATAAACAATCTTGAAAAATAACTAACTTACGCTGTCAACATCTTGCGTGTCAAGTTGCCTCCGAACCTCTCCCACGTTTGTGAGAATATGATGATCCTTTAGTCTTTCTTCCCACATCTTGAACAATGGGAATTCTAGTTGAATGTCCTCCATGTTTTTTGATATTGACCGCCCGATCGACATCCTCAAATATGCCCATATCTGTGATGAAAGAAGGATATATTTAAAAGGAAAGCGACAACAATTCAAGAACATATATCGATTTAATATAATGATTAGGAAATCTGTTTAGTTACCTGTAATAGTTGAAGTGGCCCTGTGATTGTCTTTACTCGATCTTTGATTCTCGATGCCCGGGTCAAGCTCCTATACAGATTTGCTAGGCAAGCAGGCCCCCAAGCATATGGTTTGAAATCTTCAAAAAGCTCGATCAAATAAGCATTACCCCTCGAGCCAGAAGTGTTTGTACAAATCTGAGACGAAACAAGATGAAATAGATATGCACGCGTGTGCCTGATCTCAACTGCTTGAGACGGTCTCTTCGGTAGGTCTTTGAAGTTATCGTGGAACCATTTCAAGTTTATTTGCCCCCCTTGGAATTCAGACGGATCGGGGGCAACACCCAATAAGTCAAGAAATTTTTCCTCCAAAATCATCCAATGGGACCAAACACGGCCTGTAACAGCAGGCCCATCTATGGGAAGGCCATAAATATAGGCCACATCCTCCAATGTGACCGTAGCCTCACCCCCAAGAAAGTGGAAGGTGTTTGTTTCCGGTCTCCATCTTTCGATAAGCCCACTGATTAGTGCATGGTCTATCTTCATTTTTTCGATCTCAGAGAAATGATGTAGACCTGTTCTTCTTATATATTGTCGCATTCTTGTATTCAATGTCCAAGAATCATTCTTAGGATCCCAAGGAATGCAACGTGCTATTTCTGGCTCCTATGAAATACAAAAAAATAAATATAAATATATAACAATTAAAAGTTAAAGAAATATGATTAAACATTGAGTAATAAAAAAAAATAGGATATTCACCTTTCCATCCCATACTTCCTTCGAAATATGGTTATCTTGTTCAAACAATATAGATTTATCTTCGGGACCGGGAATTAAAACTTGCATCTTTATAACTTCGTATACAGCTGCACCAAACTATTAAATCAGACAAATGCCTATAATTTCAACATGCTAAATGAAATTAATCATAAGAAAAGATAATTCATACTCAGAATGAGTCCCAACTATTGAAAATCCCCTCTTAAGTTTCCTTGTTTGAGATAATTACTTCCACTGGAAATTGTGTGTTTGTACATGAAAGGACATGGGAAAATAGAGGGGTCACTTCATGAAATCTAAAACTAGTATGACTAGTTACTTGGGTTTGTTCTTTTGGTCCAGTAAGATTTTAGTAAGATTTTAGTATGAAAGTGTTGCCTGTGGCCCAATGGCACTTGAACATTAGGTACATTCGAAAAGTGTACACTTTACTCAATTACCCACTACCTTACATGTGGGGGCCAATGTTTATTAATCCAGACCATTTATCTGATAGGGTCCCATGGTTGGCAGCCCTCTATTAAAAGTTTTATTCACTAGCCTATGAGCATTTGGCTCATTAATTGATGGTTAAGTAAAAAGCAGCACTGTTCCACGGTGTACAGTAGGGCCATTACATATGTTAGAGATAAAAAAAAAAGGAAGGATAGTATTAAATATGGATAGAAATGGGAAAACACAGGGTATTGATTTTCAAGAAAGAATGGTTGTAAGAACTAATGCACTGTTTCAGGAAAACATTAGGCACAGGGTACTGCCTCTTTAACGTCCGGGTCAAGTCATCTACGTGGAGAGAATTTCGCTGTAACACTAGTACTAGACTGCTGTCATCAAACAAAGATGTAATGTATGTCTCTATTGCAGTCACTTGGAAGGGTGGAATTTGATGGTCTTAAACGAAAATCAACGGTAGGCAATTTTGTAACCCTCTTTTTAAGGGCCCCAAAATTTATTGATAATCTATCTCAAACCATTAAACTTTGGGAATTTTAAAAATACTCATGTTCTCTTGAAATGATTATTTTTCTAAAGTGGTTGAAAGGTTTCTTTCAAAGAGGTTACTTCCGGTGGCCCCATCTAAACAATCATGAATCAAAGCAGATAACCATTCATTCAATAGAGAAGTAAATCCTATAAAACCTACAAATACAGGTAAAAGTAAAATTAAAATTTCCAACCTCCTACTAAACACGACACTAGAGTATTCAACTAATGAAGACATCACAAATTATTGATAACTGAACCTCATTTGACAATTTCCTCCTCATTTACATAAAGCTTTTGCATAATATCATTTTTGCTAATGAAATCAATACCCAATTAGAAAGCATTGCGCGCTAATATAAAACTTAATAGGATCACATATTTGTTTGCTACAAACAACCTTACATGTAAACCCAACAGGGGTGATAGAGACATAACATGAATGACAAAAATAAAAGCTAGTGCATTCTCGACTTACCAAGACTGGGTTTATTTACCCACTTCCACATGGTAGGTTTTGCCTTCTTTTCCTTTCATGGTCATTGTTACTTTCTAGACAAGGAAAGCAGAGTCCCTGATCTCTGCTTTTGGTGACCGTCTTCACTGCCCCAAAAGTAGAATCATAGAAAGAATAACTTTCCAGCCAAAATGACAAACCCCCCTTTCCAGCCTTATTCCTGTGGCATTCTTAATCCATGCTTTTTTTACTTACAATATGAATATTCAAAGACAGACAAATGAGTCCCTATAAGGCCATAACTATAACAAACTACTTCCCTTCTTTTCCACTTAAACATTTTCTATGGACTACTTCCCTTCTTTTCCATTTAAACATTTTCTATGGAGTCTTTCACTAGTACCGTAGTAGCCCATTTAAACATTTTTTTCCAGAGATTTTTTTTCTAGTCATTCCTCTATGAGAGAGGATACCCAAACAAAACTAAATAAAACCTGAAACTCAAGACAAAGACCATTCCCACCTGCCCTCTTCCAAACCATGCAAATGAAAAACAATAACTCAAAAACCAAAGCAAGTTTGTTAAAACCTGCAAACACCATTGTAGCACCTCATGTGAAGCAAAATGGGAGAAAAAAGACAAATGCATATTGCATTTCCTGCTGTAGACAGGGACACCAATAGAACAGGAAAGAAGGGACTCACGAAATAGAGATGAGAAGTTGCTGGAAGGTTGAAGACGATAGCCTCCTTTGCGATATTGAGATGAAATCGACCAAGAAGATGAGATGAAATCGATCAAGAAGATGGGTTTTTCCGTTTGCAACAGTGTTAGGGTGAAAGGTGAAAAAGCTTCGAATGACTTTTTACAGTGGTAGGTTCAATCTTTTTTACCTAGGGACAAAACTGGAAAAAAATGTGAGTCCCCACTGTACAATACCCATCTTTAGTATAATGTTTTAGTCAACACTGTTTTAAGAAATACAGTGTATTTACTCCCCTGTACGGTCAAATCCCCTTAAATATAACTTTCACTTTCTTTTGAGAAAAAATAGAGTTACAAAGCTTCCATAGAACTTTCCTCTCACCTTTCATTGATGATGAAATCTTAAAATAAGAATTTCAATGGAATACCAAAATTACATCAAATACTCACAATGCAGTACTGATCCTTTAGCAGTGTATCCCTCTGTGTCCGAGCCTATCGATCTTCATATAATACAAGACATCTTATATGAGTTTGGATCCTCTATTGTAGCTATTACATAAAATTCGTATAATAATATTATGAAACTTTATCGTGGGACTCACATAGAGATAATTTGGCCCGTTGCAGATAAATGTCATTTCTAACACCAATAATTAATGCATTACATCTTTAAATTTTAGTTAAAAGGAATAGATCCCACCATGTGATTGATTGCATAATGTTGGTGTAACTAGGCACTAAAGTGACATCATTGCTGACATTGTATTTATCACAATTTACTAAGCACTGACCTGTCATCATTGCTGACATTGTATTAATCACAATTTCCGTCTTGTGATCAATCATATGTTAGGGCCCACTTTTTTAACTGAGAACCACTGATATGTCAATTAATTAAGTGGATAAAATTCATCATAAACTTCCCCTCTTATTGGTTTGAGCCAGTGACTTGGGATTCCGACTCATCTAATATATCATATCACGTGATTAGCAACAAAGGCCCATGCTTAACCCGGGCCTAAAAATGAAAATATAATAATATTAAAGATTTCTCTAAACATTTATTAAGAAAAAAATAAATCATAAAAAAAGTAACTTATTATCTATCATTCTTAAAATTTATTTCACGCATAGCCAATATTACTCTGGCTACGTTAGAATCACACACATGCCTAGATCGGATCCTTGGTCTTGAAAAGCATCACATCTAACCATAGTCCAACTTAACAAAATAAAAGAAACTATGTTAAAATATAAATAAATTAAAAAGTAAACTAAACTTGGCATTAGTGAAACCAGATGGGAGGACGATATCCTCATAATGAGTAAAATTTGGCAAGAGCAAAAAATGGATATTTGTGGTGCAGCCAGATAGGTTAAATTTTCCGTATAGGGCTTGTGACTAGGGCAAGAGACTCGCGACTTATTCGCACGGCCAAAGGGTTAGGATTTTGTTTCTAGAGATATAACTAAAGAAGATATATAAAAGTGAAATTTGTTAATATAGATAATATTAATCATAAGAAATACATTTAAATTTTCTCAGTGCAATAGGCCCCATGCCCAATGCGAGCCATGAGAAAAATTAATTAAACTTTAAAATAAAAATAGTAAGTAAATAATAAAGGAATATTAACACGTGACTGCAGCAAAATCACTACACTCAGCTATTAAAACCATAAAAAAACTAGTTGAATATTTCATACTTGTGCCCATTTTTGCCAAATAAAATGTCATTTTTTTTATGGAGATATTAGGAAATTTCTTTAATATATATAATGGCCGACTAAAAGAAAACAAAAAGTCTACATGAATAAGCTTTTTGGCCAGAATTTTGGACAAACCCCTAGATATCCCTTGAAGATATTCAAGGGATATCTAGGGGTTTGTCCAAAATTCTGACTAAAAAGTTTGTCCATATAACACTACTGATAAGAAAAATTCCTAATTCCTATCTTATATCTTGTTCGGGAGGTGTTTCGTCATTATCAGCTCATTTCCAGCAGAAAAAAAAAATATAACTATAAAGAAATAAAAATAAAAATAAAACCCCAATTTGAGGCCTAGTGATGCAATGGTCAAAATGGGTCGCTATTGTCCATCCTTTATCTTTTAAAAAGTAAAATATCATATGGAGCATGCACCGATAAAACTTTGCAGCATGATAATGGAGAGTTGTTGCCTGTAAAGTTCTCATAAAGAACGCTTTTCAAATCGAGGACTTTTCTTCTTTTATGAGGAGAGAGAGAGTCCACAAAGAGAAGAAATAATAATTGTGTTACTATCATAACAACCTAAAAGCATCTTTCTCAAACCAAAAAGAAAATCTGATCCTCAAAACACCCATGCTATGAGATAAGTTAGACAAAGTTGCATGGGGGACTTGCCACCCCAAGTAAATTCACCCGTAGCTTATTGGTGTTGGATGAGGCATCTTTCTCTGTGTAGAAACAAGTAGAGGGATTGTAGCTGTGATTAGGTACCTGGATAGCTTTTACGTCGGGACATATTAATGTACAACCACGTGGGTGCCGCCACGTTTGTCAAATCGGAGTGCGCTTTTAAAACCTATATGAAAATTTTAGATCTACTAAAAAAAAAATCTAATAAAAATCACAAGTCCACTTTCTTGATCCACATAAAAATCGAAATAACCTGCTAGGGTCTACACCCTTCACATAAAAATCACAGGTCATCTACTGCCTCTTTTGAGGTCAACATCCACCTTCACTCATGGGTGGTTATAATCGTGGTCGAGTTCTCACTCTCACCATAAAACTATTAATGTATTGTTTCCTATGAACAATTACTTTTGAGATAAAGGATTACACAATGGGGTGTAAGATCCTACAGCCACTACGTGAGAAGTGTTAGAATCGGAACCACACGCACGATCTACGAGACAATTACACAATAAATCTACGAGACACGGATTTACGTAGTTTGACAAGATTACCTACGTTCATGGGAGATTCATGGTCTCTCTTGTTCTCTCTTAATATCACATATTAATTACAATGCTCTCACCACCCAGTATAAATATATAAAACCTTAAATCTCTAGACACCAACAGCCGTCGGATCCGACCTTATAACAGATGGTTCAGATTAAATCGACATATTACAAATAAGCCCCTATAATTAAGTAAAGTCTAGATTAAGCTTCGCCAACCCATCAAGAAGTAGAGGAGGAGGAGGAAGAGGGCCCCACGGAACTGCTATTTCACTACACCACACTTCTACTTATTAACCGCTCAAACCGACCTCATCAGTGCCTGTGTCAGTCAGAGCTAATCTCACATTCTCTTCTGTAATTACTTTAATCACAGACATGTAAGAACTGAAACAACCACATCGGCATTTCTCTGTTTCCCCAAAAATATATAAAGAATACTCTGCTGTTCTTCTTCCATTAAATCTCAGCTTTCATCAGACATCAACAGATTATTTCCATTTTGTCTTCTTCTCTTGCCACCACTCTCCTCTGCCTCTGTTTCCTTCCCTACAGTAATTCTCTGTGGCTCAATCTCCATTCACCATCTTCTTACACATAAAATCAGGTTTTGGACCTTCTCCTTGCTTTCTTTTGGAGTTCTCCCACAAAATCCCAGCTTTTGAGCTGCTCAAAATCTCATTTGGAGCTTTCTTCCCTTAAACTGCCATTTCAGACATCTTTTTGAAGCTATCTGTTTGGGAGCATTTGGTTTTCCACTGGTTTTTCTTTTTGTGGGTTTCTGAGAAGATTTTGTTGAGTTTTCTGCCATTAAAGAACCTTTTTTTTTTCCGACCTTTTCCTGTTTGGGTGCTACTGATTTCTCTTTCTTTCTGAGAAATCTGGGGTTTCTGAGTGGATTTTGGTGGATTTCCCTCTATTGAACATCTGTTTTCTACAAATCTACTGTTTTGGCTTTCTTTCTACCAAGCTGTTTTGCATTTGGCAGATCTGTTACAATTCTTCACTTGTCTCTGCTGATTTCAACTTCTTGCGCTAAAACCCACTGCAAATTCTATTATCTTGCTTTGGGGTTCTCTTGGTTTTTGTTTGGGTCTTTGAAATGAAAATGCTTCGTTTGTTTCTGGGAATTTTTCTTTGTTTTTTGGCCGTAACGGCATATCTGAAATGCGTATCGGCAGAGGAGATGAGAACGTGTTCTGGTACAGTGCGGATGAGAAACAGACCTGAAGTGGTGTCGATAGTGCAGTTTGGAGGGGTTGGGGACGGTCGAAAGTTGAATACATGGGCGTTTCGGAAGGCGATATATCGGATACAGCATATGAGGAGGAGAGGTGGGACTCTGCTCTACATTCCTTCAGGTGTCTGGCTTACAGGGAGTTTCAATCTCACTAGTCACATGACTCTGTACCTGGCCAGAGATGCTGTTATCAGAGCCACTCAGGTTTTTCACTTTTCTTCTACACTCTGCTGTAAAATTCATGGAATGGAATCCTCCTGATATAACATACTTTACTTTACTTTACTTTACTTTACTAGCCCAGCACAACATCATCCCTTTTTGAGTGTTAATACTTGGAATGGAATGGAGCCTCGCCTTAAATCAATCTAATCCATTTAATACATGGAGCCTACTTACCTTACATTGGCACTAATCCAATGTGAACTCTCTTTAGGCTTCTTTTACTTTATAGAGAAATCCTAAGCCTGTTTCTTTATACGAATTCGGATTTACTATATTAGGGATTTTTGAATTTGGATTTACGGATTTTTTGACATGACGTGACATCTTGATATTTAAATTATGATGTTGTTTTTATCAGGATTTTAAATTCCAGCCGCATTAAAAAGTTCTAAACTGAGCTTTTAGAATTCCTGAAATCCCATTTTGTTTGCATTTAGTTGGAATTTCAGATGCTCAGATTTGAAATTGCACCCCAATGGATTTGGTGAATTTAAAATTTCGCCGGACTTGAATTCTAAAAATTCCGCTAAAGAAACGGACCCTTATCTAATAGAGTGGTACACCACACTGGGGGCCCATCCATTGAAATCCTAACGGTTCATATTAATGGGGGTGCTTTTGGGTAGTTAAAAGTAGGTCTGTGGGGGCAAGGGCCCCGCTGAAGGGGAATGGAAAAGATATTTGCACAGCATGGGGACCACTTGAAGAATTTTAAGCTGACTCTACTACGAAGTGGAAATAGGCATTAATTGAGTCCAGCTAGGCTGAGCTGAGTTGGGTCGAAGCACCTCTGTCGTTTCCTTGCATTGTCTGTTTGTTATGTGGTTTTATAGCACTGTTTCCAAACATCATATTGGCCAAAGTGAAAGGCATTATAAATCTGGGAACTTATTCGATATTGATTTTGGTATTGGTTCCACACCGAAATTTCAGTATGTTTGTCCTTTCCTTTTTCAACTGAATTTGAATAGTAGTGAGAAAATGGGACATTTTGTTTTTTCTGAATCTGATGAGGGGACTTTTGGTCTCACTTTTACAAACAAAAAGAAAAAGGAAGAGAGAGAGAGAGAGAGAGAGAGAGAGAGAGAGAGATACATATGTTCTCCTGGACTCTGCTTTCCATTGTGAAAATAGTGAATTGATAGATTACAAGGTGATGAGTATGATTGGTGTTGAACAATAACTTCTTGAAGCTGCATTTGGTGCATCTGATCATATGTTCCTGTTAAACACTTGACTTGTGAGAATTTCCATTGAACATGCATTTAATTGATTTATATTAGAATTGTTGTTCATACAAATGGTGTAATTGAATTTTACTAGAACTGGGAACTTGAATTAACCTTTGAGATGGCATGGATGCATCTGTCAAAGAGAGCATCCATGTTTGGTTTTTTTTTTTTTGCTCTGTTTTTTTTTTTTAATAAAATATACATTATAAGGTTTTAGAGAGTTGGCTAATTCATTGGTTATGGACAAAACCGGGACTCTTAAAATTGTAATTTTATTTAGAATGGACTGCTCAAGTTTGTTAGCAAAGAAGAGCAGTCGTTCTGGGAACTGACTGTGTTTGCTCGAGCGATGTCCCATTCGCTCGAGTGAACCCCTCACAGAGACGTCATCGCTCGACCCATCCTTTCTCTCCGCTCGAGCCAGCATACTTCTATACTGATCGTCTGTGATGGAGACGAGTCCGCTCGAGCGAACCTGGGCAAATTAGAGTTGCATCCGGGAACTCCTTCCTAATTTCTCTCAAGTAGTCAAGTTCTTTCTCAAACACATCAGAACTCCTGAGACACGTTTCTAGGCTTATTTAAAGCCATTCTCTCTCTATTCCAAAGCACTTCTCATCAAGCTTAAACCCAAGAGAGGATTTTGAGAGATCCATCCCCCAAAGCTTCGAGTTCCTGCACTGAAGATCGAGCTTTGGTATTGATTTTGTTCTACTCGAAGTAGAGACATCTTGAAGACGGATTCATGGTGGTTTGTTCAAGCACAGTTGAAGGTGAACGACGAGCTGTAGACAAGATCAAAGCAGTCCTTAGGTTGAGTTAACAACTCAGAAAAGGTTGTTAGTGTCTCTTGTAACTTTCCTTTTAAATAGTGCTTGGTTGTCTGTTGGCCTAGACGGTAAGGCCCGTGGTTTTTTTCTCGAGAAGGGTTTTCCACGTATAACTCGTGTGTCCTTCTCATTGTGTGGTTTGATTACTTTCAATCTGATTTAGGATTAATTATTAGTTTAATCACGTGTGGATTGATATTTAATAGAGATCTAGTTACCGGGACCTCAGCCTGTGTCAAGGCAGGTTTTTCATACATACAAAATCATTTCCATTTTTACCTTCTCTTTCTCCCTCTCTCTCTCCCTCCTCCTGCCATAGGATGCAAAGATGCTTTTCTTCTCATGACTCAAATTTTTTGTTGCAAATCTTTCCATCAACTGTAGTATATTGGTGGATTATTTTGATTTTGGGCTTTTTGCTAAACCCTGCAACTAGGTTAATGGAGATTAACATGGAAAATTGTTGTCATGCGGATCTTCTACTCTGTCATCATGAAATTGGACGTTCAGCTCTCCCTACTCTGAATGGAGTTGCTTTTTTACATACCACCTAACCACAATAAGGCCATTTTGATTTTTAAGGAACTTTGAGGTACAAAGCCAAGCACCACATTCTTTCTAGGATATTATAGTAATTTCCAAGTGTGTTTCAACAAAACATGGGCATTATGATCATTTCTAAGGGTGTCTGAACTCTGAATAAGTCCATAGTGTTGAGGGTTGATTCAATCCACAATAATAATGGGATACTGATATTTTAGGTATTTAATACTCTTGGATCTCATCTTTGTATAAGTTATAAGAATTACCCAGTGGTATTCTCCATCAATTTGTACCGAACAGACTCAGTTCATTCCAGTTTCTGCTAACAGCTTGACTATAAATTGGCATGGGTACAAAATGTAATGCCTTTATCAAGGATTTCAGTGACATCTTTATTGAGAACTTTTCTGCTGCTTCATCTGATTAGGCTTTGCTCTGTAAAGATTGAGTTGACTTTGTGGCTCATTTTTTGTGTGGTATTTATTGTGCTGCACAGGATACATGGAACTGGCCCTTAATTGATCCTTTGCCATCTTATGGTAGGGGAAGAGAGCGACCTGGCGGAAGGTACATGAGTTTTATTCATGGGGATGGGCTTCGCGATGTGATAATCACAGGTAGTTCTTCATTCAGCTTATTGGTGTTTTGTCTGAGTACCGAAGCTTATCATTTAAATTTCAGATTGTTCATACATGCATGTTTTCAGTCACTGTTTTAGCTTGATTTATTTGGAAATTGAAAAGGCATTAGAAGATGCTGCAAGCAACATGACAAAGAGACAATATTGAAAACAATGAAATAAAAAAAGGATTTACACCCCACTAATATTTGTATGTCGCAAAGTTGCAAGATATATTTCTATAATATCTGCAGAAACCATTTCATTGCTTGCAACCAAGCCAATTAATGTGAAAACTCGAAAGGCTACATTTTATTAAAGTTCATCATAATTTTTTTTCTATTATGATAAACTTCTCAATCTATACAAGGAAGTGAATAACTCAAAATTCAAACTATTCCTAATATTTCTAACAAACTTATTCCTAACATCTGTAACACACTCTCGTAGTTGAATGGTCATTTAATGGAAAGGATCATGCAATTGTTAACATTAAAAGAAATATAAAAAAATACAAGACCTTGTTCTTTACAAATAAACTATTGATATCTTGCAAAAATGACCATCATGCTATGGTGGTGATCACTCTCTGATTGTAGAGTCAATCACTATAGCATCTCATCGTTTTGAGTCCATAGTGTTGGTGGCTCACTGGATAAGATCAATCATGATTCTTCCATAAGCATAGGATCATGAGCGTTGATGAAAATAATGAGATTTGAGGCTTGGATGAATGCATAGACAGGAAAGGATATTTGACTTTTTTCCCCTTCTTTTTCAAGAGAAAAATATATATCATGGAAGTGAAAGGGTGGGACCATGGCCAGCCTGATCGCAAGGCCATGGCTCTGATAGCATGTGGAAACTTAAAAGACTACATTTTCCAAAAATTCATTGAAGCTTTATATTAGGATCAACTTCTCAATTTATACAAGAGAACAATTCAAAATTCAAGCTAACCTTAATATTTTTAGTTAACTTATTTCTAATTTCTCCAACGGTAATGTGAAGTTAATCAATAGCCATTAATAAAATAATAAAATGTACATAACTAAACTCAACAATCAGGATCTTAGCCCTGTTCTGGGACCATTGTCTCTCGTCATGTCTCAATTATACTGTCAAAAAATTCTCATTCTGATGATCATGTGATTCCCTTTTTTTTGTTTGCTTTCTTTGTTCATGAGCATGATTTCATTTCCTGTTAGGCATTAGGGTTATCAACTTCTTCGAGTTTTCCAATTCTTTATAGAACTTCAGTCTGTCTTCTTTGAGTTCAGTTGCTTGTTGTTTCACAGGTGAGAATGGGACAATTGATGGCCAAGGTGGTGTCTGGTGGAACATGTGGAGGCAAAGATCTCTTAAGTTCACTAGACCAAATCTCATCGAGCTCATGAATTCCAAAGGCATCATCATTTCCAATGTTGTACTGAGAGACTCACCTTTCTGGAACATTCATCCTGTATATTGTAGGTAAGGAACATAAAACAAAATTTTAGGGAAAAAAATAAACTTTTTCAAGATCAGAGAGATTTTGAGGGAATTTTTCTTATAATCAATGAAAATAAACTTAATTAATTTAAAGTAACACAAAGAACTGGAGTTTTCTGTCTCGGATGAAAGGGGTGCGAAGAAGCAGTATCTATTTTTTCTTTAATGAAAATCAGGCATGATGTACCTTTCCAAGGAAAGAAAAAAGAGAAGGGAACAAAAAGGCATGTTGTGGACCAAATTATTGTTGTTGTTGTTATTATTATTATTATTTCATAACATGATTTATGCTTGTTTGACGTATCAGATCGCACTTGCCTTTATCATGCCATTGTATGGATCTTGGTTGAAAAAGAGACAAGTATAGATAATTTACTGGCAACTGATCACTTTTTCTTCCTTGCAGCGATGTTGTAATAAAATATGTCACCATTTTAGCTCCTTTTGACTCTCCCAACACAGATGGTATTGATCCAGGTACCAACTACAACTGAAAATACCTTCTTCATACATTAACTACCAAAACATCATATTGAGCTAATTAAATGCATCCTGCTTTCATGCAGACTCTAGCTTCAATGTCTGCATAGAAGACTGCTACATTGCAACAGGAGATGACTTGGTGGCTGTGAAGAGCGGTTGGGATGAGTACGGGATCGCCTATGGTCGTCCAAGCTACGGCATCACTATCCGGCGGTTGACAGGCTCAACCCCATTTTCTGGAGTTGCAATTGGGAGCGAAACATCTGGCGGGATACAGAATGTTTTTGCAGAAAATGTGAACCTTTTCAACACTGGTGTTGGCATCCATGTGAAGACAAACATAGGAAGGGGAGGGTTCATAAGGAACATAACAGTGACGGACGTTCACATGTACAACGTCCGTAAGGGGATTAAGATAGCTGGTGATGTGGGAGATCATCCCGATGACAGGTTCAATTGGAATGCACTCCCAATTGTCGATGGGATCACAGTCAAGAATGTGTGGGGGGAGAAAGTCCAGCAGCCTGGCTCAATTCAAGGCCTGAAGAACTCGCCCTTCACTCGGATATGCCTCTCTGGCATTAACTTTGGCAGTTTCTCTTCATGGGGTTCAAGGTCTCCCTGGAAGTGTGCAGACATCACTGGGGCTGCTCATGGAGTGAGTCCATGGCCATGCTCGGAATTGACCAGCACCCAAGGGACTGATGTCTGTTCTCTTCGTTCATGAGACTGTCCATGTTCTCTGTCATCAATTCCTATTGGATCTATTTTTATAGAAAGAGCAATTTTTAGCCACATCTGGTAATAAAATAAAATGTTTGAGAATGCTTTTCATGTCACTTATATTTTGATTTTGCTGGGATCACTCCACAATGGGAGGAAAATGAATTTTAGGATCTAAGAAAGTCTCAGTATTCAGCCTATTACCTGTGTGATACAGGTGTAAATGTAGAGGAAGCGCACATGTTTCTCCATTCAGCAAGAATATAAAACACAACTCCCACAATGTAAGGTGAGGCTCAAGTATAAGGCCATCTTTGAGTGATCCATATGATTGAAATGAGGGGTTGGTGACTGGGGGATTCCAGTTGCACGAGAACTCCATGATTGTAAGATCTAAAGGTTCAACATTTGGCTTACTTGTGGAATGTGGGCAGTTTTTTTTTTTTTTTAAGTGAAAACATTCATTTGTATACTGTGTTGACTTGTTTTCATGGATGCTAATTATGGTGGCAGTTTTTGGGCATCCTTTCTTACAGTGTGGTGGATATCAGAGTGATCTGAAACATCATAGGGGCTCACTAGAGATGCCACGGAGGGGAAATTTCAAGTAAATATGTGTGAAATGGAAGATGTGCAGACTACGGACATTCTTAGGAGAAATTCAAGAAAGCAGTAGAGACAGGAAAAATACTAAAATGTATACGAAGCTGAAATTAGTATCAAACCATTCCATCCAAGATAAACCACACTCTCAAGATGGCCAATATCATCGATTAGTAACAAGTTTTATTGGTCCTCATAGTGCTCATAACATCTCTCTCTCTCTCTCTCTCTCTCTCTCTCTCTCTCTCTCAATTTTCAGTCTTCCCCTTGGTTCTTGATGGTGTGCTATTCATTATCAACAACTGATTCCCATAATTATGTGGCTGTAACTTGAATAGGTGTCTTAAAGAGTTCTTCCCCTTGGTTCTTGATGGTGTGCTATTCATTATCAACAACTGATTTCCATAATTATGTAGCTGTAACTTGAATAGGTGTCTTACAGAATCTTCAAGTTCTAAAGCCCACATGCTCCAAATACGACCAACCCCCAACATGTGGGCGTCCACTTCCAGTGGTACAGTTTGTACAAAATCCCAGGCTTCATCCAAAGATTACTCATGCAAGTGAGATGCTTCAGTTATACTATTTTCGGTCGTTCTGTCAAAATTACTTACTTGACTAACAAGCCCCGAGTATCTTCTTTTTGGAAAGGTACGTATATTTATTTCCAAAGGGAATGCACAATGTACATAAGAATGAATTTCAGCTCCTCCTCACCTTGTAGACGCCCCGAATATCTGAAACCAGACAGAAGACAACTGGTGAAGAAACTGTATGTGGACGGATGAGTACTTGATTCAAACATTTTCCTAAAAATAGAAACCGCCTCATTGCCTAATCCATTAACAGCAAGTCCCATGCATATGAAATTCCAAGATGCTAGATTTTTTTCCTTAAATCTTACAAAACTTTGGGAGCATTTAATTTCGAAAACTCGCACATTTGCGCTTCTCCATAATTTATTTTCCTTTTCTCCTGCTAGACCTTGTACTCTTGTGGAGATATAATCTTTTAACGTAGTGGGTCATTCTCTCTCAACAATTGAGAAAAAAAACAAAAAAAAGAAAACTTGCAGTTCATGGTCAATGTGAATCTAGCAAAAATTGTTTGTTCATCCAAATTATCCCTAATATATGTGTTAGGAATTAAATAGGAATAAACACGCATGATCAATCACAGTCACACTACACGAGATTTACATTGTTCAACAATTGCCTACGTCCATGGGGCTATGAGCATTCTACTCAATTTCACTATGCAGGAAATTGGGCAGCTCTAAACCCTCTAACACTTAGTCTACTATTTCCCCACAAATCTCAATCTCGCTCTCATAGCCACTCCCTTTACACTGCTCTCTGTGTTCCCTTTCTTGCTTTCTAACCCAAAGAGTATTTATAAGGAAATGACCCTAACTGATTGGGCCTCAAGTAAACCACTTATTAGGCTTGTTGGACCTTTTGAGCCAAATCTAACAATCTCCCCCTTGACGAAAAATGTCTGACCCTTTGAAGAAATGTTGATGTGTGTTTATAAACACATGTACCTTGTGGGAACGCCCTCCCACCATATCTGCACCTTACTGAAGATAATGTGCACCTTCAATCTCTAATAATTGTAGAGATGGCCTAAGTCCAGGCAATGCCTGAACTTCTCCGTAGTAATTGGCTTGGTAAGCATGTTAGTTGTATTTTTAACGTGTGAATCTTCTGAATAAAGATCTCACATGTAGCAACTCAATCTCGAATCCTGTGATATATAACAGCAATGTGCTTTGTCCTGGCATGATATACCCGATTCTTCCTCAAATGTATGGCGCTCTGACTATCACAGTGTAATGAAATTGATTCTCGCTTAATCCCGATTTCATTTACCAAACCTCTCAACCAAGTTTCTTCCTTAAAAGCCTATGTAACTGTCGTGTATTCTATAATGGATGATGCTAATGCATATTGAAGCACCGATCTCCAACTTATCGGTCCGCTAGCAAGCATGTAAACATAACCTGTACTGGTGGATCTTCTCTTCTCTAAATCCACTACAAAATCGAAATCTACATACCCTACTAAACTTTTTGATCCTTGTTTTCTTTTACTGGTCACAAACCTTTGGTGCCCTTCAAGTATCCCATCATCCACTTTACATCATTGCAATGCTCTTTCCCTGGATTTGCCATGTACTTACTCACCACACCAACTGTTTGAGCAATATTTAGTCTTATGGAAACCATTGCATACATTAAACATCCCACCACATTGGCATACGGTATGTTAGACGTTTCTTAAATTTCTTTGTCCGTACTTGGATGTTGTTTGGCACTCAAACTAAATTGACTTGCAAGTGGAGTAGACACAAGTTTGGCAGTTTGCATATTGAATTTCTCAAGTACCTTTGAGATGTATTTCTTCTATGATAACCACAACTTTCCAGCCTTTTGTCCCTCCTAATTTTCATGCCCAACATCTTTGTGGCTACTGCAAGGTATTTCATGTCAAATCCCTTTCTCAATTGAGATTTCAATTCTTTTATCTTTGATATGTTCTTACATGCAATGAGCATGTCATCCACATAAAGTAGTAATACAATGAAAGAATCATCAACAAGCACTTTGAAATAAACACAATGATCATACTCACATCGCTGGTAGCCTATCTGCAACATGTAGGATTCAAAGTGATTGTACTATTGTCTTGGAGATTGTTTGGACCTACACAATGATTTTTTTAATTTACACAGTCTTCTTTCCTAGCTTCTCTGAATCCTTCAGATTGTTCCATGTAAATTGTTTCCCCCAAGTCACCGTGAAGGAAAGTTGTATTTACATCTAACTGTTCAAGCTCCATGTTGAACTGTGTTACCAAAGCCAATAACACCATGATCGATGTATACTTCACAACTGGGAAAAATATTTCATCATAGTCAACCCTTTCTTCCTGTGAATACTCCTTTGCTATTGGACGTGCCTTGAACCTTGGTGTCTCATTCCCTTGCATTACTTCCTTTTTCCTAAACATCCATTGGTTTCCTATCTTTGGGTTTTGGAACTAACTCCCAGACGGAGTTTTTCTGAAGAGATTTTATCTCATCCGTCATAGCACCCATCCAACCTTCCTTTTCACTGCTTTTCATTACTCCTTGAAATGTGGTTGGATCACCACTATTGGTGATAAGAGCAAAATGGACTTCATCCTCATCCCATCCATACCTCTGAGGTGGCTTGATGGCTCTCTTTGCTCTTCCGTGTGCTAAGCTTGTGGGCACCTGCTGAGCCTCTTGTTCTTCCTCTCCTCCAGATGTACTGGCTTTTGATTTACTGTGTATTGGTTTTTCCCTACAGAGTTGATATGAAAAGAAAAAAATACTTTCTATTCTCATTTGAAGGTATTGGGGTGCAAGGCTTGGTCGCCCATCAGGGACCAAGGTGTTGGCCGGTCCTGATCTTTGATCAAGTGGGCCAGTGGACCCCACAATCCAAAACACGTTAAACCCAAATTTTCCCAAAACTGACGATGCAGTATCTTTAGAATTCAGATGTGGGGTCAGATGGGACCCACTCCAGATGGGTCCACCTACACTTAGGTCGCCCAGGGGTCTACTATCAGATCCCTGGGTAAGATGTTTGATCAAGTGGGCCTTATGGTCCCACTACTCAATCTACTGATGAGCCAAAAATCCCAGATTTACCGATGTGTAATTCTTTAGGAAATTAGATAGGGCTAGATGGGACCCATTTCCAAATAGGTCCACCTACACTATGGTCGCCCAGGGGTCTGCTTCCAAATCCCTGGGACAAATCTTTTATCAAGTAGGTCCCATGGCCATAGTACCCAAATCGACAAATCCTGTATCTATCGATCTGGTTGAGAAGCTAGCTGTTGCCTTGGTTTTACATCTAATTTCCTTATTTATGATAAAATATTATAAAAAGAAAAGGAAATATCCAATTATCTCTTCACATCCAGTAGATAGATAGTCATAAACAATAACTACATAAATATGGAGATTACAGCTCTTGGTTAAACCCCTAAGGAAAATTTCAAAATCTGTCAGTACCCAGATCTTGATTCCTTGATTTCCCTTTTTGGGTTATTTTCATGAACAATGGAAACACAGATTAACCCCAAAAATCTATATTTCTATGTACTTGGAAATATTACTCACCTCCTAATGTAGCAGATTGTGGCACGATTGATGTGGGATTTTGAATATTGCATCCACTAGATCCTCTGGCTTCTTCCTCTCTAAGATCCTTCACTGCTGCTTCTAAGGGAAGTCCTGTGCTTAATCCTCTCCTCTCCTCTCCTCTTTACCCAAAATGGAACAATCGGAAAGAAAATAATGCAGAAGATAACAAGAGTTCTTAATTTTATTTCGGGGATAAGGTCTGATTTCTACAGCTCCCTAAGTATCAGAACGAAAACCTTCTCCCCATGAGAAGTCGTTCTAACAACCTAACCAAAACAAAAGACTTAAATGGGTTGGAAACAGTTTAAGAAAACCAATTAATATAACCCAACCCAACCTAGTGTCCTCTGGTTATAGGTGATGCAACCCAAGGAAGAGAAGAATTTCAGAAGCAGGGATGTGATTTCTTATGAGGATTAATTTTTTGAAGATGTTGAAAATACTGATTGGATAACTGAAGTTGAACATGATACCAGAGGATAACTGAAGATCACTGTGCCTTGTTTGTAAGTTTGTTGAAAGCAAATTTATTATATTTCTTTTGTATGTAGATGATATGTTGATAGTTGAACATAATAGTAAGATAGTTGACAAATTAAAAAAGAAGATGTCAAAGACTTTTGACATGAAAGACTTGAACCCTGTACAACAGATATTGGGATGCACATACGTCGTGACAGGAATGGCAAGAACTTGTGGTTGTCATAGGAGAAATATGTTAAATATATGCTAGAAGGCTCAACATGAAAGATGCTAAGGTAGTTAGCATGCCCCTAGCCAATCACTTCAAACTCAGTAAAAGCTTATATCCTACAACAGATGAAGAAAATGAGTGGATGACATCTGTTCCATACTCCTTAACAGTGGGGAGTCTAATGTATGCCATGGTGTGTACACAATTAGATATTGCTCAAGTAGTGGGTTTTAGTGAGTAGAATGCTTTCTAACCCTGAGAAAGAGCATTGGAAAGCAGTAAAGTGGTTATTCAGGTATTTGAGAGGTACTTCCAAGTTGTGCTTGTTGGAAGTAGGTGGGCCTTGTGAATAGGTTTTAAAAGCTTTTGACCCATTTAATGCAGGGATCAACTATCTATAAGGCTACAAAACCCAATCCAAGATCCAAGTCCTCAAACTCATCAACCATGAACAGTAATAAACTCTACCTAGAAGATAGAAACAACACCTAACAAGCAACCACGAAATCTACAACATGTAAGGAAGTAGATTATACATTTCAAACTTAGTAGTGCTCTAATGGAGAAGTTGATCTCTTTCTTTGATGAAGAACTCTTTCACAAAGCCAATCAAAATCTCCAAGACCCAGTAGTCTTCCACGCTATGTCCCTTATCATATCTCTTTTCTCAAGGAGATGGGTGGGATCTCCGAAAAAAACCAACTACAAGCTCTAAGGAAAAATCGGAAAAGAAACTAGAAGAGGAAGATGAGAGAGGGGCATGTGCAACAACTTGCACAACGGAGATGGGCGTGAATCCCTAGGTTGGATTAAGCATGGGACGTCCACCTCCTTTCTCCTCTATTTATAGCCCTCCTATTTACTAATTGAAATAGAATTCTTACTTCCATAATAATTGGTAACTTATTAAATCACAATTAGAAGTCTCATTTCAAATATGATTAGTAACTTTCTATTTTCTTTCATTTTAGAGTTCAAGTAGAATTAGTACATTTCTAATAACTTGGACTAGTGTGAGGACCACTAAGGGATTCCATCGAAAGCTGGCTCCAACTGGGGCACCCTGACCTCACATCTCATGTGCAATCTGGGCCCACAGTTAATTACAAATAACTCCACTATATAAATGCAATTGAACTCCAGTCTTAGGAATTAATTACAAAGAGGACCCTAAACTTCCCTATGACCTCAAGTAGGCCCCTCCATCTAAATCCATGGATCAATTGGACCGTCCACCAAATTGGATCTGTATCTTATTATCCTTAAAACTCAACTAATAATAGTGATCATCAGTACTTATCCAATTAACTCCTAATTGGAATGGGAGCGCACTTACTAATGATAAATCCATTAATTGGCATAAGTGGATAATTAGGATAGATTACATCTTGACCATTGAATTTCCTATAGTCCTACTACCACGTACCCAAGACACTGAGGTGTTGACCTACAGTTGGCCTCACTCATTGGTGACTCAAAGTAAATGAATAGATAGAAACTTGAGTTCATTAATGTCTCAAGATTATGAGAATATTGCTAGGGAATTATGAGAGTAGACCTTAAAGTAAAGACAGTGTTTTATAAGGTGCTTCTCATAGTCCTTCAATACATCCAATGTACCAGCATCATAATCCAGAATCTTACATTTTGTTGATTGAGACAAATCACACTATTTCATAGTGATCAAAGTGCTGCAACCTTGTCAGATGAGATGCTTAATCTCATCACTGGTTTTGAAGATATTAAAGTATAAGATTTGCGACACATGTATCCCGTATGTGGATCTTATCCATGCACATAAATTACATTTAGTATACTTGTGGACTCTAATGCATCTCATGAACCATCATGTCATTTGTATTGGTTATGTGCAAGTAAGTAATAAAACACCATTAATCTCATGAAAGGAAAACATAATTATTTTGATAAATAAAGAAAAAAATTAATTTATTAATCATCTAATGAATTGAGACCATGTATATTAACAATTTCCCACTTGGACTCAATGCCAGTCAAGGTTGCATCTCATGCTCATTCAGTCTACATGCTGCTCAAAGACTTTGGTAGTCAAAGGCTTAGTAAAGGGATCTACCAGATTGTTCGCAGAGGATATCTTGGTTATTGCAATATCACCTCTCTACACAATCTCTCTGACCAAGTGATACTTCTTCTGTACGTGCTTTTGACTCTTATGGCTTCTAGGTTCTTTGGACTGAGCGACTGCCTCGTTGCTGTCATAGTAAATTGTGAGCAGCTGTCGCACCAAAGGTATCACTCCAAGTTCCAGGAGGAATCTTTTGAGCCATACTACTTCCTTAACTGCTTCACAAGCCGCTACATATTCAGCTTCCGAGGTGGAATCGGCGGTACATTCCTGTACTCATCCCGCTGATAGCTCCTTCGCCAAGCATAAACACATAACCAGAGGTTGATTTCCTGAAATCCTTATCTGATATGAAGTCAGAATCTGTGTATTCAATTGGAATTAGCTCATCGTCGCTGTAAATCAACATGTAATCTTTAGTCTTTCTCAAGTATTTGAGAATACACTTTACAACAGTCCAATTGTTAGGATCTGGATTAGACTGATATCTGTTGACTAGGCCCACTGCGTGACAGATATCCGGTCTAGTACATAGCATAACATATATAAAACTATCAACAGCCAAAACGTATGATATCGATCTCATCTGCTCATTTTCCTCAGGTGTCTTGGGACACTGATCCTTGGAAATGTGCACTTCATGCCTAAAAGGTGTGATACCCTTTTTGAAGTCTTGCATAAAAAACCATACAAGTACCTTATTAATGTAAGCAGTTTGGGATAAGCCTAACACCCCATTCTTCCGGTCTCCATAGAGTTTGATCCCTAGAATGTAGCTGTCTTTTCCTAAGTCCTTCGTATCAAAAGTCTTAGCCAATCAAACTCTTACTATTAACCACATTCCTATATCACTCCCTAGGAGAAGGATGTCGTCAACATATAATACCAGAAAAACTACCTTGACTCTTTCACTTTTCGTATACACACATGACTCGTCCCGATTCTAACTAAAGCCAAATGACTTGATTGCCTGTTCAAAACGGATGTTCCAGCTCCGTGATGCCTGCTTCATTCATAAATAGACTTTTGCAGGTTGCAAACTCTTTGCTCTTGGTTATAAGCTACAAAACCATTTGACTGCATCATATAGATGTCTTCCTCAAGATGGCCGTTAAGAAATGCCGTCTTGACATCCATTTGCCAAATCTCGTAATCGAGATGAGCCACAATGGATAAGTGTATCCGGATGGACTTGAGTATGGCTACCGGCGAGAAGGTTTCCTCATAATCGATACCTTTTTTTTGAGTATACCCTTTCGCAACAAGCCTAGCCTTAAAGGTCTCAACTCTTCCATTTGGTCATATCTTTCTCTTATAGACCCACTTGCACCAAATATGTTTAATATTGGCAGGCAAGTCCACAAGTGTCCAGACCTGATTAGAATACATAAACTCCATCTCAACTTTCATAGCATCTTGCCAATATTCCGAATCTATGTCATTGATTGCTTCATCATAGTTACAGGGATCTTATTCCAGTCTTTCAGGGATTGCCTTGTAAGACTCTCCCAAGAACGAAAACCTATCAGGAGGCCTGACAATTCTCCCACTACGACGAGGCTCTGGTGTAACTACTGGGTTAGGTATGGGCAGATTCTCTTCAAGTTCGGTCACACTTGGATTTGGAATTGATTGCTCTTGAATATCTTCCAAGATCACATTTCCTAAAGATTTCCTATCAATCATATAATCTTCCTCCAGAAAAACTGCATTGGTGCTGACAAGCACGTTCTGCTCTCTGGGATAATAGAATAATCAACATTTAGTTCATTTGGGATATCCTATAAATGTGCATACTTCCGAATTCGATCCCAACTTATCTATCTTACCCTTCAGCACATGTGCCGGACAACCCCAAATATGTAAATGTTGTAAACTAAGCTTTCTCTAGGACCACAACTCCCGGGGAGTCTTAGGTACCAACTTAAATGGTATGAGGTTTTATGTGTATCGCAGTATCCAAAGCATGTCCCCAAAATGATATAGGTAAACCTGAGAAACTCAGCATAGACCTGATTATATCTAACAGAGTCTGGTTCCTTCTTTCTGCTACTCCATTCTATTGAGGCATACCAGGAGCAGACAACTGAGATAGAATCTCATTCTTTGATAAGTGTCCCATAAATTCAGCAGAGAGATATTCCCCTCCTCGATCTGATCGAAGAGTCTTGATACTTTTACCTAATTACTTTTCCACTTCCGCTCGAAATTCTTTTAACTTTTCAAAAGCCTCGGACTTGCGGTGCATAAGATATATGTATCCATGTCTTGAGTAATCATCAGTGAAAGTGATAAAGTACCCGTATCTTCCTCTCGCTCTAACATTTATGGGTCCACACACATCAATATGCATTAATTCTAATAAATCTTTGGCCTTATTGCTCTTAGATGAAAATGATCTTTTGGTCATTTTGGCTTCCAGACAGGACTCACAAACAGGCATTGGTTCTACCACCAATGAAGGCATGATATCATCTTTCACTAGCCTCTCAATCCTGTTTAGGTTTATGTGACCTAGCTTCAGGTGCCAAAGTTTTATTGGATTAGATGAAGGTGACTTCCTCTTTAATGATGGCCTATTTATTGTTTCGGTATCATGTATCTCATACATTGTGGGAGTTAACAAATAAAGTTCATTGGTTACCTTGCCAGAACATATAAAAGTACTGTTTTTCTTTTGTGACAACTTTAGTACTAAGAGTAATAGATTAACTTTTATTCACCAAACTAGAAACTGAAATTAAATTCCATCTTAAAGACGGTATATATAGAGTGTTTGACAAAACTAATTTATTATCTGAAAAACATAAAGTAATGACTCCCACTGAAACCACCTCCGCCTTAGCATGAAATCCTAGGTTGATAATGATTTCTCCATCAATGAGCCTCTTGGCTTTTCTGAACCCCTGCAACGAATTACAAATGTGATTAGTTGCACCAGAGTCCACACTAGGATTCTGAAGTACCAATTGCAAAACTAACTTCAGAATCAAGTAACTCATTCATACCTGAGGTCTTCTTTTAAGATAAAAAATCTAGACAATTCCTCTTCCAATGTCCCGTCCTACCACAATGGAAACACTTTCCTTTTGCTCCCGAACCCTTAGCCTTGGCCACACCACCATTAGCACCATTCTCCACTTTAGGACCTTTAGGGACTGATTTCTTCTTGCCTTCCCGGCCTTTGCCTTTTGGCTTGGACCTAGCAAATGAATTTTCTTTCATTAGGGCAGTTGACTTCTTTTTCATGATCCCCTCAGTTGCTACAAGTCAGCTCAGCGAAAGTCAGATTCATTTTATTCATATCATAATTGACCTTAAAACTGTTGAATGAATTTGATAGCGACTCGAGGATTATGTTAATCTGCAATCCTGCACCCATCACAGCACCCAGTACATCTGACTCATTCAATGAGTCCATCATCTTCAGCATGTAGTCTTGTACTGGTGTTCCTTCAGCCATTTTAGTGCTTATCAGCACCCTTATCGTAGCCTGCCCTGGTCCGCAAATATCTCCTTTTAAGTAAGATATAGTATCATATGCAGTCTTATAGGATTGATGTTGGTATTGTAAAACACTAGACATAGATGCCTATATATAACATCTAGCCATCTAATCGTCTTTAGCCCATTTAATGTAAAGATCATTTTCATCCTGTGGTGCATTTGGCCCAGGCTCATCAAGGAGGGGGGGGGGGGGGGGGGGGGGGTTTATGATAAGGACATATTTGTATTCTGAAGCAGTTAAAACAATATCCAGGTTTCATTTCCGGTCTACATAGTTGGATCCCACCAACTTATTTTGGTTGATGATGGTCGCAAGTGGATTGAAAATATTCAAATTCATGTTGAATAAAATGTAGCACATGACCATACATTTAATAAAAGAATATAAATGACATTACGGTTTAGTATTCTACCAAATTCATGTGAGAATCCTCTAACCACTAAATTCAGACTACATCAGAATTCCAATCCCTTAGAGCATGCCTTCTTGGGGAGTGCGAATGCCACTTAGATTGGTGCGGATTAAAGCTAACTATCTATAATCCCCATCATTCATTATTGTCTAGGTATCTCATACCAAATAATGTATGACTCTCGATTAGCTTTGGTTTCTAAAATACATGAGGCAAATCCTTAGGAATACCATATCACTATTTTAGTTAAGTGTGACCCACCAACTAGCATTGCGTGACAACCGTTGTGAGTAGCTCCTCCTTAAGGAGTGGGCCTGCATCCCGTCTCACCAACACTATTCTTAGGAGATCTATATCTAGTAACTGGACAAATAAAAGCCCTCCGTGGGAAACGGTCATTCTCAAGATGGCACGAGGCTAACACTTTCCTTATAATGGACCTATGGTGGAAAACCATGGGAATTTCTCAATTTAAATGCCCCGTTCCCACTTAATATTTTAGAATCAAGGATTTCCTTTTAGGTATTATTGCCCACATATGTAAACATCAAAACATCTCATGATATGACCAATGATTGGTTCCAAGTCAAGTTATATTTAAGGAAAGTCCAGTTTCTAAGATTAGTGTTACTAATGGGTCCATCCCATGGGTCCACCAACACTAATTAGAACTCTTTCTAAAAGTTAATTTGATTTGACCAATTTTAGAAACTACTATGTTTGGATCAGATTTGGAAACATTCTATACTAAGCATTCATCCATAAATAAAAAGTGCTAAAAATAGAAACTAGTCCTTTCCTCCACATGGCCCAAGCAATAGACTTCTTGGACTTCTAGACTTTCTAAAACTTTGGAATTCCACAAACTCTTTAGGCATCTCCAAAACGCTTTTGGTAATCTTTAAACTCTTTGATTAGGAGTCCAACATCGCTTTCCTTCTTCGTCTCGTACACCGCCAAAAATAGAAAATTACATGAATTCCTATGCCTCGACGATGAAACTTACATGGTAATCTAATAATGGAAATAAAAGGTCTATCGGAAAATTCACCATGTCTTGCCCTTAAACGGGAAACCAAGGAAACTATGATGCCCTTTACACTTAGCCTCAAATAAACCAACAACCATAAAAGAAAGCAAAAGACTTGTGGGCCACATGGAGAGGACAAGATCACCTACAAGTTAGTATCTCATACAACCATACAAATCACAAAATCAGGCTGCCAAACAATGCTGGAAAAACAGGATGCTTAAGAAGACCTGAAACTGAAAAAACAGAATCTGAAACTTATTGTAAAGTGTCCTCGGTCGACTGGCCCTAGGGCTTGGTCGACCGACCTGTAGTCACTCGGTCGACCGAGCACAAGGCCAGGTTGATTGGACCGACAAAGATCAGAATTTTGGGTTTTTGATCCGTTTCCATTCAACTCCAAAACTCTTCTAAACTGTTCCAATGGTTTCCTACCACCCTTCCATCATTTGTTAAACCCTTTTGTGACTATCCAAACATGAATCTACTAATAAACCAAGTAAATCCATCAAAACTGATCCTTACATAGCCCTCGCTCTATCCTCCTTGCATCTCATGCAAAGATTAAAACAAGTTTACTGACCCAATATGATTAGAGTTGAGGTATGGCTCTGATACCAATTGTTGGAAGTAGGTGGACCTCGTGGATAGGTTTCAAAAACTTTTGACCCATTTAACGCAGAGATCAACTATCTATAAGGCTACAAAACCCAATTCAAGATCCAAGTCCTCAAACTCATCAACCATGAACAGTAATAAACTCTATCTAGAAGATAGAAACAACACCTAACAAGCAACCACGAAATCTACAACATGCGAGGGAGTAGATTATACCTTTCGAGCTTAGTAGTGCTCTAATGGAAAGGTGATCTCTTTCTTTGATGAAGAACTCTTTCACAAAGCCAATCAGAATCTCCAAGACCCAATAGTCTTCCACGCTATGTCCCTTATCAAATCTCTTTTCTCAAGGAGATAGGTGGGATCTCCAAAAGAAACCAACTAGAAACTCTAAGGAAAAATCGAAAGATAAACTAGAAGAGGAAGAGGAGAGAGGGGTGTGTGCAACAACTTCCACAACGGAGATGGGCATGAATCCCTAGGTTGGATTAAGCATGGGACGTCCACCTCCTTTCTCCTCTATTTATTGCCCTCCTCTTTACTAATTGAAATAAAAGTCTTACTTCCATAATAATCAATAACTTATTAAATCATAATTAGAAGTCTCACTTCAAATATGATTAGTAACTTTTTATTTCTTTTCCTTTTAGAGTTCAAGTAGAATTAGTACATTTCTAATAACTTGGGCTAGTGTGGGGACCACTAGGGGATTCCATAGAAAGCTGGCTCCAACTGAGACACCCTGACCCCACATCTCATGTGCAATCTGGGCCCACAGTTAATTGCAAATAACTCCACTATATAAATGCAATTGAACTCCAGTCTTAGGAATTAATTACAAAGAAGACCCTAAACTTCCCTATAACTATAAGTAGGCCCCTTCATCTATATCCATGGATCAATTGGACCTGCCCACCAAATTGGATCCATATCTTATTAACCTTGAAACCCAATTAATAATAGTGATCATCAGTACCTATCCAATTAACTCTTAATTGGAATGGGTGCGCGCTTACCAATGATAAATCCTTTAATTAGCATAAGGGGATAATTAGGATAGATTCCATCTTGACCTTTGAATTTCCTATAGTCCTACTACCACGTACCCAAGACGCCGAGGTGTTGACCCACAATTGGACTCACTCATTGGTGACTTAAAGTAAATGAATAGACAGAAACTTGAGTTCTTTAATGTCTCAAGATTATGAACCTATTGCTAAGGAATTATGAGAACAGACCTTAAAGTAAAGACAGTGTTTCATAAGGTGCTTCTCATGGTCCTTCAATATATCTAATGTACCAGCACCATGATCCAGAATCTTAAATTCTGATGATCGAGACAAATCACACTTTCTCATAGTGATCAAAGTGCTGCAACCTTATCAGCGTCACTGGTTGTGAAGATATTAAAGTATAATATTTACAACATATGTCTCCCGTATGTGGATCTTATACATACACATGTATTACATCTAGTATACTTGTGGACTCTAGTTCATCTCATGAACCATCATGTCATTCGTATTGGTTATGTGCAAGTAAATAATAAAACACCATTCATTTCGTCAAAGGAAAACATGATTATATTGATAAATAAATAAATCAATCAATTTATTACATCATCTAATGGATTGAGACCATATAAACTAATAGTGCTTGTGTTTTAGAGGCTCGGAACTAGTGTTGGAAGGTTTGAAAGATGCTGATTTTGCAGGCAATCTTGATCGTAGGTTGTCGACTTTTGGGTATTTATTCACTTTTGCACTGGAGGGGGTGTTATTTCCCGATAGCTTGAGTTGCAAAAGTTCACAACGTTGTCTACAAACGAAGTAAAACACATAGCTACTAATGAATCAGGGAAGGAGATGCTTTCGTTGAAGAGGGTTTTTTTTTTTTTTTTTTTTTTTTTCAGAAACCCGATTTGATGATGCAAGGAGAGTATGTAGACTACTGTGATAGTCAGAGTGCTATGGATCTTACCAAGAATGCTACATACCATGCTTGCACGAAGCATGTTGATGTGAGAAACCATTGGATTCCTGAGGTTAATGATAAAAATCTCATGAGTAAGGGGAACTAGGAGCGTCTTACCCATAGTCCAGAGGGGGAGATTGTTGGCAAAGGATCCAAAACAAATGGGTTCAAGGTCATGGGTATTTGGTAATTGTACCGGGGCTTTCTTGGGGACTAAGAAAGTATG
Source organism: Camphora micrantha (assembly GCA_003546025.1). Classification (NCBI taxonomy): domain Eukaryota; kingdom Viridiplantae; phylum Streptophyta; class Magnoliopsida; order Laurales; family Lauraceae; genus Camphora; species Camphora micrantha. Next base: position 5,617,222 of record QPKB01000010.1, on the reverse strand, counting down.
GATTATATATTGATGTAATATGTAATCCTAGACCGAGTGGGTGTGTGTGTGTGTGAGACAGAGTGGAGAACCTAAAGGAAAGTTGAGCTTCATTCCCATGGACGCAAGCAATCTTGCTAAACCACATTAATTTGTGTGTCTGATTTTCTCTTTTTTTGTGTGGCTTGTTGATTGGTTGTCGATTGCAGCATTTCACGCTTCCGCACACATGCATGGACCTCAAATACTCCAATATCGGAACTCCTGTTGTAAAAACAAAAGCAAGGGTCTAGATGTTATAAATCTGATAGTAAACACAATCTTGATTGGAGTGTGTATTCTTCCCATGGTCACTGATTTTGAACACAGTCATTCATGTGTAGGGGTGGATGCATTTTGAAGGGAGGAGTATGAGAGAGAGACTTTAAGGAAATGGAAGGGATTTCTTCTATTTCTTTTATTTGGGTTTAAGGAGATGTGTTAGTGAGAGGCGTTTTAAATAATGAATAAAAGTTGGAGATGATTCTTTCAAAAGTATCAAGAGGCGTTGGGTGGAGGTTTTAAGGAGATAAAAAGGATCATATGGCTGATATGGGATAATGATCCTGATGTGGAGCAAGAAAAAATTAGATCTTACCATTTTTTCCAAACCTTTATTTAGCCTTTAAGGTATAAGAATAATTTCCATGTTCCACCACTACTGTCAGAGATGATAACCGTGTTTGAAAGGTCTCTACGACTTACTCTAGGTGAAGGTTGTCTATCATATCATGGAAGCACGCTTAATGCCTCAAAATTTTCAAAATCCTAGAGGTAAAATAAAGTTGGATAGGTGCCAAATTTACATGATTAAGCTAAGGGCATACAAAATTTAAATGAGTGTGTCGAATTTGAGTGAGTTCTAATTCACATAGATAAGTGGGTTGTGACATTATCAATAAATGATATTCTCCATAGTAATATCACTACATTTTAATAAACCCAATATTTCTATAATAAAAGGTACAATAAAGTAGTGTCATAAAAATAAAAATTTTAGCCACATTCATTGAAAAAAATATTATTTATTATTTTTAATTTCTTTTCCAAAATGTCTTCACGATAATATATCAAAAAATCACGAATTTAAGAATATTGCCACATTAGAGCTGTTACACCCCTACCCAATTTAACCTTGATTAGTGCTAATAATGGTGTTTTATCTAAATTAATTTTACTTAGTTGCTAATTATGGTAATTAGTGTTAATTAGCCTCTTTGGTCTGAGTTAGTTGAGTCTTGAGCCTTGGATAGGTGAGTTAGAACCGAGTTGACTCGATTGGGTAGAGTCAAGGGCTTTTTCGTAATTATTGATTTTCACATTTTTGCATCATTTGCACGTCATCTTGGTATCATCGCGTGAGTTTTGACGAGTACGTCAATTTTCGTATCGGACTTCGCTCCATTCGAGCTACCGTTGAGTATTTGGACTCTCATTTGACTCAAATGAAAATATATGGTTGGAGTGGACTTTTTGCAAAAAGAGACATCCTTATTCCTTTATATAACCCTTAAATTTTTCTTTCATTCCTTTCCATTCCTGTGTTCTCTCTACTCATCTTCTTCTTCTTCTTCTCCTCCTACAATCATCGAGAGGCCTTGTACATGTACCTTGGGAGCTAGGAGTGGAGATCTCCTTCATCCCCTTTATCTTCTTTATCCTTCCCTCCTTTTGGTTGACAAGAACCCATCTCCTTCAACCATTACTCTTGCCAAACTAGGATTTCTTGTCAAGGTAAGAGCCATACCCTTTTTCTTTATGTATTTGAGTTGCATTTGAGTCAAGAGGCTCTTGGTTAGTCATGCACACATGTTCATGTCCATTTTCCATGTTTAATTGTGATTAGGGTTTGATAATTTGGGAATTTTGGGTTCCTTGAGCCAAGTGTGTAGGAGAGCTTTGGAAAGCTCTTTTGAGGCAAGTATAAGCTTAACTTGGATTTACATCATGTTAAATTTCATTGATTCAAATAAGACTCTTACTCAATGCTTTTATTTCTTAATTAATGGATGGGTTGGAATTGTTTTTATGGTTTATAATTTATGAATCTGGATGAAGGGATTATATATTGTAAATGGGAGCATGGAGGCTCCATTGTGCAGGTTTTGTAGTGGAAGGAAGTTGGGAATAAATGGGAGAAGAAACAAATGAGAATTCTGAAATCAGGAATTCTAGAGCGTTCACTCGAGCGAGTTGGAGCGTTCGCTCGAGCGAACCTCTTTCTGAAGTACTCACTCGAGCAATCAAAAGGACCGCCCGAGTGATTACCTCTTTGGATGGAGTCCGCTCGAGCGACTACACCTCTGAAACCATCGCTCAAGTGAATCAAGAGGGTTGAGCGAGTGACCAACCTTCTGGATGGGGTCCACTTGAGCGAACATAGATCCGTTTGAGCGAACCTGATACTATGGATTGAGCTTCTTTGACCCAAATTTTAGGATAAATTATCACCCTTAATCCATTATAACCCACCATAATCATCCTTAATAGATAATTAAGGTGCTTACCCGTGTTTCCATAGGATTTAGGATGCTTAAGACCCTTATGACCTTAAAATGGAACATTTAACCTCATTAATTGGTCCGATTGGCATTTATCAGTCTAACACTATGCCATGAGGGTTAGTTTGGAACTTCAACGTATTTCTCATAATTAGTGACACCTAACAAGGTAGTAATACATTGACATTTCCAAAGTTACCTTGTATTGGACGGTGGAAGACTAAAATTAATAGTCTAGTATTGGTTAGTAAAAAAATGTCTTGATTCCTTTAACTTATTGCATTTCATATTGAAGTCCAATTTCATTGTTGATATCAAATCCTTATTAGTATAGTGATTGCATTATTAGTATTCATTGGGGATCTGATTGTCTGAATTCAATTCGTAACTTTAGTATTGTATATAGATTCAATATTCAATGGAAATGCGGATTGAGTAAGTATTCGTGATATGTGATTACTATTTGATTTGATTATGGACAAGTGAATACCAACTTACTCAAATCCAATTATTATTTGATTGCTATTGATTCAATTAAGTCGGTACTACTTGGCTTCGACCTTGTGATACCCAACGGGGTTGAACTTGGTTTAGTTATTCGCGACTACTGCAGTAAGTCATCGGAGCACCAGAACTTCAGAACCGGGTAGCCAGTTAGCCTTTGACCAAGCCGCTGGTGACATCCCAACTAGATTTGCTCTCTTTTGAGAGGATGAGCTTAAGGTAGTAGCCAAATAGTATGTTTTCATTTTATTTGATTAACAGGCATATAGTATTCAATTTTCGCATAACTTGCCTAATTAATACTTACCATTGATATCTATGAAATTAATCGTCTTTTAATTCAATTTGTAACATTATGTGCTTCCTTATTATTGCATATACTGGATAGATCGTCGTATTCAGATACTACTCTTGGTGTCATAGTCACAGTCACAGGCACAGCACCCGGCCTTGAAAAGGCCAAGGAAGGAGAAGAGGTTACCCAAGAGATTCCTCCAGGGCTGGAGGAGTGGCCAGAGCCATGGCCAACTTAGAGTCTTCTTCCTCGGAGTGCGTGGATGTACATCTTGGATATGTGTATACAGTGTGGCTAGCCCCTTTTTGTGAGGGCCACACTTAGTGCATAGTTATTCTTTTGAATACATTTTTAGTAGTGTTGTATAGGGTTCTTTTATACACCCTCTTTTGTAATTATGTTTATACTTGTATAATTCTTTTGTATTAAACTTGAATTGTTAATTGGACTGAATGGGAAATGATACTTTTGTGTATGAATTACAGCTTTCCGCCAAGAATTAAATGTTATTGACAGGTTTAGTGAGCTTGACTCACATGTGGAAAAAGTTATTTTTCTCTCCTTCGTGTGTTGTATTTGGCTTGAGACAGGTACAGCGTCACAGGAGTACGTGTCTCACCTTGGGGATTACCATAGGCCAGAGTGATTCGGGACCGGGATGTGACAAGAGTGATATAAAAACTACTTGAGAATGATATTTGTAACAAACTACGGTTATAGTGATGCAGACAGCATTGCATGGTGATCATGAGGATCCACTTTAAAATTGGACTATCGTTTTTTTTATAACACAGGGTGTCCCAGCCCTTTAGACTAGAATAATTCCTACGGGATTAAGAGAGAAAGCCGGGTAAAATTCCTTGTGCCCCACAAAAATTGACTATCAACTACTCTCATTTGTAAGGGAAACATTATTTATCTCATGGAGTTGTTTAACTTGAAATTTCTTTCAAGAAATAAGGCATCTGCTTTAAAAGGTTGAAAAGAAATACATAAATAGGGTCAACAGTCTGTACAAAACCAAATTAAACAACCATGACCCAAATTAAGACATCCAAGAAAATGATTGAAACATTCCTGATATGATACAGATTATTTCCTCTGTGCCTAACTCTTGTTTATTTTTAGTGCATTCAACTGTCCAACAAAATGAAATTGGCCAAAAAACAGGATGACAGAGCATTCAGTTAAACTGCTTGCCTTTTGCTCACATGTCCATCGTCCACTCCCACCTTATTTAAAAGATTTCTCAGAGGGGGGTTTCTCCAATCTCTCTCTCTCTCTCTCTCTCTCTCTCTGAAGCATGAGCACACGTCTTATTGCAGGATCTCCTCTTCAGAAAAATGGAACATTCACATCCGACCTCTACCCTGACGTTTGTTACATTAACAACGTCTCATCCAATGGCATCATTAATTCCAAATTCTACCCATCAGATTTTTCCATTCCTCTCTTGTTGTTGCAGGTAACGGTGGTCATCATCATAACCAACATTGTCAGATTCATCCTTAAGCCTCTCAAACAACCTACCTTTGTTTCTCATGTTATTGTAAGTCACCCCATCCTTCCTTTCTTTACTTTTCCTTACAGAATTAATTTCTCTATTTCAGTTGATTTAACATTGTTATCCAATCAATTTACGCGTAAGTAAATAGTGTAAGGAAGAAAAATGTGACATTTATGATAGTTACACCATTGAAGACTACCAAGGCTGATTTTGATTATGTTTACTATAAAAATTTTGCAGGGTGGTTTATTGGTCGGCCCATCCGGTTTAGGGCGCTTGGAGACTTTCTCAAACGTGGTGTTTCCTCAAACAAGCCTTAATGTAATGAAAATTGGAACAGTAATTGGAGCCATATACTATGTCTTTATCATTGGTGTAAAGCAAGACCCAAAGGTGATGTTGAATAGGGGAAGGAAGACATTAGCAATTGCGACTCTAGGAGCTATCCTCCCTTTAGCACTAATCATATCCATTTTCTCCATGGCTTTGTTCATTACCGATAGTGTGGGAGGAAAAAGGTTCCAAAAGTATTTTTATTTAGGGGTATTATTATCGCTAAGTTCCTTTTCGAATCTAATTCCAATCCTCACTGAGCTCAAACTTCTCAACTCAAAGCTCGGCAGACTTGCAATATCCGTATCGATGAACCACAGTATGGTACAATGCTTGGTGCTGTTTATCTATGGAGTCATGAAAAATAGCTCGCAACCTTACGCCTTAGTTGGGTACATAGTGTCCATGCTCGCAATTATAATCTTCACATTTTTCATCGTTCGGCCATTACTGTTTATGGTAATCCATCGCACACTGGAGGGGGAACCGGTAGACAACATCTACATCATAGCCATCCTCTTGGGAGTCCTGGTGATTGAATCTATCAATAATATAGTTGGTGGTACTACATTGACCGGGGCTATGTTTTTTGGACTAGCCATGCCAGAGGGGCCACCTTTGGGCGCAGCACTTGTAAAGAAGTCGGAGACTATTGTCCAAATATTTTTCTTACCATTGGTGTATGCAGCTGTTGGTTTGAAGACAGATGTATTTGCTATTCACAATTTGAAGTCTTGGATGAACCTACAATCGTTACTCATAATTGGATACATGGCGAAAACAGTGGGGATCGTATTGTCTTGCCGTCACTTTAAGATGCCAATTCGTGATGCCCTTTCACTTTCCCTCATCATGAACTTTAGCGAGCTGCCACACCTGATGTCACTTGTGAAAGCGAATGAGTATAAGGTGAATTAATTAAACATACACTTTTCTTTCTTCAAGTATAATAGCTCTCCTTCGTCTCACCATAAAAGAAATGAATGAGTACTTATGGGGTTTTTTTCTGTTTGTGCAGCTCCTGGGTGACCAATCATACACACATTTGGTGCTAGCAATATTGGTGATGACCGCAATTGCAGCGCCACTAGTGAAATACTTCAATCGGCACACAAAGCTATACATGGCTTATGGTCTTAGGACAATCGAGCACTCCAAACCCAATGCAGAACTACGCATAGTAACATGTATCAGTAGCAAAGACAACGCACCACCTATGATCGAACTGCTTGAAACCTCTCATGCGACAAGAGAAAGTCCGCTTTTTGTGTGGAACATCAACTTAGTGGAACTTGAAGGCCGTGCTGCACCAATGCTGATATCCCACAATTTTCATCGAAATTCATCATCTTCAATGGCTCCTCACATTAGACAAATCAACAATGCATTTCAAATTTGTGAACAAAGAAATGGAAAATGGTTCTCTATCCAAACCTTCACATCAGTCTCTCCTTGCCAAACTATGTACCAGGATGTCTGCATGCTTGCATTAGACAAGAAAGCATCGCTCCTCATCATGCCCTTCTACAGGAGGATTGATGGCAGTGTAGACCAAACTTTACGGATTCTGAATTCCAAGATACTTGATGAGGCCCCCTGCTCTGTTGGGATTTTGATAGAACATGAGCTCCATTGCAACTCAATCATGACCAATTCTTCTTTTTATCACATTTGCGTGATATTTATAGGTGGTGCGGATGACCGTGAGGCGCTATCTTATGGTTTACGCATGGCGGGTCACTGGTGTGTCAGACTAGATGTGGTGCGTATTCTCTCATCATATGATGGAAATATGGTTGATGATCGGATGAGGCTATTGGATGATGAGTTTATAGCCATATTTCGGATCAAATGTGCAGGCAATGAACGGGTGGCTTACAGAGTGGAGTTGGTAAATGATTGTGTGGATACCATCAATGTCATTCAACGCATGAAAAATTTATACAGTCTCATGTTAGTTGGACGACGACATGAGAGAAACTCAACACCAGTCCAAGGGTTATCCCAGTGGTGTGAGAATCCTGAACTAGGTGTAATCGGTGACTTCCTTGTCTCATCGGATTTCTCTGAAGGCATGGTCTCAGTGTTAGTACTACAACAACAAATCAATGTCGGACTAACAGTGCTAAATGGTCATCAGCAGCACATTCCGCAAGTTAATTCAGGCTTTGCTATGTCTTTCTATTAACAAAAAAAGTAAAGAAAAGCAGTTCTACATTTTTTTACTAGCACCTCTCTGTCATTGACATCGACTCTCTATTCTTACATTTTAGTGTATGTATGTATATGATGGATTTCAAGAGAGAATCAACTTTTCTATTTTAATTTTAAGATCAGAAGCTTTTATTACAGAGCCCACACATGGTGAACCCAAATCCATACACCTTAAACTCCCTCCTCATGTTTTTGCACTAACCCAATTTGATCATACTCACTAGACTTATATAATTTGTTTGATTTAGATAACCAAAACTTCATTAAAAGGTTGAAAATTTTGAATTCCCTAAGCGAAGGCTAGGATGATTATAGTAAGTAACTAGCTTGAGCACCCTTGCTTAAAGCATGGGCATTATATGCTTTAAAAAATAACATATAAGAATTAGTCCTAAGAGTAGTAATGATAGGGGTTCAAAATTTTTGAAGTATAGATACCTTTATGAAATGATTGTATTTAAAATTTTATTGTTGTCAATGCTATAAAAAAAAAGGGAAAATGAAAGCTAATAAGACGACTTATGTTTTGTGTGAAATAAAAATCTAATAATAACATAAGGTGAAAATTGCGAAAATCAGAAGAAGATAATATTCTTATACATATAAGAAGTGGTACGAAAAATCAGAAAAGAAAAGGTCCTAGGAACTCTCACTGATAATAGATTCCAAAATCATAGAAATGAGAAAAAAAGAAGATACTTTTAATAGAATTAAAAATGAATGTCTATTGTTACCTAAAACTTAATGACCAAAGGACCGTCACATTTGTGTAACATCCGTGGAAGATCCTCTGAAAGATTTATTTTCATATCGGTTGGACCTACCATTAGATTAATTACTCGTACGAAGAACCAATCAGTAAATGTGTCAGTGAATATTGTTCAGGCCATACTTGTTATGTTTTCAAGCTCAGCCAAATATTTTGCATTCTCATGAACATATAATCCTTAAGCAGAGGATAAAACTCTGATGCATTGCATGTTCACTGTGTGGTCCAATTCACATGGTATGGATAAAACCAAAATCGACCGTCCATTGGGAGTTGAGAGTAGGCTCATGTACTATATCATATATTGATCAAGATAAAATGAAATTTGTCTTGATCTATGGACCCTAATTCGATGATGGCCATCTATACCACCCAATAGAAATGGATTCTGTCAAGCCCAACAGTTAGTTCGATCAAATTATGGCCATCCCACGACCAAACAGGCTAGATTTCCATAACCAAATAGGTCAAGTTCCCACAACTAAACAATCTAAATCCTATAGAGAAACAGTTTCAATTCCCACAACAAAACAGCCCAAAATAGTAGCAATAAATGGGTTGAAATTGAGTCTGAAATGGTTTTACCAAATGGGCTGAAAAGAAGTAGCAAATGGTGTTGTTGGGGAATTTCTACAAACAGTTGGTAGGCAGGGAGAAGGACATCATTGGCGTGGGGCTAAAGCCTCAATGGGGAGGATTTTAATAGGTACTTTCAAATTCAAGGAGGGTCTGTTACAATTAAGACTATCCTAATAACCCGTGCTCGGCACGGTATCTCCCTGCACTGCAAAATAAATAATCACATATTAAAAAAAAAAACCTTTTTCCATAGTACTAGTTGGATAAAATAGAAATAGAGAAATTAGAGCAAAAAATGGTAAAGTTGCATAGGAATAACTGAAACATAAGTGGTTTGATGGAAAAATGAGTGGGTAGTTGTATGAGTAGTTACATAACAGTCGGTCAAAATTATAACCGACGGTCAAAATTGAAGCGAAAACCTCCTAGCTTAATATATTATAATCCCTGCATGCACTACAAAATAAATAATCACATATTACAAAAATTACCTCTTTCTATAGGACAAGTTGGATAAAATAGAAATAGAGAAATTGGAGCAAAAAAGGGCGAAAACCTACTAGCTTAATATATTATAATCTCTCTGCACTACAAAATAAATAATCACATATATTTAAAAAAAAGTACCTCTTTCCATGGGACAAGTTGGATAAAATAGTAATAGAGAAATCAGAGCAAAAAAAGGGTATAATTACGTAGAAACAACTAAAATATGAGTGGTTTGATGGAAAAATGAGTCAGTAGTTGCATGAGTAGGTACACAACCGTCGGTCAAAATTATATCCGACGGTCAAAATTGAACCAAAACCTTCCAGCTTAATATATTATAATTGGGGTCGTCAATCGAGCCCTATAATGATGGTAATCGGCCTAGCCCAGATCTCTTATTTTATTTATTTATTTACGTATGTGGGGTTTTTTGGGCCTCCAAATGCGAAAGGTGCACTGCACCTCTCACAATGTCTCCGCAGTTGCCAACTAAAGGATGTGTTTGTATGATGATAAGAATAAGAATTACTAGCACAACTACCCGTGCACACCACGGTCGCACTATAAATTAAAAGCTCTTACATTAGAAAGATTATGTGGAGTTCCTCTTTCCATCTATTAGGTAAGTTGCGAAAGCATTAATGCAAAAAAAAAAAGGGACAAAAAGGGTAGAAAAGATGGGTGGAGCAAGAGACTTAAAAAAGAAAGATGTGGAGTTAAAGTGGACAGTAGTGGGTGGTTTGTTGAGATAATGATATGAGTGGGTAGTTTTATGAAGTAAATGTGAAACATTTTTAATAAAGAGGGTTAACTGACAGTCAAGATTAGATCCAAAACCTTTAAGCTTAGTATATAATAATTTGGGATTAGCATCAAACTCTCCATTCAGGATAATTCACTTGTACAGTGAGTTGAAGTGAATGGTCACTTAAAAAAAAAAGTGAGTCAATTAAAGAGATTTTGAATTTCAAAAATGACGTATTCCTTATTTTTTTTAAAAGTGAAAATGATACTTTTTTCATTAAATTACAAAAAAAAAAAAAAAAATTGTATATTTTCTCTTTCAGCACCTTTTCCGTCCGCTTCAAACTTCAATGTTTGTTTTAAATCCGTCCATTTCTCTTGCTTTATGAAACAGACACTTCATATCTATTCTCCAGTTGAGACATACATATAAAACTAACCACCAAACTGTCTAAAAATTGTTCGAAACTGTTTCAAGTTAATAAAAGGTAAAACATAAAGTTACCAAAGTACACCAACCTAAAAAAAAAAGTTAATCATATCTTCAACCTTTAAGGGGTAGCTAAGTTGGCCTAGAATCACGGTTTACACTCGGAGGTTGTAGGTTCGAAACTACACTACCACACAACGGCTACAGGGGAGATTATCCTGCTTTTATTTGGATCCGGAGGGATTAGTCCAGCCCAAAAAAAAAAACAAGAGTTAATCATATCTTCACACTTCACTTACTTTATAAGAAATTTGAAATCCCACTAATTTCAACTTAGAGCATCTGGGCCGGACTATGGGTGCACGGCTGTTGTAGTTCCACGTCATCATCAACATCTCCTCACACGAAAAGCTATACTGTAGATGTTTCTACATCAGGAAATATGATCATCTGACGTCAAACATTTAATGTGGACCCCTTCGCTGAACGCGAGAGTTCAGGACAACGTCCGGCTCGTGCTCCAAAGATTCCTGACGAACGGGCAACTCACACGTGTGGCCTCCTCTAAGTCTTCTCATTTACTGCCACTTGTCAGTTGTGATGTGGTCCACAGCCGATGAAGGTAAATATGTCCGCACGTGAGGACTCTGAGGCTTTCATGTCAGATTCATTGTTGTCGCCTGTCACTGACAAAGTGAGGCCACACCCACACCTCCTCTTAGCTTCTTCATTTTGCTTTTGGTTTTTAAGAAAGGGATAGTTGGACCCAAATCCAACTGGCAAGAGAAGTATTCACAAATGAAAATGTTAGAATTTAGACAGCTTTAATAACATATATTTGTGACTAATAAAGTAACATAGCAGTTCTAAATGGTAGGGTGACAACTGCTTTTTTCTATATAAAAAATTCTCAACATTATACATTCTCATAAGGAATTCTATCAAAAAAAAAAAAAAAAAAAAAACCATGCCCAAGCATAGGAGGCATTTTCAAGTTTTACTCTTTATGAGTCACTTGGAGCAAATAGTTTTTCAAGAGGTAGAGGAAAAGCAATAAAAGCAATGCAATCCTTTGCCAATGAACAAAGAAATATTTCTAGAGGGAAAGGGCCATAAAAAACATTGGTGGAAAAGAGAAAGTCTGTCGACTTTCATTCTTGTGAATGCTATATAAAAATGTCATCTAAGATAGTCTAGAGAAAGTATTTCCCTCACACTTCTCGTAAGTTCAGGAGTGAAACTCCAAAATAGGGCCTACCAATTGAAAACCGAAGCCACTCAAGATAAATGTTCTCCCTTTATATTGTTAACGGGGATGTCCATAAATTTGACCATGTATGACGTAATCCAGCCGTAAGATTGAGTATATGATTTATAATGTGATTAACATGCATAAGATTATCTTAAGCATGTTCCTAATTTTATGCTTAATCTTACAGTGGGACCGACTCCTATAGGTACACAGGGAGTACATTCATTTAGCTTGTGTTGGACTTTCAATTGGTGGACCCTACTTTGGAGTTTCACTCCTTCCACTCATAGGAAGCATTTGGGGAGACTCTGATCAAATGATCTAGCTCTTTTCAAATTCATTAGGCGACGCCTCTTTGTCACGTTTGGCAACTAAATCCTCGAGGAAATTAAAGACTTTTGCTTTCCATGAAGTTATGAAAAAGCCATGTTTTGTAATTTTAAGTCTCCAAGGATTTGGACATTTCAAATACGGCCTCCCCTTATAAGATTTGGACATCCTCACTTCTGTAGATTTGCACATTTAAACCAATTTTTCTCAAATATATGTATCGATATTTACAAATTTCAATTTGAAATTATCTACTGTATAATTTTAAGTGATGAATCCTTATTTCAGGGATATTTTGAGGATTCCTCACATGTTACCAAACAAGTTCCTTATGTCTATTACATCCTTTATTCTAATGTATATGGGAATTGAACCCAATTGAGTAGAATTCAACTAGTAGTGAATTTGATTAGCATGCATTTTAAAGCTAGCTATACTTATAATTTAATTAGTTGGACCAAACTTTGAGGCCTTAAATCAAAGGAATGTACTCCTATGAGTAGACTTCATGTGCAATCCAACTCTATAGGGCCCACTTGGGCCCACCTTTAGTCAATGCGGCCCATTTGATACTCTTGTAGTCCCATGATCTAGCACTAGGCCCAAGTTTACTTTCATTGAACCTTCACTGCCTATTGGATTGAATATGAAAAGAATCTACAGTTAAAATGGCATTATGCTTTAAGCCTATTAAATCAGGGGCTAGGATAATCTAGTGGGGTTGATTTTTTGCATTAAGCTTTAAGCCTATTAAATCAGGGGCTAGGATAATCTGGTGGGGTTTTTTGGCTCCATCTTATCCATAAGGAGACCTTTCCATCAGCCCTCTTCCCATGGATAGAAATGCATTTATGTGGGTACCTTGCTGGATTGCATGAGTAATATACAATATGCTCGTAGGAGAACATTCTCTTTAAATCAAGAGGTTTTTCCCTATAACTTACCTCTAGAGATGATTTTTTTCCTCCACCTTCCCAAAGTTTGAATATTTCCCCCTAGCTACAATTACCCCATTTTAGAACTAAAATACCCATAGTGTGGGCTATAATATAAGAAAAATGCATTCTTGTAAACAGGTTGCATGAACACTCAAACTTATATTATTGCATTTGTGGGTTGAAAATGCAATGGTGTCACTACTAAAAAATGGAGCTTTGGCGGATGAAAACGCGGGCGACCGCCGGTGGCGGTCGCAAAAAGTCACATTAGCGACCGCCAATGGCGGTCGCTAAATCCAATTGGCGGTCGCTAAAGACCTTATACACCCCCACCCGCCGAAGCCACCTTTTCCTCCACTTTTTCCTTCCCACGTTTTTTTCCCCTGCTCCCGCGCTCTCCCCTCAAAACCCCTTCTGCGTCTGTCTCCCTCTCTGTCTCGTCCTCTGCATCAGTCAATCGCTCGCTCTCTCTCGCTCTCTCGCCTCCATCACTCATTTCTCTGAACCATCCAGCGATCCATCACTCATCTCTGCCTCTCTCGCTCTCTCTCGCTCTCTCGCTTCCATCACTCATCTCTGCCTCTCTCGCTCGCGCGCTCTCTCTCGCTCTCTCGCTCGATCTCTCTGGTTTCTCTCTCTCTCGCTCTCTCGATTGATCTCTCTGTTCTCTCTCTCTCGCTCTCTGGATCTGTTCTTTCTCTCTCTCTTGCTCTCTCGATCTGCTCTGCTCTCTCTCTCTCTCTCTCGCTCTCTTTCCCTCTCCTGCCGTCGCCCCCTTCTCTCTGGTATGCTCTCTCCTCTATTTCTCTATTTTTTTTTTGTTTGGGCAAAAAAGAAAAAAAAGGTCTGCCACAAGGATTCCTCATCTCTATTCTTTCATTTTTCATTTTTTTTTTCTCCATCAGGTTTGCAGTCCATCTGTCTGCGCTCTCGCTCTGTCGATTTGCTCACGATTTCTGCAGCCATCTGAGGTATGTTTTTTTTTTTTTTTTTAAATTTATGTAAATGTAGATTGTAACTTGCAGATTTGTTAGTTATTATTTTTTGTGATGGTGGTGGTGTGGCAATGGCAATGGACAGATGAGGTTTTTTTTTTTTTTTTTTTTTTAAGGCTTTAGCTGTTTTGCAAGGATTTTTCTTTTACTTGGCTTGAAATGTTGAAGTGAGTGAATGTCAGGATTCCCTCTGTTCTATTAAACAGTGATATTAATCACTTTGATTTGGTTTCTACTGCGTCTTGATTCGGCCAAAAAATGGCATTTGCTGATTTCAAACCCATTCTATCGAATTGGTAAGCGCTTGAATTATGCTCATTAAAGAATAAGATCAATGCCCATGGTAAGTTTCCAATCGAGTATCACTCTTAACTGGGTGCCTGCCAATTTATATGTGAGTTGTTTGATATAGTTGATTGCATTCGCATTATAAGTGAACCTTTTGTGGCAAATTACATGTGATTGCATGCAGTCAGAAACAATGAACTTGTATTGGCTGTAATTTCCTTCGTGGGCTGCATCATTTGTGAATCAAAACTTGTTCAATTAACCTTTCTAGCTCCCTATTAATTTGATGCAGACATGTTTTCATGCATTCAATCACACACTGAATCTCACATTGAAATCTTCCATTGTATTTAACGAACTTATTTTTTTGTATCATTTTTTCGTAATCATAATTCATGCCTGAGTTGTGTCAAATTTTATGCTGGATATATATCCATACTGGCTCAAGGATTGACATGCCTGGGCACTTTAAATTAAGCAAACAGGCCCTCAAGCTTCTGCATTGTTGTGATTTCATTAACACCAAAATTAGTATATCCACTATCCAAGGCCATTTTGGTCTTCCTATGCTTTCATTAAAGATCAATGTTATGAAAACACAACAGGAGTTGAAATACTTGATGAAGGTTTCAAGTCCAAGTTTTATAATGGTCAAGAACATCTTGAACATGACCTTGCACAGATGGGTTTTCTTTCCATTAAACGTTTTAATATGTCCTAAGGAGATAAACCAATGGCCCAACCATAGGTTAGCATGAGACCGACCTCAACAAACACATTTGGCAGTACCAATGCAAAGATAAAAAAGTTCTGACACTGGGTCAAACCAATAATCTTTATCTCTTTAATAAACTAATGAGTCAATGAATTTAGAGGTGGCAGTGGTGGCACGAATATGGTAATTTACTAATGTATTAGTTTCTTTTTGACTTAACAAGGGTGCTCATGGACTGGTCTGGATGGGTTGAAAATTGTAGAAGCGTAGCCCATTGCAGTTATTGGGCCTAATGTTTATGTCTGGATACAGCCCATCGTCCAGAACGTCATGCCTTGGGCCAGACCAATTCATAAACTCTTTTGGGCTGAATATGGCTTGTTGGGCAGTGCCTGTAAGCACAAATAGGTCCAGCCTCAGCCCATCTAAAATTGTTGGGGGCGGGGGGTGGGCAGTGCCTGCAAGCACAAATAGGTGAATATAATTACTAATACTTAAATTTGTAGTTAAAATTAATAAAGTTTAACATATTTTCGACAACCTTACTTTTTAAAAACATTTGGCTTTTTGGGTAAAACAGTTATATTTGACTTAAAGGCAATTCAAACAAATATTTGAGTGATGTATAAGGACCGAAAAAAAGATTACAAGATTAAAAAGTAACTTCTTCAAATAAAGATAAAGCAATAAGACATTTTTTTTTAACAATTCATCTAATATAACCTTTACTGCATGACAAATTTGTTTGTTTCTACTACTTCTATAGGAAGATAAATTATTTTTCATTGCACAACAGCTTGGTCCATATAACTTTTTAAATATTGCAATTTTTTGTTTTTTTTTGTAATTGATTTGAAATCTAATTGAATCAACTAGATTCAGCTAGATTTCAAATCAATAGCAAAATCTAGCTTATTCAATTACCCATAAGTTAGACTTTTATTTGTATGTGTGTGTGAGAGAGAGGATCTAAGTCAGGAGGATCTAAACAGGCCTTTCATATCAGGAATCTATTAAGTTCAACTTATTGGGCTACAATAGGACCTAGTGAGGCCTATTGCATCCGCACATGCTAATGATCATTGGTTAGATAAAAATGATCCAATTTTGATTGCTTATGGGCAAAAGGTTAATTGATCCAGCTCATTCATTGCTCATATGTAGAGTTGTATCACTCCAAAACAGTTTCTCGTGTGCAATGTAGCCCTCCAAATTAACAAACCAACTACATAAATATGGGTCCTGGCTCATATCACTGATAATTCTCAGAGTCCATCCTTATTAATTATTCCCCTTTTAATAGTACATCACCCAAATTTCAAGCAAAACTAGAGCTGGGCCCAATGTTTAATTGATCACTTCTTGCATTTTTATCATATCAATGCTTTAACATATGATCAACCTAACCAATAATCTAACTTTAACGAAGGTGAAACTTGTTTAGTGCTAATTGATTTTTATCGTTTTGGATTTTAAAGATAGACTAATGATGGATTTACAGGGCTAAACCATAATTCCATCTAGATAAGATAGAATATAGGCCCAATGTTGGGGCCCCAGTCCCATCTATCTACTTTGCAATTGAGAAAAACTCTCCACTCATGCTTATTATTATTATTATTATTATTTTTAATCCATCATCTGTAGTTCCAAACTCGAGTTCACAAGAAACATGTTTGAGAACTTGTTAGAATGACAGCAGGGAGGGGATTTTTTTTTTTCTAATTATTTGAGAAACTCATCCAAACTTTCCTAAGAAGTTGAAGTCACTTGTATGATTTAATATCTCTAGGAAAGATAAAACTGTGCCCTATTACAAAAAGAGAAAAACTATGCATGAACACTGGAATTGTCATTAATTTTCTGGATTCAGGCTTAGTCTCTTCTAAAAAGAACAGAAACTTAAAATCCTATCTCATCTTTTTATATATTCAACAATCAAAGAATGACGAGAGTACCTGTGAGGATTGATCAAAATGATGAATATACAATCCATTTTTTTAATTTTTTTGCAAGCCCCTTCCCCTTCCCCTTCTTTCTTCTTTCTTCTTTATTTCTTTCTTCTTCTTCTTTAATTAATTCAAGAAAGAAGGAATTCAAAAACCATTTTTCCTCATTGATTGTCTTTTGTCACTTCAACTTCTCCTATGGGTAGAAGTCTCATTCCAATACTATGTGGGGAGCTAGCAAACCTTGAAAAAGATGCTGAAAGCCGTAAATCTGCCATGAAAGCACTAAAATCCTATGTTAGAGATCTCGATGCAAGGGAAATCCCTGAATTTTTAGCCCAATTGTCTAAATAAAAATTATAAAACCTATATTAAAAGTATAAAATAAAAAAACAATTGAGCAAATATATCTAAATAGAAAAATCCTGATATGTCTAGCATGTTTCTTTTGAGATTTGGGACGTAATGAGTTCAACATGTTGCCTTTTTTTCCTTTTTGCTTTCCGAATTATGAATGTTGATATATATTTGTTATAATTGATATTTTGAACATTATTGTTGTGTTTAATATTGTGTTCTTCACTTACTGTTTTATTCATTTGCATGCATTAGTGAAACTTAGACCCGTTCGAGAATTGTGTATGACATTAGTTCGGTGATCCTTGACGCGACGGACTTGGTCTTTGACTAGATTCGTTGCTCTTGTGATGTACATTCGAACTTTGTCGTATGTGATTCTTGAATTGTCCAGTTTGGACAGTTTGGGAATGCAATTATCCATCTTATACTCAATAGCTCATGCAAGTCCGATGTTAGATAGAGTTTCGGTTGATGTCCCATTGTTCTCTGGGTACATACATGGGTACGACTGATGTTGTATCCGTGTCGTGTACTTGGAGAACCACGCGGACATGCTGCCGAAATTTTGTCTGACTAGGGGACGAAGCATTCGAGTTGTTGAGTGCAAGTTGGATCGTGCATTCTCGAATGGGATAGGACCAACCACCCTGTAGTAAGTAGTTTGCAGTTTATGGATAGGTGACTTGCATGATGCATGGTACTTTGGGTTAATTGTACTTGCTCATTTTAGATTTCCACATAAACAGTTATCGAGATGGACAAGAGTTGGATTGATTTACCGAATAGGATGTCTAGGGAATACATGGAGGGGATTAACCAGTTCATGGAATTTACCAATGGGTTTGACAATGAGTTCATAAGTTGTCCATGTAGAAAATGTGCGAATCGGTATTATTACAGAAGAGAGTCTGTCCGAGAGCATCTGATTGTGAATGGATTCTTGAAGCAGTACAAGAATTGGATAAGACATGGAGAAGAGTATGTTTCCTGTCGCATAGAGGAAAGAGATGAAATTGAGGTTGATGATATGTCAGAGACGGATCCGATGATCGGGATGCTAAATGATATCGCGTGCTGGTTGGCACCTGAATACAGAAGCTGTGAGACTGAGGGGGCGGGTGGGAGTAATCCTCGCTCCGGTGCCGATGAAGAAGCCCTGAGATATTTTGAAATTCTAGACGATGCACAGACAGAATTGTATCCTGGATGCGAGGACTTCAGTAAATTGTCCTTTATCGTGGAGCTGTTACATTTGAAGGCATTGAATCAGTGGTCTGACACGTCCTTCGATATGCTCCTCCAGTTGTTGCATCGAGCGCTCCCATCGGGCGCGAAACTTGCAGAGTCCTACTATCAGGCTCGCAAGTTAACTGAAAATTTAGGCTTCACATATGAGACTTTGGATGCATGTCCGAACAATTGCATGTTGTTTAGGAATGAGAATGCCCAGCTTGATAAGTGCATCGTGTGTCAGACTTCGAGATGGAAGGAATACGGGGTTGGACACAATCGTCAGGATAGTTCTACAAGTGTTATAAATCGTGGCAAACTTGTGGCAGCAAAGCACGTGAGATATTTCCCACTGAAGCCAAGGTTGAAGAGGCTTTTTATGTCATCAAATATTTCTAAACTGATGAGATGGCATGCCGAGAATAGCAGGGACGATGGTAAGTTAACCCATCCAGCAGATTCCCCAGCGTGGAAAGACTTCGATCGAAGGAATCCAGACTTTGCCTTGGATTGTCGCAATGTGCGGCTTGGTTTGGCTGCAGATGGTTTTAGTCCATTCAGATCCATGACAGGGACAAATCACAGCACGTGGCCAGTCGTTTTGGTACCTTATAATCTCCCGCCATGGATGTGTATGAAGCAGCCTTTTCTGATCCTATCCACACTTATTGATGGACCAAGAGGACCAGGGGACAAGATTGATGTATATATGCAACCTTTGATTGATGAATTGAAGGAATTATGGGCTGATGGTCTGATGACATTTGATGCCGAAGGCAATGAAATGTTTAAACTGCGCGCCGCATTATTGTGGACAATCAACGACTTCCCTGCGTACGCTAACTTGTCGGGTTGGAGCACAAAGGGAGAGTTTGCATGTCCTTGCTGCAATCAGGCGAAGAAGTCAACTTGGTTGAAGCACGGCAGAAAATGGGTATACACGGGTCATAGACGTTTTCTACCTCCATTGCATAGGTTCAGGAAGGACAAAGTGTCATTTGATGGCACTCGAGAATATGGTCCAGCACCTCGAACAATGACGGGAGTTGAATTGTTGTCACAGCTCGAGCAGGAGCAAATACGAACTGTGTATGATTTTCAAGATTTACTGGCCCTCCCGCTGCCTTCTATTCCTGGTGCAAATAGAAGACGAAGTCATAATTGGAAGAAAAAAAGTATTTTCTACGATTTACCATATTGGAAGCATAACTTACTCAGGCACAACTTAGATGTTATGCACATCGAGAAGAACGTCTGTGATAATATACTGTGGACCATTCTCGGTGTTCAGGGGAAGTCGAAGGATGGTGTCAATGCACGTCGTGACTTGGAGGAAATGGGCTTGAGAAAACCATTGCACTTGCAGCCGAGAGAGTCAAACAAGGCATACATGCCTCCTGCGCAGTACGCGATGAGTAAAGATGAGAAAGATGTCTTCCTCTCTGTTCTGAAAGGTGTCAAGGTTCCTGACGGTTACAGTTCGAATATTGCTAAGCGCGTGAACATGAAAGAAAGAACATTACAGGGTTTGAAGAGTCATGACAATCATATCCTCATTCAACAGTTGCTGCCTATCTCTATAAGGAATTGTTTGCCTAAGAATGTTGTAGCGCCGTTGATTGAATTTAGTAACTTCTTCAAACAACTGTGTTCTAGAGTTCACCGAATTGATGAGCTGAATGGTCTGCAAGGGAGGATTGCTGTGACGTTGTGTCATCTAGAAAAACTTTTTCCACCTGCATTTTTCGATGTCATGGTTCACTTGACAATACACTTAACTAGTGAAGCCCTGCTTGGTGGCCCCGTCCAATTCAGATGGATGTATCCAATTGAGAGGTACATGAATACTTTGAAGAGGTATGTTCGTAATAGAGCCCGTCCAGAGGCATCAATAGCTAAGGGGTATTTGATGGATGAGTGCACCAATTTCTGCGCAGCATATCTTAAAGATAATATTGAAACAAAGTTGACTAGGCCCTCGCGGATTAATGACGGTCCAGTTGGGCAGGGCACGCAGTTTGATCTCAACAATATTGAGTGGATTCAAGTTCATCGGTGGGTGTTGTTCAACACCCCAACTGTTGTGGCTTTCACTCAGTAAGCTATCACTCATTCATAACAGTAATTTGTCAATTTTTTTCCTAAATTATCATACTTGCACTTAACACATGTTATGCATCGCAGGACACACATTGATGAGCTCAAACGGGACATGCCTCGTGCTACGGAGAGTGAAATTCTTCAGTCCCATTACCGGTCATTTCACGAATGGTTCAAGAATCACGTACGTAGTCAATCATTAGGAGTAGTTTCACTTGTTCATGTCATATTACTTTTATGTAGTGATATTCAGTGATTACATGCATTGCGTAGGTGTGTAGCTTACGAAGAACCAACGATCCTAGTCTGACCGATGAAATGAAACAGTTGGCTGATGGCCCCTTCATAACGGCCCGACGTTACACTACTTGTGACGTCAACGGTTTTCGATTTCGCTTAAAGGATGTAGATGAGAAACGAGCGACGCAAAATAGTGGGCTCGGTTGTCCATCTGTGGATGCTGGTTACTACTATGGCCGGTTGAAGGATATTGTTGAAGTTGTGTACAATCACGGGTTAAAGTTTCTATTGTTTAAGTGTGATTGGGTGGATCCTATCAGAGGGGTGAAAACAGATAATTACCAGTTTACATTGGTAAATTTTAACAATCTGTTACATCGTGATGATCGAATAAATGCCGAACCCTACATACTGTCCTCAATGGCGGAGCAAGTTTACTATGTCAGAGATCCGAAAGATCCTAACTGGCAGGTTGCAGTTAAAATGTCAAGGAGGGGAGTGTATCAGATTGAATGTGATGAGCCAGATATTGATGCATTCGCCCAACAAGTTCTTGACCAGACTACAATTGTTCAACGTGATGAAGATGTTAATTGGGTTCGGGAAACCATGGAAGGAGATACAGTTGACTTACACGACCAGTGAACGGTTGGGAACTAATTCACCAATGTTAAATTTCATTGTAAATAATTTTAAAATGTTACTTTCAATTATCTCGTTTAATGAAACTTATCTTACAAACATTTGAACAGATATGTCGGGACGAAAGAGGAGAGATCGTCTGCTGACGATGGACGAGCTCCTGCGCCAGGCCGAGGCTAGCACGCCATCTGGGGGGCCTAGACCGACATCGGATGCCGCCCAGTCTAGTTCGATGGCCCCACAGAGTAGGCCATCGACGTCTCAGGCGAGCCCTTCCACCCCAGTTGATGCTTCGACGTCGGCTTTTTCATCTCCACCGTCTCGGCCTACGTCGACGTCTGCACAGACTGGTATAAGTTTATTTAATTAAACATTTTAGTTCTAGAAAATTATTTTAATTCAATTTAGTTAAATTGTCTTTATTTGAGCAGGTGCTACGAGCACGGGCGCATCTTCCAGCAGGGGGAGAGGCCCTGCTCGAGGGATCCGGACGTGGAATTCCGGTCATCCTATTGACGTCGAGTTTGATGATACGTTCCATCCGGTGGGTCCGCATGCTCGCGAGCTCATCAGTCAGCTGGGACATATGGTCCGGGATCCATATGCATTCCCTCTGACTACACTTGATTGGGACGCATTCCCGGTGGAGACACTAGACCGTACCTGGCAGCAGGTTAAGGTAATAATTTAACATTTCTCCAAAAATTATGTGTCAATTTAAACTATAACTTAATGAAAAATATTTCTTTCATTTTCAGGACAACTTGAGGGCGTGTCCTGACCTCTTCCGGCCAGTTTGCATGTCAAAGTGCCGGAAGATGTGGAAAGACCATAAAAATAAAGTTAAGATGCTCCATTGGAAGCCACATCAGGATGCGCCCGACATACTTGACCGAGTTCCGAGGGGCGTACTCCCGGATCAGTGGACTCAGCTCGTCCGGTACTGGACGAGCGAGGAGGTCCAGGTGAGAAACTTGTCATTTTTTATTTTAATTTTAAGAATTTACTAGTGACTAACGTAACTAACAGAAATAAGCTGATAAAAATTGAAAACAGAGAGTGGCTGCTACGAATGCGCAGAACCGCGCAATGCAGGGTCCCGCACACAGATTGGGGACTCGACACATCACCCAGGTCCGCCACGAGGTAAAACGTTATATTGTACATGTAATTTATATGTTTGTCATTTTGTATGATAGTATAATAATAATATAACTCTCCACCAAACAGTTGCGTTCCGAGGGTGTTCTGGTCGACAGGATGTCTGTATGGATGCGTTCTCGAGATCCTCGCCACCCAGAGGTTGCAGCTATCATTGTAAGTTTTTATATTGAATCGTTTAAATTATCTTTCTATTACTATGTCTTGTTATGTATGATAATATATTAAATGAATCAACTGCGCAGGCTCAGTATCAGTCACGCCTGGAGGAGCTACCCGAGGAGGAGCGTAGTTTGCCATCACGGAGGGATGAGATATTCCACTCCGTCGTTGGCCGGGACGGGCACGGATACACGCTCACGTATGGGACGGGCATTCCACGCTCGCACATCATGCGATCGGAGTCATCCGGTGCTAGCTCCTCCCAGGGCACGCGCCTCCGTGCAGATGATGACTACGAGCAGTTGTTGCAGTCCATGAGGGCATCGATCAGAGAGGAGTTGAGGGCAGAGATGCGGGCCGAGATGAGGGCCGAGATGAGAGAGGATATGCGGGCCGAGTGGAGAGCGGAGATGGCTGAGATGGAGGCTCGTCTATCGCAGAGTCGTGGCCCGCTTGCTTCAGACCCACCACCCACTTCTCAGGTTAGTATGAAAAAAATATGTGCGTTTAAATTGTCAATTAGGTC
Source organism: Camphora micrantha (assembly GCA_003546025.1). Lineage (NCBI taxonomy): Eukaryota > Viridiplantae > Streptophyta > Magnoliopsida > Laurales > Lauraceae > Camphora > Camphora micrantha. The sequence continues at coordinate 5,593,951 of QPKB01000010.1, read as the reverse complement.
ATTGATGTGTCATTATTTATATTTTTTTAACTGTATAATAAATAATTACAGGCACCTGACGCTGGTTCCGGCCACCAGGCCCGTCGTCACTCGGTTGGAGAGGGCAGTCATGATCCAGCTGGCTCGACTGATCGTGACGAGGTATAACAATTTACTTTAACTCAAGATTTCAACATGTATTGAAATTTGTTAAGTTGTGTTAGAAATTTATAGATTTTGAAACCTAGAAAGTTAGAAACTTCCGGAACGACGGAACGAGACTGCGACTCCCGGATTGCTCGTAAAGCTGAAACGTATGTTTAACTCAATACGATAACTTAAAACATAGAAAATCGGCCTCCGGGCGCCCAAAAAGAGCAAACGGGCTCCGTTGCCCGTGAAAGTGGACGGGCACGTGCCTGTAGTCATTCCTGACTTGCAGGAACTGACGGAACGAGAATCCGACAGTTGGATTGCTCGTAAAGCTGAAATGTAGGTTTAACTCGATACTTTAACTTAAAACATAGAAAATAGGGCTTTTGGCGCCCAAAAAGAGCAAACGGGTTCCGTTGCTCGTGAAAGTGGACGGGCACGTGCCCGTAGTCATTCCTGACTTGTAGGAACTGACGGAACGAGAATCCGACAGTTGGATTGCTCGTAAAGTTGAAACGTAGGTTTAACTCGATACTTTAACTTAAAACATAGAAAACAGGGCTCTCGGCGCCCAAAAAGAGCAAACGGGCTCCGTTGCCCGTGAAACTGGACGGGCACGTGCCCGTAGTCATTCCTGACTTGTAGGAACTGACGGAACGAGAATCCGACAGTTGTAAAGCTCGAATTCCGACTCGGATTGCTCGTAAAGCTGAAACGTAGGTTTAACTCGATACTTTAACTTAAAACATAGAAAACAGGGCTCTCGGCGCCCAAAAAGAGCAAACGGGCTCCGTTGCCCGTGAAACTGGACGGGCACGTGCCCGTTGTCATTCCTGACGTGCAGGAACTGACGGAACGCGATTCCGACTCCCGGATTCCTCGTAAAGCTGAAACGTCGGTTTAACTCGAGACTTTACCTTAAAACATGGAAAATCGGCCTCCGGGGGTCCAAAACGAGCAAACGGGCTCCGTTTCCCGTAAAACAGGACGGGCACGTGCCCGTAGTCATTCGTGACTTGCGGGAACTGACGGAACGAGATTCCGACTCCCGGATTCCTTGTAAAGGTGAACTGGACGGGTTTGCGGGAACTGACGAGATTCCGACTCCCGGATTCCTGAAAACGTGGGTTTAAAAACTTTAGAAAACCGGCCTCCGGGGGTCCAAAACGAGCAAACGGGCTCCGTTTCCCGTGAAATTTTTTGCGGGAACTGACGGAACGAGATTATTATATATTTGCTGTAAATTGCCACTTTTTATAAATAACTATTAATATTTGTTTCTCTTTTTTCTTCAGGTTTGAGAGGATCGTATCCATACGGCAACCTGCACGGACAATTTGATTTTTTTTCTTTTATTTTTATTACTGGATTGTAATGGATATATATAATTTGTTGAAACTTTTGTAATATTTTGAATATTATTAATATAAGATTTTGTTATTAGTTGTTGTAATTGATTGTAGATTGGTTTGTAATGGATGGTAGTATTGTATATGTAATTCAGGTACAGATTCAGGTAACATCAATAAAATCGAGAAATTTACGGAAAAATTTGGAAAAAAAAAAAAAACACTGTCTATTAGCGGCCGCCAATATGACTATTAGCGACGCCACTGGCGGTCGCTAAAAGTATTTTAAAAAATAAAATTAAAATTAAAAAAAATTGAAATGAGCAGTTGCGGCCGCCAGGTTGAGTTTTAGCGACCGCCAGTGGCGGTCGCTAAAAGTGTTTTTAAAAAAAATTAAAATAAAAAAAAAAATTTAAAATTTGCTTTGTGGCCGCCAATAGGACTTTTAGCGACCGCCATGGCGGTCGCTAATACTATAAAAGAAAATAAAAAAAAATAAAAAAATGACTTTTAGCGACCGCCAAGTTGCGGTCGCTAATACCTTTAGCGACGAAGTTTCCGCGACGGCATTTGGTACGCGGTCGCAAAGCGGTCGCTAAAGACTTTTAGCGACCGCCAAGAGACTTTTAGCGACGGCTAATGGCGGTCGCTAAAACTGCCTTTTCTAGTAGTGTGTAAAATGGGGTTTGGATGAAAATATATAGTCATTATTATATAATTGGAAAAGTGGTGATCTAATATGCACTTTCTATTTTCTTTTCGATCTACGGAATGTTGAATGTACTATGTACAGAATAGAAAATAATTTCTATATATTAAATACTAGAAATAAATATATTACATAGATAAAGTATTCTAATATTAAAGTTTCCAATATTGTTGTTGTTTGGAAATTTCCAATACATTCAATAGATTTTGAACTAAGCAATTTGACAATTATCCCATATTATAATATACACTAAATTTCAAGATTGACCTAATCTTCAAATGAAAGAGAATGGCAATAATAAACTTTATAATTTTTTATTTCATAATTTTTTAAATGACAAGATGAAAGACACCATTTTCTAGGAATTCAATTCAATGAAAATATAAAATTATACAATTATATATTTCAAGATAAAGAATCTATGATAAAATGGGTTTGTTTGATTTTCTCGAAATATATTCATGCAAACAAACATGTTATAAAATCTCAGAGAAGGGATTTTATGGAAAAACAAGTTCCTTTGATTTATAGGAATTCAATCATGTGTAACTAATGGTCCTATTATTTCATGGCATAATGGGTTCTTTTTGAATTCTTAGAAATTAGATCCATAATAATAGGATAATGTTTTATCAATAATGAATTCGTTTCTTTAAATCCTGAAATCCGATTCCATGCAAAATAAGTAAACCTTGTTATAGTTCAGGCTAGATATTAGTGGTAAGTGATTCCTTATAATTTCTAAGAATTATTCTATGCAATAAAATCGCCTAAGCAAGATAACCACTAAAGTTTCATGAGCCTTCATCTTACTATCAATCAATCAATTTGATTTTTGGTGTTAGGACCCAAAAAAATATACGGATCATGGAAAAAGACAATGTATAAAAGGAAAGAAATTGAGAATATAATAATTATTTATCCTATTTGAGCCCCACCTTCATGTATAAAGTTTTGATCATGTGTGAACAACACTAACACATTGTATATATGGTGTTCACTTGAATAGGTAAAGGTGGATTGTACACAGAGGTGGGCTACACGGGATCCAATGACAAATATTTGATAAAGAATAAAGAAATATAGTCATACAAAAAGGGGAAAAGTAAAAATCAAATAATGAGGATAAACTCAGATAGGTTTTGGGTAGTTTTCACATTTCCCTAATATTAGAGAAAGGTGAAGGGAAAATTAGATTTTTGGGGAGGAAGAGGGGAAACCCATCTATATAGGTAAGCTTAAGGGACAAACCTTTAAAATCAAAGTTTAGAACAGCTATTAAAATTACATTTTTTTTTTCTTCTCAATGTTTTAATCCTCTACTACATTAAAAGAGTATTAGATAATCCTATCAAATTGGCCAAGCATACTCATCGATTGAGTGGTGTTGGCTAGGGATGCAAATGGGCACGTGATTCTCCATTTTTGGTTTTGATTAATAAATAGGTTCAATTCTGAGTCCATCAGATTATAGTCCGTGGACTCAAGACCTGGCATACGAGTCTTCATGTTGCAAACTATAGCTTCAAATTAATTTTGGTTGGATAGTTTTTTATGTTTCATCCTGGCTGTAGTACACTTAATGCACTGTTATACAGTTGAACGGTATCTATTTTAAGAAAAAAGAAAAAAAATGAAAATAATTAGAACCGATTTTGGAATAATTCGGTCTTTAATGTTGGTCCCTGTTTTCCGGAAACCAAATCCGGGTCCTCCTATCGGAACCTAGTCTCAGAACCACAAAATAGGTTCTAAGTCGAATGCGAAATGTTTATTTACATATGGGTTTGGACCGGCTTTGTAAGGTCCCTGACTTAAGAGGGTGTTTAATTTCCTCATATTAGCAATTAACCTAATTAATTGTGATTCTAGCCTAATTTTTTGGCCAAGCGAGTTTCTTTTATCATTAGAAAGTGATTTGCGAAGTTCTGTTTGATTCCGAGTGTGATTAGTCTTAATAGGGGATTAGGTGTGATTAATAGGAAAATTAGTCATTTTTTCAAAAAATTCCGTTTTCGCCGAAATTGGGTTCGTTGGAAAGATCTCGTCGTGCTTGTCATTTTTCATTTTTGACCCGTAACGATTCGACACCTCGAAGTCCTTCAATTATCACATTTCTCTCATTTCACTCAAATGGACATTTTGGTCTTTTCCTCCTCCACCTTCATTTTAAATTAACTCAACCCATCCCAGCAACTATTCATCTGTTGTCTTCCTCCTTCATCTCAAGTGCAACTGCTGGGAGAGCTTCTCTTCTCCACTTCTTCACTCCTCCTTTTGCATGTGGGTCTAGAAGCCAAGCATTGAAAATCCAAGCCCATCATCATTTCCTCTCTTCTTCCTCTATTGATCCAAGTTTGGTAAGTT